>CM056377.1:83254026-83482425 GCA_029718625.1 Synaphobranchus kaupii
CGTACATGTGCCTGTGAGTGTGTATATGTGTTTGTGTGGGAGAGTGTGCATGTATTTGTGTATTTGCATAAGAGGTTCTATGCATTTGTCTGTGTGTGCCAGTGTTTGTGTGTTGTCTGTGTGTACGTGTGACGTGTGTGTGTGTGTGTGTGTGTGTCGATGCGTGTGTGTGCCTGTGTGTGGGCGTTCTAATGGGCTCTCGGAGTCATATCTAAAACTGCTGCCAAAAACATTGCACAGAATTCCCTGAGGGGAAATGCTGAGATGAGTCTTTCCAAACTGCCGATAGACCAGGAGCCACAGAGCACAGAATTTAGAAACCTCCATGTGACGTGTGACAGAGCCAGGGGTCACAGCTAAACTGGGCCAAAAACCTGACAAAGAGGAGACAGATTGAGTGTCAGATTTTATCAGACCACCGGCTCAGCTTAGTCAAAGAAACCCTAAGCAGTGTTTGTGACCGGGTTTAGTGACTGCTCCGGTTTAGGTGGGCGGAGTCAACATTAGTCAGTTATTTTTATGTTCCAAAAAATTTGGCACAGGCCCTAATTTTTCTCTCAGAGTACATAGGTTGAGCGCGTCGAGTTCAGTGCCCAGTCCAGGGGAGGGGGTGTTCCAAAATCCATGGGGCAATTGTAGACGCGTCAATGACCTTCAATATGCACTTATTGTACGTCGCTTTGGATAAAAGCGTCTGCCAAATAATTGTAATGTAATGGAGTCCAGTCCCATTCAGCTTTCACCCCTGAATGGGGGGGGGCACCATCCCATTGTTAATTTTTTTGCTTCCCTTTCCCATTTTAGCCACTCTGCTCCATGCTGAAAGGATGGAGATGTGTCACACACAGAATGTACGCCCTGGGAAGATGCATAATTTAGGACTGGAGGATGCTGGGGGGAATTATGAATCTTCATAGGAGGGGAAAAAGACACCATGCCTGGCGGGAAACGGGAACATGCGTGTGTTTGTGTGTGGAGTGTGCCGTGCGTGCTTGTGTGTGGCGTGCGCCTTGTGTGCACGTGTGTGCTTGTGTGTGGAGTGTGCCATGTATGTACACATGTTTGTGTGGAATGTGCCATATACGCGCGCATGTAGTTGTGCGTGGGAGTGTGTATGCGAGCGCGTGGGAGTCTTCCAGTGTCTACAGGTGGGGTCCGCGGACTCGCGAGCGCAGGCCTCTTTCCGACGTTTCTGCGTCAGGACAGGAATCGCCATCACCCGCCAGAGCCACCCGAGTGCGCACGACGGCCCCGGTAACTGGAGGGTGAGCAGCAGGAGGGGTCGATTAAAAGGAACATTTGACCACGGTGTCGCTCGTCCATCTCCCTTTCCCTCTCTTTCTCTGACCCTGAGAGAAAATTCAAGATTGCTTAAAAAAAACACTAAAAAAAACGTCCTTGCTTTCGTGCGGTGTATCAACTTCCACACTGATTGCGGTGAGGAGAGATATGGCGAACGAGTGCGTCTGCCTGTGAGAGGCTCGTTTGCGCGTGTGTGTGTGTGTGCTGTATTCCAGAATGACCACCTAAAAGCTCAAGGCCACCGAGTTCCCCCTCCCACTCGCTCTGTGTCTCTCAGACACACACACACTTATCATTCCCACAAATGCATCCAACCAGCAGACAGAACCATTTCACTTTTCCTCCCAAAGACTAAATCCACTGTCTCTCTGAGTGTTGTAAAACATTTATCTTTCTTCTCCCTCTACCTCCATTTTATATTTTCCAGAGTAATCATGTGTTTCATGGTTCTTTCCAATATATGCTTTCATGAAAACTTGATTTAAGGATTTGATTTAAGGATTTGTTCCTGCAACCAAGTAAAAGAGATTCTCTATACAGGTAAAGTAAGGTTTTGCACAAAGTATCAAATAGTATTTTTTTAAATACGTTGTGCAGGAATTTACAAATGACCTCCTATTTTACTTTATGTTGAACATTCTTCAATAATGTCTGTTTCAATTTAATTGTTTTTAGTTCTCCCTAAATAAAGGGCAAATTATTTGTGTTATTTGTGACTAAACTAAAACGGCAATGATATGGCTAGAAAAACACAGTGAAATACAAGATTTGAATATGCTTTGAATTGCAATGGCTCCCCCAGAGAGACGTGGGTATAGTGTTCTTGAAGGCCACATCGCGAGGTCATGCGCGCTTGTGGCGTTTCCGAGGAAGACGTAGCGAGGCGCTATATCGGCACTGGCGGCATTCCGGCTTTGGTGCCACGGGAGATTACAGTCACCGTTCTGTTTAAAGGTTGTATCAGCGATTTTGGGTGGAAACATAAATTATTATTTTTTTCCTCACGATCCGCTAGCTGCCCCGCCCCATAAGCAGGCCGTCAAAAAACCGCGTCTCTGTAGGCAGCCTATGCTCCGAGATCGTACACAAAAACAAATGGTACTACCAACCACTCAAAACCAAAATAAACAGTATTCCAACCAATCACAATGATCTGCACAAACGCTAATACTCTTATCTCGCTGAAATCTTGACGGATTTACAAACGGTTTGGTTTCTTACAAACGTTATTAACGTGGTTATAATTCTGGATGCTTGAACACTATTTTTTAAAACATAACATAATTATTCATAAGTATGTTTGTTTGGGATTTCGCTTCAGAAGTGACGTCACGTTTGTGCAGATCATTGTGATTGGTTGGAATACTGTTTATTTTGGTTTTGAGTAGTTGGTAGTACCATTGTTTTTTGTGTACGATCTCGGAGCATAGGCTGCCTACAGAGACGCGGTTTTTTGACGGCCTGCTTATGGGGCGGGCAGCTAGCGGATCGTGAGGAAAAATCAGATGAATGTGATCATTTATGTTTCCACCCAAAATCGCTGATACAACCTTTAACAACAGACATCTAACCCCTCCCCGCCTAGTCCCAGATGTAATCTTACACCAAGCCGCACCCATGTTTCATCTTTAACCCCTCCCCCACCAGCTCCCCTAGTGTAGGTCAGTGGTAATCCATGCGTAGTGATGGTAAGGGGGTGTTTGGGTGGGGCTGGGTGCAGGACTGTGGCATTGTATCCTTGGTACATTAGCATCCGCTCGACGTGGGACCGGCGTATGCCTGAATGCTTGCGTGTCACAGCCGTATTCCCAACCCCCCCCCCCCCCCCCGTGCCGGTTTAGGCGTCGTTTCTGTTTTGCGCTCTCTGTCTATCTTTCTAACCATCTCTTCTGCTCTCTGGTGTTCTCCATTTGCCTCTCTCTGTCCCACTTGTTCATTCAGATTACTCCCTTGCTCTCTTCTCCTCTCTCTCTCGCAATATCCTGCTCTCTCTTTGAATGGGAATCTTCACAACAGCACATCATTACTGGACCTCATAGGATGAATCAGCACAGTGGCAGGTATCAGCAGATGCTAATGTGAAGCTGTGCATCTGTGTAAGTGAAGACGAATTGGAGCCTGTGCTTAATACGGACATATTGTTTTCTTTCTCAGATTCAGCGGAGCATGCGTTCAATGTAACTGGCACATGTACAGTGGTAACGTCAGCAAACAGAAACAGAATCTACACAGTTGGCTTAGGATTTTCAATTACATGCACAGTGAAATGTCCACTGTTATACTGTTACATACAGTGAGCACCATTGTGACACATTTTTTGTTATTTTGGTTCTGTACTCTGGCACTTTCAATTTGAAAGGATACAGTGGGGACAGCCAATGATGCTGAAGTGCAGACTGTCACCTTTAATTTGAGGGTATTTTCATCCATATCAGGTGAACCATTTAGAAATTATAGAACCTTTTGTACATAGTCCCTCCCATTTTCAGACAACTTGAAGGGTTACTTCTCCTGACTCATTTTTCCATAGAATTCAAAAGGAACATTTGTCAGGAGATACAACCCTTAAAGTGATCCATCCATATCTACTGCATATCTGGCAGCAGAGTGATGTTTTAGGCTCGTTTGATACCTCCGACCCTTGGTGACTTACAGCCATTTCACCAACCATGTATTCCATACTGTTCCAGCATAATTTACAGCTAAATCTAGACCCACCCCCCAATTCCCATAGATATCCATTCAAATGCAGTGAAGTTATAGTATCGCTTGTAAGAGTACCAGAAAATAAGATATCAAGTCTTTTGATATTATTGGGTCACAGACATCAGGAAGTCATGGATGCAAAGGACATGTGGCCAAATATTAAAAGTGATTACTTTATTCTACATTATGTTAAACTGTTATTATGTTAAACATTATGTTAAAAATATTTTTTGATGCCCGAAAATGGGTGGGGGGGACTATGTACAATTTCTAAACGGTTCATCCAATATGGATGGAAATACCCTCAAATTAAAGCTGACAATCTGCACTTCAACCTCGTTGTCATTGTATCCTTTCAAATTCAAAGTGCTAGAGTACAGAACCAAAATAACAAAAAATGTGTCACTGTCCAATGAATTATGGTGCGCACTGTATGTACACTGCAAGAGTTGATTTAACACTGAACATTTTACTGTGTGTAAAGGGGAGGTACCTCGGTAAGGAGAAACAGGAATCTTCACTTGGTGGTGATGACGATTTTAACATATGTACAAATCACATTCACTTAGCTCATGAGCTAGCATGCTAGCTGTTTCCCTAATAATTCCCAGTGGCAACCACAAAGGAATACATAACAATGGAACGTCTCCTGTTCTTCTCCTTTTCACACTCATATCCCTTCCCAACCCCCACCTCTCCCTCTCTCTCTCTCACACACACACACACACACACACAAAACGCAGTATAAATGCAACATGGAATTAACTGGAACATAATACAGGTCACGGCCTGGCTTTCTGGGGCAAACCCCTAGCCTAGAATGCTTCCATCAATGGGAAGGGTATGTAACCATGACAACAAAGCATGAAGCTGGCGGCTGACAGACGTGCAGTGGTTCTTCTCCTCTTGTACCAGTGTTGCCATGGCAACTGTCTCCGTCAGGTGACTACCATTTAAACGCATCCAAAGGACCATCGGTGGAGAACGCTAAGCGGGGTAGTAGTACCGTCACACCAAACTGCTGGAGGATGAGGGAGCGAGGCGAATAGGGAAATGAGACACAGAGGGTGGGGTTGTGCACGGGGTTGGGTAAAAAATCAAAGAGCCAATATTAAAAGTCAACTGCCAAATATTACCGAGGTCTAAGCACCAATATCCATTCGCATTAACGGCGCTTTACATTTGATACCAATACGCCCATTAATTGACCACATCCTAACGAGTGCACTCCCACCGATAGAAGCTTGAGTGAATTTAGTAGCCTAATCTAAGTGGAAATAATGCAGGATCCGTATTTTTTTCCTGTAGTCTCTTTAAGAAATGTACTTTTGCGAAAGGTTTTATATGCAAAATACACGTCGCATAACGCCGAAAATATTGGTCTAGAATTGCATATGGTAATTTGAAAGACGTAAATCCATTATATTGAAACCTTACATGATTGGTTTGGTGGATTTCTACATTTATTTGTTTTTGCACTATTGCTGTTCATTCATATTTGGTTCATCAAGCAATTCGTTTTAATCTTGTCACCACCGCGCGCTCTTGGCACGCTCCTGCTCTGGCACTTTCTCGAGGAGCGCATCTCTAGCATCCCGCACACCGCGCCCCTCTTCCCCTCCCCTACCTGTGGATTGTCCTCAATACTAATACAGAACTGCTTGTGCCAAAATATAACTTGTCTCGTGACTCTGAAATACTAGACTTTCCCCACAACCCCACAGGACGTGCATCGGTTTCTAATATAGGTTCACAGTTGATAATACAACAATCATATGTAGGCTATACAAGGTTCTGTCGTATGCATTTCGTTTAATTTGCATCAGTCGGAGATTAAATTAATATTTATCATCAATTGGGATACATGGTAATTCAGCGCAAGCAACTGAAATATGAACAGAACAATGACGTTTTCGTTCAAATGAAAACTGTTGCTTGCTTGTTGTCTCGGTCACGTCAGCGTCTTCGGGCAGTCATATGCTACTCGTGCTTCGCTGATATACACCACTCGCAGGGCACACCCTCCATACAGACATATCATGCTAAATACAGAATTTTCATCTCACGATACGCAAATTATGGTGCGGATAGGAAGTGCATGATAATTAGCATTGCATTGAATTATTTTCAATAATTAACATTGAATCAATTATTATCGTGTAATATAAAATATTTGTTGTTCTGAAAGTAAACTAATTTTTATCAGTGATCAGTTGAAGATGTTCAAAAATGTAGCCTACTTTTCTTTTAGGATAGGCTACCATCAGAACATAATGTAAATATGGGCTAATCGATTACGTTTGAAAAACAAATCACCTTTCAATCAAATGAAATGTAACGACATCCCTTGATTTATTAAATACCTCGTCTATTTACACTCTTCCCCCTCCCCCACCATAAACGCGATGATTCCCCCTCCAAACAACAATCAATGCCTTTGTCCCCCTCGTATCTACCCGCCAGACAACCGCACGTATATGGCTCTTCAGGCAACAAAAATGTAATTTTCACACATTTTCTAAGCTTTCCCCTTAAATACTACACTTCGAAAAAATACTCAGTAATAAACAAAGCACACCACCCAGTACAAAAACAAATCGTTAGTTACATTGAGCGCAAACACCAAATCGAATAGTTATTTGCTTACCTTTGTTATCCGTTGTGCTACCAACTTCAAAAAAAAATTGGTTATGATGAAAACGAATCTGGTGAGTTATAATCACCAATAACACACCCCTTGATACAATAAAATATGTATATATATATAAATATACTGTTGTTCTTTATAGTGTCACTTCACATGTATTTTCTGCTCGTGTTATCCACGCCCGTCTGTGAAGTTGTCTGTCTAGGTTGGGTCTTGCTTTTCACTTTGAATAAGAATACCCACGTGGGTTCTCGAAAAAAATAAAATAAAATTGACGTTTTCACGAGCTGCAGATTGGTATGTTCCCCTTTCTTTAATGGTTCCAAGTGGGCTTTCTCCTTCTTGGTTTCGTTCACACTGTTGGCGTCTCTCTCTGCGTCTGTCTCTTTCACCCACGATATGCCCACCTCACTGACTGACTGACTGACCGAAGGGGTCGGTTGCGACATAAACCCTTTGAGTTCAAGGCAGTGAAGACCGGTCAGTTTTATGTAAACAGTACATTTGTATCAATGCGGTTACTGGAACTATTCTTCGTACAACCGCTGTGATAATCGTGGAAGTTCATGTGTTAGTATAACGTTTATTTTTTGTTGTTGACAATGCATTTCTCGACAGGTAGTCAGATTGATCCATTTCTTAAAGTAAACAATTGCGCAGGTGTCGTGGTGTTGTTAAACTCATAATCAACTCTTTTATAACTCAATCGTTTCTGGGAAACCTTCAGTAGGTTGGAAATACGGTCCTTATTGGCAATTAAACCCATATCACACGAGCATTAACGGCATTGTCCACAGCTTCCCCATCCTCTGTGTGGTTCTGAATGCCAGGACGAATATGTAGGCCATTTGTTATGCGTGCAGTTATGGACCTCATTTAAATATAGTCGGTTGAGTTGAGGCTTCTTGGATTAGGGGACGGCGTTCATGTGTTTGTCGACCCGTAAGGATGTTCATCAAATTCAGGTTTTCCCTTTAGCCTATATGCGATTGTGTGGATGATGGAGGTAGATATAGCCTATAGCTTTAGTTATACACCGGTAATTTTGAATCTCATGTACAACCTCCAGAAAACGTGTCCATTTTTGAGGCCATGCAGAAAACTTTGTATGTGAGAGAGGGAGGTCCTTTTGAATTCAAAGATAGATTTATGTAATTTATAATTTCCTCATTTGTCACATTCTGGATTTTTTTTAAAAATTTCATCACAAAGAATATTTCACAGTATTCCACACAGAGAAAGTGCTACATCAAATAGCACAACTGTCTACCCAGTTAAAGTGTGACAAGACCAGTGCCTTGTCACCTCATCACAAAGATGTAGATGTTGCATAGTAAGGAAGGCAGATTCTAGCCAAGGTACTGGGTACAGGTTCAGGGAGAGAGAAAGAGGACTCCATCCATTAAAAATTGAATGACTCAATGCTTTTAACGTTGTAATGCACATGGAGAGAGGATGGATGTGTTATTTTGCTGAGGCTGAGAGAGAGAGAGAGAGAGAGAGAGAGAGAGAGAGAGAGAGAGAGAGAGAGAGAGAGAGAGAGAGAGAGAGAGAGAGAGAGAGAGAGAGAGAGAGAGAGAGAGAGAGAGAGAGAGAGAGAGAGAGAGAGAGAGAGAGAGAGAGAGAGAGAGAGATGACTGCAAAGGATCTCCTTAAACAAACTAGAATGGCAGGCTGAAAGTCTGAAAATCTCAAAGGGTTAAAAAGCGTCAGGCATCTACACAGACAGAGAGGGTGACATCTCCCTGATAAAAATGCCACCCCACTCCCTCTACCCAGACTGTCATAAATACACATGATTTACAAGTAACATTCACAGATCGCAAAACATATCTTTACACACAACATGGACAGGACGTCAGGGCAGCCATTCAGGATGGGATCCGCAGAAACTTGAATTAACTGATAATATACTAATTAAATGTACGCGTACCATTGGATGTAAAGGAAAGCAAAGGGGTAGGAAGGTTCCAGTTAGTATAAGGGACTGCTAACACACAACCACTGTACTGGTGCTGAAGAGCAGAGAGGAACATTCATTCTCCTGTCACCTTTGGTCAGCAAGTGATAATTAAAGCGGTGTGAGGTGAGGTCTAGCCTTTTGGAAGTTGCACTGGTCACCGAAAGGCATAAACAGTGTGAAAACAAGCGACACACGCTGGCTCTGGCGGGGCGGGGGCATGGGCAGGCCGGCTGTTGCCACGGCGCCCAGGTAATGTGCCCTACTCGCCAAATCTCCTCTTGCCAGTGGATGTCCCTCCGTCCGTTTGTTTGTCCTGATGGAGAGGATGACCTCTCGGATAGCAGTCAGATGGGGGGGGCTTGAGGGGGGGAGGGGTGCATCTTTGGGAACGTAGGGTTCAGAGGGGGTATGGAATAACGGGGTCAGGTCATGGTTTTGGTCTGTGTTGCTGTGGAGGCAACGACGAAACAAAGAGAGGGCCGTTAGAGGAGAGAAAGAGAGGGATGGGAGATGTACGCGCAGAAAACAAGAGGGAAGAAAGGAGAAGTGGTGGAACGGAAGGATGGGAAGCCGTTAGGGAGGACAGAGAGAGGAATGAAAGGATGGAAAGCCGTTAGGGAGGACAGAGAGGAATGGAAGGATGGAAAGCCGCTAGGGAGGACAGTGAGAGGAATGGAAGGATGGAAAGCCGCTAGGGAGGACAGAGAGAGGAATGGAAGGATGGAAAGCCGCTAGGGAGGAGGACAGAGAGAGGAATGGAAGGATGGAAAGCCGCTAGGGAGGAGGACAGAGAGAGGAATGGAAGGATGGAAAGCCAGTAGGGAGGACAGAGAGAGGAATGGAAGGATGGAAAGCCGCTAGGGAGGACAGAGAGAGGAATGGAAGGATGGAAAGCCGCTAGGGAGGAGGACAGAGAGAGGAATGAAAGGATGGAAAGCCGCTAGGGAGGACAGAGAGAGGAATGGAAGGATGGAAAGCCGTTAGGGAGGACAGTGAGAGGAATGGAAGGATGGAAAGCCGCTAGGGAGGAGGGCAGAGAGAGGAATGGAAGGATGGAAAGCCGCTAGGGAGGAGGACAGAGAGAGGAATGGAAGGATGGAAAGCCGCTAGGGAGGAGGACAGAGAGAGGAATGGAAGGATGGAAAGCCGCTAGGGAGGAGGACAGAGAGAGGAATGGAAGGATGGAAAGCCGCTAGGGAGGAGGACAGAGAGAGGAATGGAAGGATGGAAAGCCGCTAGGGAGGAAGACAGAGAGAGGAATGGAAGGATGGAAAGCCGTTTTCTGTTAGGGAGGACAGAGAGGAATGGAAGGATGGAAAGCCGTTTTCCGTTAGGGAGGACAGAGAGAGGAATGGAAGGATGGAAAGCCGCTAGGGAGGACAGAGAGAGGAATGGAAGGATGGAAAGCAGCTAGGGAGGAGGACAGAGAGGAATGGAAGGATGAAAAGCCGTTAGGGAGGAGGACAGAGAGAGGAATGGAAGGATGGAAAGCCGCTAGGGAGGAGGACAGAGAGAGGAATGGAAGGATGGAAAGCCGCTAGGGAGGACAGAGAGAGGAATGGAAGGATGGAAAGCAGCTAGGGAGGAGGACAGAGAGGAATGGAAGGATGAAAAGCCGTTAGGGAGGAGGACAGAGAGAGGAATGGAAGGATGGAAAGCCACTAGGGAGGAGGACAGAGAGAGGAATGGAAGGATGGAAAGCCGCTAGGGAGGAGGACAGAGAGGAATGGAAGGATGAAAAGCCGTTAGGGAGGAGGACAGAGAGAGGAATGGAAGGATGGAAAGCAGCTAGGGAGGAGGACAGAGAGGAATGGAAGGATGAAAAGCCGTTAGGGAGGACAGAGAGAGGAATGGAAGGATGGAGAAGGTGGAGGAAATGTCTGACAGCACAGAAAGGAAGAGGGAGCACTAGGGAACTGGTAGAAAGGAAGAAGGAAGAGCAGTTAGGGAGTACAGAAAGAGAAACGTAGAGAAAGAAGAAAGCATGACAGAATGGAAGAGGATAAAAAACAGCAAGAAGGAGGTAGAGAGAGAGAGACAGAGAGAGAGACCAAATAGGTTTCCCGCTTACATAAGTAAAGAAAGCGTGACACAGAAAGCAGAAATGAGGTCACAAAGCCAGGATGAGCACTCTCATATTCCATCAAGATCCCCATCAAATCTCTCAACACATACATCAGTCTCTTGACTGGGAAACACAAGACCCTGCCAGGAGACGAGACATGTTCGGCGGCATAGGTGTAGCACGTTTCCCACATCCCACAGTTCAGAGCAACAATCAAGCTTTGCACACTGCCATGACAACAAGCACATGTGTGTCAGAATGATTGCAAGAGACACAGGAACTAAGACCAACCGTAGGAGAGCTCATTCCCTATCGTCTTTGCGGGATAAAGATGTTTGGAGTCACCATGGACTTTCATACATTATTTACATAATTTAAATTTTCAGGGGGTTGGGTCTACTATGATTTCCTGCCATAGCGCTTGCTAGCTGCGCTGGATAACAAGAGATACAATTAGCCTGCTGAGCTAAAGACCAAGGTGTGGTCTTGGCTCTCATTTCTCATAAATAATTAAGAGAACTTTCACATATACTGTCAGCAACCTAATGGGCATTAGTTTGCTCTCAGGATGCCATTAAATCCAATGTGAAAGCAGGTTGCATCAGAGCACATTCAAATTCTAGCCCTGTTTCAGAGAGGTGGATTTGCAAACTAATTGTGTAGTAAAATAAATTCTGAACAGGAATCCGCATGACTTTCCCCCAAATCTATTCCCAACTCAGATGCAGACATTGCATTCCTGTTTTACCAATACCTTTGTAATATAGTTAAAATACAAAGGTGGTATTCGTTTAGAAAACATTACACGGGTAGCATGACACCAGGATTTGCCTGGCCCTCTTTTCATAGAGGCAAGCTTTAATTGTGCATTTGCATGTTGGGAATTGTAGTTCAATTCAGAAACATATGTCGCACGTCACATGTTTAGCATTTATCCAATGTGAAACCAAAACAAACTTTCACACCTCACTTCACACATATGCGATGCAGTCGACTGTGAAAGTCTAGAATCTGAATGACAATGTGAGAGAATTCTTAGATCTGTGCAATGGAAAGTCCACAAGGGACAGACCTTCCTCACGTGTGCGTGTGTGTGCTTGACAGTGTGTGTGCGTGTGTGTGCGTGCGTGTGTGGGAGGGCATCTCACCTGCATCCTGCTGTACATCCAGGGC
Source organism: Synaphobranchus kaupii (assembly GCA_029718625.1). NCBI lineage: Eukaryota > Metazoa > Chordata > Actinopteri > Anguilliformes > Synaphobranchidae > Synaphobranchus > Synaphobranchus kaupii. The sequence goes on from CM056377.1 coordinate 83,265,883, forward strand.
AGCAGGCTCCGCACTTTGCTGTAAACCCCTGGCCTCAGCTTCTGCCCACAGCCCGAACCCCAGCTGGTCACACCCGCAAGATACCAGCGCTTGTCATCGCCCTCACAGACCAGTGGACCCCCACTGTCTCCCTACATCCAGAGAGACACCATTCAGAGCCACAAGACACAAGGAAAGAAATTGTCCCATTGTAGACAGCAATGCTTCATAAGGCCTTCTTCATGAAGCACATATCCTCCCGAGACCCGGCACAATAGGTATTCAAGTATTTAAATAATACAAGTGTCGTGGATGACAAGAAACATGTTGCACTGAAAATATTTATTCTGCTTTTTATTGATTGTCCCTTGTAGTGTAGGTTTCAGCATAGTAGAATACAGTATATGAAGAGTTCATACCCAAGAACCGATAAACGCCATTCCTGACTAAACAAAACCAATCATGCCGTGATATATCTCATGCCGTATGCACAGTTATTCGTCGTTTTGTTACAGAAACCGATACACACCGTGTCCTGTTGTTAGCACACGCCAATAAATCCACTTCAGCCAATAAGCGTGCAGCGTTATGGTCACATTCCAATGTCAGCCTCCTTGTTCTGGTTGTTTGTCTTGCTAAATATGCAAAAAAACTCCCCAACTGAGCACATTTCTGTCAAAATAATGGAGTTTTGACAGTATTGAGGAGCCTGTGCTGCTCTCATCACTGGGGGGGGATAATACGAAGCAGGATTACTGAGGTAGCTGATAACTTCACTGAGTAAAACCCGGAACAGCTCTTTTTACTTCAGTCCATGTTCAATATTTGGGAGGGTTCCTGGTTTTACTCAGTGCAGTTATCCAGCTAACTATCCTGCTCCACAGTTTGGGTTTTATTGTCTCAAACTTTTTTCCATTTAGATGAATACTATTTCATGTTTCATTAGTGATGATAATCTAATTTGCAGTGATTCTGTGAGGAAAGCTAACTATGGATTTGTCTGCTTTTCCAAAAAAAGAAAGTTTACTATGCACTTGTGTACTTTTGCAAAAAATCAGATTGAGGATTTATCTGCTTTTGACGCAAAACAAACTGAAAAATATTAAAGTATATATATATTGAGATCAAGACCAGAGACTCATGTCTCCTACAGGGGCCAAAAATTATTTGCTGGGTCTTAGGAGGATATTATGCATGGTTTTACTTGAGTATGATATTGCTATTCTATATGAAAGTACACTATTTATGGGACAATGGAGGAAACTTTCAGAATAGAACAAATTAAAAAATAATTTAAGAACATTTTCAGCATATAACTCACAAGTTTTATTTTCCCCTGAATACAGAATCATTTCTCAAAACACATTCGAGACGATTGTGTCTGAGAGAGGAAGTATACTTGCCCGTTAAATTTCCACATAAAAAAAAAACAAAAAAACATTGAGACACACCTAATGCATTTCAATTAGGTTTGAAATACCTAGGAATACAGGTCATCAAACTGCTTCTTTTAACTGAATGGAAGCATTATTTCACACATGCTATAGCTACTATGCAAATGACACCTACAGTCTTTTCCTAAAAAGATTTTTGAGACTGTCACTTATTATCTCAGACAGAGAGGGAGACACACACACACACACACACACACACACACACACACACACACACACACACACACACACACACACACACACACACACACACACACACACACACACACACACACACACACACACACACACACACACACACACACACACACACAGAGACAGGGAGAGAAGGAGAGAAAATACTGTGGTATGATGAAAAGGAGTGAGACAGGGACAAGAGGAACTGGAGCAGATAGAGATATAGAAAGCAGCAGAGCAGGGAGGAGAGGGAAAACAAAGAAAGTAGGGCAGAGTTCTGTGTGTCTGGATGTGTGTGTGTGTGTGTGTGTGTGTGTGTGTGTGTGTGCATGCATGTGTGTGTGTGTGTGTGTGTGTGTGTGGGGGGGGGGGGGGGGGGGTCTGATACCAAGCTAGTGTGGTACATCAAACTCCTCAATCATTATCGCTGAGTTTATATTTAGGAGTGCCTGCATTGAAGCCTTGACGTCTGACAGAAAACGCAGAAACAAAGAAAGCAGGGAGACAAAATCATGGAATGAAAAAGAAAGCCTTTCTTAGTGTGCTCCAGAGTCACTTCCACTTTAATTCAGTCATCTCAGGGAATTAATTGATGTTCAATTCATGAACAGAAAAATGGAAAATCCTCATTGAACAGTACGTGTCGTGCATTCATTCAATTCGTGAACCGAATCTCAATTAATTCCTGAATTGATTGTGTTGAAGTCTTTCACACGAAACATGCAATAACTGCACGAAACATGCTGTAAGTGATGTTTCCAGGCCACTTTCTGCTGTGCGGATGTCAGAAGGGGGCGCGGCTAAACAACGCACCTGACAGGAGTCTCTGCCCCCATCCAGGTGTCCGGCACACAGCATGTGTTTGGACAAGTTGCCACCATAGACCTTGCTGCTGTTGCAAAAACCAGTGTCGATGAGGTCTACTGGCACCTCCATTAGCCTGCGGGAGCCTTGGTCTGTAAAACACACACGTGCACACGCACACGCACAAGCACCACATCTCTCCATCAAACATGTTGCAATCTCCTGAACCAAATACTGACATACAGAAGGTTTCTCAATGAATTTCTCGCATTGATATTGCCAGGGCGATACACTGTCACACAACGTCCACCGTGACCATTATTCCATGTCACAGGTTCCGCCCCCCCAGTCTGATCACATGATTCCCGCTGGAGTCTCTCACAGTTTATCTCCCACTTTTACTCCCTCCCTCGCTCGCTCCCTCCCCACATCTCACCAGCTCTTTCCTCAGTCGTCCCGTAGCCAGTGGTCCAGCACTTGGCCCTGATGCTGAATCTTTGGTTGAAGGCTGGAAGACAGACTGGCTGGATGGTGGCTGGAACACACACACAAACACACACACATTAGACACTCTTCCAATATACAGATGATTGAGCCACATGAGGGGGTTTGCACTTAGAGCCAGACTCACAGGAATAACCCACGGGCTGTGTGAGCTTCAGCAGGGCAATATCCTGGTCATTTGTCTCGCTGTTGTAGTTTTCGTTCAGGATGATGGTCTCCACGTAGAACGGGGCGGGGAGATCATCCTGGGTGAAGTTCCCCACGTACACATTCCAGTTGGGGGCGGCCGAGCCTGAGGGGGTGGACCTACAGCCAGCAGAGAGAGCCAATGATGAAGCGACACACCAAAGAAGGACAGGTGTCAGCTGATACATTTTATTTAGCCACACCAAGTGCACATGGAATAAGAAAATCACAGCAAGGGGAGTCCCTTGATTTTATATAACTTTTTTTTGGATGGGGGTTGGGGGGTTCCTTCCCATTTCCGCCATTAATTGGGATCACAGCAGTCTAATTGTGCGCTCACCTGTGATGCACTAGCCCACAAGGTAGCGCCATGTTACAGAAGACCTAGCGCCATGCTACTGGAGAGCTAGCACCATGCTACAGGAGAGCTAACACCATGCTACAGGAGAGCTAACACCATGCTACAGGAGAGCTAGCACCATATTATAGGAGAGCTAGGACTATATTATAGGAGAGCTAACACCATGCTACAGGAGAGCTAGCACCATATTATAGGAGAGCTAACACCATGCTACAGGAGAGCTAGCACCATGCTACAAGAGAGCTAGCACCATATTATAGGAGAGCTAACACCATGCTACAGGAGAGCTAGCACCATATTATAGGAGAGCTAACACCATGCTACAGGAGAGCTAGCACCATATTATAGGAGAGCTAGGACCATATTATAGGAGAGCTAACACCATGCTACAGGAGAGCTAGCACCATATTATAGGAGAGCTAACACCATGCTACAGGAGAGCTAGCACAATGCTACAGGAGAGCTAGCACCATGCTACAGGAGAGCTAGCACAATGCTACAGGAGAGCTAACACCATGCTACAAGAGAGCTAACACCATGCTAGAGGAGAGCTAACGCCATGCTACAGGAGAGCTAACGCCATGCTACAGGAGAGCTAACACCATGCTACAGGAGAGCTAACACCATGCTACAGGAGAGCTAACACCATGCTACAGGAGGCAGCTGCTGAGTATGTAGATGCTACTTATGTGTTGCCCAGTATTTAAGACCATATGTGGCAGACTCCTGGTTTTAGCTATATTATGTGTTATATTAAACACCATATACCGGAGTACATTTTGTTTTAATATCTCTGTCTTTATTATGTCTACATTGCAGACCTTTATTGAGATATTACTCCAGAAATGTAGAGGTCCAATTTTAATACGTTTGTAAATCCAGTTAGTTTCAGTTCATCACCTTCACCTGGAAATCAACTGGTATATTCCACTAATTGTTAACAACAAAATATTAATACAAATACTGAGAAAAAAATATGCATTATGAACATTTTTGTTAATGTGTGTATAATTGCACACGTGTTAGTTATTTTTAAATAATTTTTGCATCAATTTGACCCAATTGTAATTTTTTATTAGGATATTTTTTATTTTTATTTTATTTATCTGCAGTTACTTTATGTAGGCCCTAGGTGGTAGCACAGTTCAGCACTGACCTTGGAAAGCAGTGAGCGGCAGTCACCACAAAGTCTGGAGCCACCAAGGAGCCTCCGCAGACATGGGAGCCAAGATAGTGCAGGGAAACTTGCCAAGGCCACCGACCCCCCTGCGCAACAGTGCCCCCTACAATCCGGGAGGTGGACTGCTGTTTCCCACAGTCTGGGGCAGAAGGCAGGGGCAGTGACAGGAACGAGGCCGGGGACAAACAGAAAGAAATATGGGTGATGGATATTCAGCTTATATTGCATGACAACATTAAGAATTATCACATGAACAACAACGTAAGCAAAGTTCCTGCTGAACGTGAAATTTTAATCATGTGTTACATACAGTATGTATTTGCTTTGGTTGGAGGAAAAAAAATAAAAAACAAGCAAGCAATCTGCTCCCTTCTGAAGGCACTTGTTAGACACTGTCACCGACACTGTCACACAAATAAGATTAGAAAATCTTGTTTTCACGGCACAACACATTTCCCTCAGAATATCACAAGTCAAAATACCTTTGATGCATTTCTCGTTGTTGATATTTATGTTTTTTATTGCGAAGACTGAATTTGAAATCAATACTTCTTGGCAGAGGTTTTTGTAAACAGAAACCACGGGCGTTCAAAAATATTTTTCCATTCCAATATTTTTTTTGTTATTTTATTTATTTATTTTTTTAATGGAAGTCCCATTTCACTGCAACATCCTCTGTCAGTTCTAGGGAGTGTAGCCTAGCACATGCACCCCCTGAATTATGCACCACCCTGCTGAGTTGCCAGCCAAAGATGGCACAGTACAAGAGTTGCACACATCTACAGCACATTTGCTTGAATGAATACACAGTAGTTCTGTTCTGTCTTCCCACATAATCAGGTTTGTAGCAGGGCTCATGACTGACTACAACATTCAGAATACCAGAAACTGGGCAATTTCTGGAAGCACACTCAGGCGAAGACCCCAGTAACTAGTAGTTTACAAAAGTCTCCATATGTTACAGCTTTCTGGTCTATAAAATGGTCCATGCCGGTTTAAAGCAGCTAACATTTCTGTGTTAAAAAAGCTCATACCAACACACTCCAGGGAGACAGTCTGTTGTCCGGGACAGGAAGTACTGCGAGACACAAGGAAGTCAACACAATGTAAGAGCATTCAGCAACACCAGAGCAAAGATGAGTGAGCTTCCTCCCTCTGTGCTGCTTATTGGACCATGGCAGGAGGCAGGGCCAATATGACGACCAATGGGGGAAGACATCCGTTACTCTTAAATCTTGTAAGATTAAACAGTGATCTGCCGTAATATACCTGTGCGGAGGCTGGAATGCTGTGGCCCTACCTGATGTTGACCATTCCATGGATGGGGTCAGTTCCTCTGCTGGTTACTGTGAGTGCAGTGAATGGCTTGCCCTCTATACTCCCTGTCTTATAGCTCCTGTGGGGGAGAATAAACATGCATGCACACACACACCCATGCAAACACACACAGACACACACACACACAATAAGTTTGCGAGTCAAAAATGTGATAGAAATATTAAGTAATACTGTATACACGTGCCAATTCCCCCTGAACCGGAGCCAAAGTGCACTTGCTAGTCTTCATCAGTAGGGGGCAGTGTATGCACATTTGATTGGAGCAACCTTGCCTGTCTCAGCTGCTCACAGTAACTGGAGTAACTGCAGAACTACATAAACAGTAATCCATCCTGTGGGTGACTAAAAGCAAAGCAGCAGCACAGAAAAACGCTGTAAGACAGGTGCAACTGAGCGTGTGCAGGGGGCCGGGAACTTAGGCGGTCTTACTTTCGGAAGCCCATCTGGGCACAGGTTTGGTCAGCGTAGCCCTGGTCCCAGCCCTGTGAGCACACCGACAGGAAACGGCCATCCAGAGAGGTCCTGACCTGCAGGAGCGCACCCAGCCCAAATCTCACTGCAGAGAGGGGGCGGGGTTTAGAAAGAAGAGGAGGAAGAAGAACAGAAGAGGGGGGGTGAGGAGAGAGAGAGTAAGGGAAGGCCTTTTGGGTTAGGACAGTATTATTGAGGCAGTATTATAATTTCTGTTCTGTCTGCTTACATCAAAGCGCTCGTTTGTACATTTCTGTCTATTTTTTGATGTGAATACATCTGTCTGTCTCTGCCTCACTGTCTGTATATGCATTTTTCTGTATACATACATCTGTCTGTCTGTCTGAGTTGCATATCCACTGATCCAGGTTTCTGTCTGATTCTTAGTGTGCTAGCCTGTGTCTGTCCATCTGTCTGATATTCACTATGTTGGACTGTCTCTGGGGTTGTAATGTTCTGGGAAAATTTACCTTTTTGAGGAATTTTGAGGTAATTTTGGAAATTTTTAGGTCATTTTGGGAATTTATACTGTTACCAATATTATCTTTTTTATGCATTTGGCCTGTTTAAGGGGGTCACTGCAAATACTTTGTTAGGGAGAAAACCACAGGTTTTAAGAAATGTCAACAACCATGACATTGGTTTACCACAATGTGAACACATTTATTTGTATTTTATTTTTCAAATGATGTTTGTTTAAAGCACAGCAGAACTTTGGTAGAACTTTGGGTTGTGTAGTTACCTAGCTGTGATATGAGTCCAAATGGAGGCGAAATATGTTTGTTAGTTGCCCTGTACTCCTCTGGGGTGATAATCCAGAATAGGGCATTTGTCACTCTCCTTCACTTCTATAGCGCAGCTGAAAAATGACACTTCTAGCACATATACGAACGCGAACTAAGTGGATTCTGTAAATACTAGCAATAACCAGTCCTCGTACGTATTTAAAAAAATAATAATAATTAAATGGCCCTTTCCTGGCTTTTTCGTATTTTATTTGGAATGTAAATCCGGTAGGCAATTCTTGTGCCAGAAACAGCGTTAATGCGCTGATGCGTCAGAAACCACTCATTGGTCCAAATTTACACAGAAGCAAGCATTGCTGGTAGTATATATCTATGGTAAACAAACCAACATTTTGCTAGTCTTTTCTGGTAGCTTGCTAGCAACATTGAAGAAAATAGTACTTTTAGAAATAATTTTAATTACACGAAAGAAAATATGTATGAGGACTAATAACAAAAAGGATATTAAACAAGGAAACATAAATGCTAAAATATATTTTATTAATTTCCTTCCACCCAAGACAGAAAATGGGATGGGCCTATAACTTAATCATTTGACTGAAATAAGACTAAACTAAAAATTTTAACTTAGGCATAGGCTAATTAATCTAAACCACAGCTAGCTTCATCTTCAGAAGGAGACTCTGAAGAATCTGGCCAATCCTCCTCAGATTCTATTTGTGTGGCGTCATCGTCAATGGGCTGGAAGAGTTTCAAGTTTGACCGAATAGCCACCGGTTCCTCAACTATTTTATTTGTCAGTCTATTGCACACTCTGCTGTGTGTTCCACCAAACAGGGACCAGTTCTGCTCTGATGCAGCTGATGTTGGGGGGGATCTGGAGAATAACTGAAGCAACAGGGGACGTGGCTTCATACTTAGTCCCTTCCACCAGGTTGCTGCCTTGATGTGTTTGGCAGCCTTCCAGATGGCATCAGCACTCCACAGAGCCCTTCCTTGCAAGAAAATTTAGCAAAACTTCCAAGAACTTTCCCCTGATCTAGATTAAGGTGCTGTGCAATGGCAGTGATGGTACCATATGTCACAGAAATCTGCCCTCCAGAAAGGACCTGGGCCTGTTCAGCACATTTTACTTGTTTATTGTTTCCTAACTTGTTGTGTTTTATTAGCTTTGTTTAACCTTCCTATTATGTTAGGGTGTATATGATCAAAAATTACTTTGTTTTTGTATAATTTCAAATTGGTGATTTTCTTCAGCAAATACCTTTAAAGGTTGTATCAGCGATTTTGGGTGACGTCACTTCTGAAGCGAAATCCCAAACAAACATACTTATGAATAATTATGTTATGTTTTAAAAAATAGTGTTCAAGCATCCAGAATTATAACCACGTTAATAACGTTTGTAAGAAACCAAACCGTTTGTAAATCCGTCAAGATTTCAGCGAGATAAGAGTATTAGCGTTTGTGCAGATCATTGTGATTGGTTGGAATACTGTTTATTTTGGTTTTGAGTGGTTGGTAGTACCATTTGTTTTTGTGTACGATCTCGGAGCATAGGCTGCCTACAGAGACGCGGTTTTTTGACGGCCTGCTTATGGGGCGGGCAGCTAGCGGATCGTGAGGAAAAATCAGATGAATGTGATCATTTATGTTTCCACCCAAAATCGCTGATACAACCTTTAAGACATCCTAGAGAATTAGGAAATACATGTATTTTTTATATTGACCCATAACAACACCTTAACACAAATGGCAGTAAAATGTTGTAAAATAATGTAATAGGAGGTTTAAGCATGAACTTGAAGATTGAAAATTTCCAAAATTACACTGAAAAAAAGTTGCCTAGAAAATTCCCTCCCTTTGCAACTCTGTCTGTCTGTCTATCTGTGAGCTCACCACAGACTGTTTCGTCACTGCCCATCTCACAATCACGCTTCAGATCGCACAGGACTGTGTCGTTGGGGCAGGTGTCCTGCATAGCCAAGCTGGGCTGTTTTGCCAAATCTCCATCACTGTCGCCGAAAACATCAGCGTCACCGAAAACATTAGCTTCATCAGGACCAACAGTAACCAGCACCCTGGTGCTGTAATGCACTGTGGGAAGAGGGGGATGGAGAGAGGGAGAGAAAGGGATACAGGGGAGGACAGAAAAAGGTTTACAATTTAGATATTAGCCAAAGCACATTTTGGTGCATATGGTAAGTAAATACCATAAATGCTAGAGATAGGTACAGTCATACAATCATAATAAATGGCTGGTTTGTTTGTTTGTTGAAGACTGAAACATTGAATCAAATAGAAACAGTGAGGTATAATTACGCTTAGTAAGGTGAGTTTTGAGATGTTTGTGGAAGACAGCCAGTGAATCCGCCTTTCTGGTTTACTGACCGTCAGGACAAAAAATAACAAACACTAAAATAACGGTCAAGGTCATTCCCGGTTGCAGAGCCTCACCTCCCAGCCAGATGGCGATAGCGAGCAGGAGGAGCAGGACAGTAGTGACCCCAGAGCCCCCATAGCAGCGGGCATCACCCCTACAGCACAGCTTCTTCTTACTGCCGGGGGGAGCTGGGAGACACAGGGGGTACAGGATCAAACAGCCCTTTTAGGATGTTGTGGTAATATTGAGAGAATGTTTCTGCTAATTGGATTATGTGGGCAGCACAGTAATGTAGTTCTTAAATAACAGCAGAAGATGGCAGATGAAAGAGCCTTTGGGCTGTACCTCAAAGACCCTTCCCCTGTATTGTCTCGATTTACATTTTAAGGCTTTTAGCAGACACTCTTATCTCCAGAGATAAGATTCTTACATTCATTACATACAATTCAGGTACACAACTGGATATTTACTGAAGTACCAGATCCATTACCATTACACTATAACCATTTTACTGCACTGCCACCCTCTCTCTTTCTCTCTCTCTCTCTCTCTCTCGAGAGAGAGAGACTTGAACATCCATTTATTTATAAAATAGAATATAGAATTATATAGAAATAGATTATAGAATTTATCAAAATTCTCTCTTTTTTAAATAAACACAAAAATATCTGAAATATTTAAAACATTCCCTTAATTTAAAATATTTTAAAGTCAGGACAAAACAAAGATCTTTTATGTAGCAGTTTATGTACCAATTTTCCCTTTTTACTTTTTAATAAATTAATATATAAACATACATGTAGGCTGTGTCCAAATCAGCACTCTTCAACACTATTGAGTATGCATGTTGAGTAGACAAGATGGACGAGAAAGTAGTTAAGTAAGCAATATTTTATCTAAATGTAGTATACTTAAATGTAGTATACTAAATGATATACTTACTTCAGGGGTTTATATTCGGGAGTATACTTTTTCAAGAAGTACGATAACATTTTGGTCACATAAATATGACACGCGGCTTCGTTTTAAAAGGAGGCTTAGGCTCGCTGACATTTTCCTTCAATAACAACAAAAACAACATGTGACATGGCCACACAAAGTTGGGACATCTTACAACACGTCCACAGTACCGTTGAAAAATAGTATGGAAGATATTTTCTGCTTACTGCATGTTGCATACTAAACAGTACACAGTAAACAGTACATAGTATACTCAGCGAAACCCCGGAAACAAGTATATCATCCTGGAATTTTAAGTATACTACATTTAGAGAAAATTTTGCTTATTTAACTACGTTCTTGTCCAGTCTACTCAATAAGCATACTCAACAGTATGAAAGGACATTGATTTTGACAAAGCCATAGAAAATGGAATTGGTGAGTACAGCCTAACCAGAGAGAGAGCGAGAGAGAGCTTACGGAGGCTACGCTGGGTGACGAGGGCTAGGACCACGGGTGGGAGAGGCTGTGGGACATAGTGGGGCTGGCTGGGGGGGTACGCCCCTCCCCCCATCCCGTAAACTACCTCTTCATACGACTTGAGGGGGGGCTGAGTCTGCACGGCCACGGAGTAAGGAGGAGGGGGGTCAAACTGGAAGGAAGTAAATATTTAATTAACATGCTGTACACATCAATTAAAATTACTTCTTTCATCACAGTCCACAATAACTACAATACCCAAAGTCCCCACAGCTTGAGATCCACAATGAGTCACATGAGCTGGCGAATCAAACAGGTGAAAGGAACACAGGTGGGGGCACACCTGGAAAAAAAAAAAAAAAAAAACTAAAGGAATTTGACTGTCTGATGGATAAAATATCTCCTGCGCTGTCTACTGTAAACCATTAATAAGAGGAATTGCCTTTGGTTGTATTACACATTTAATATTACAATCATGGAACATTCATGTTAAAAATCTTTGTCTGCATGCAGCTATTTAACCCATTCTGCTACTCACTAACCTGATAAAATCGAATCCATTTTGTACAATTCTTTCGTTACCTTATTAGATTATGTTACATAATACAGTACTGTTTTATATATAGGCCTACTGTATATTTCATCCTATATTATTTAATTTACTTTTACAATTCAGGGTTTTTCTTGTTTGGATCCTAGTCGGTTCTTTATCATTTTGTCATTTGGCTCCTTATCCTACGTAACGAAGCGGACCGCAGCAACTTAATTTACAAGTGAGGCTATTCAATTCTTCAAGAACACTTCTGGTGTTGTTTTTTCAGCGATCCCTGAAAACCCAGTTATGAACAATACTGTACCAAATGAAATGTTGAGTAATCATATTCAGCTGTATTTTTGTCTCCCGTGTTTGACATTGTTAGAATACCCTGCTTGAAGCTCTAATGACTGGGTGTCCAGGCAGTGGTTTTAAAGTCTTGATTTTCTCACCATGTCCTCCCAATTTTTCAGTGACCTCTCCAGATGTTTGAGAAGACAAATTAACAATCTATGGACTTTGGCAATCTTACTCAATCGTAAACGAGCACTGCCCACAATCAAAATGGTAAATCAAAAAGAACGAAATACGGCAAAACACCGATAGCTCAAAGCTCTCTTTTGGCCTCTAGATTATGGTTCAGGTTTCATCTTTGAGGGCTCCTGCCATCGGGCTACCTGACAAACAGGCTTCCCGTGACCATGATCCAAAAAGTCAGTGTCCTCTGGTGCAGCCACTCCTTCAATTATACAACCTGCAGCCCATTGTCCTTGCTGGGTCGTCACCGAAGCCTCTCGGATTAAGTATTTCACCCAAGGGGGGGCGGTAAAAGTGTCCTACACCGTTTGGCACGTCGGCGACACCGTTGGAGAAAGGATGTAACCTGCTTAACCTGCCAGTCCGGTTGGTGACGGGTGGACAGTGGTTGTGTCTCAGTAAAAAACAGATTTTGGAATGCTTCCAATTACTACCCCCCCCCCCCCCCCCCACCCCCCAAACTCATCATTAGGCCAAGATAGGCTACTATATTTTTCTAGAACCAAATCAGGATCGGCCTGGTTCGGAGTTCTGGTAAAATAAAAGGTGCTAGCCAAACCTCACAGATGGCTCTGTATCAGATAAACATACCTTCTTTTATTTCAAAAAAATCCTTGGAGTCTTCACAAAATTAGATGGATGCATAGTTTATTTAAACAAGCTTCTTCATTCTTAATGAGTGAGAAGAGATGTGCAGAGAAGTGCTCTGCTCTGTAGCTCTAGTAGAAGTGGAGTTTTTAAAAATCTGTTTCCTTGTATCCCACCACAGTGCTGAATGTCTGATCGGAACTGTATGCTACAATCTCAAAATAGAAGAAAAGGGGAGTCTCATACAGGACAAACAGTTTTGGTCAGAACATAAGGAACCATTCTGGCTCATACAAGTCTGTTGGCAACCCTAGCACCACTACGTTTCACTCAAGAAAAAAAACAAAAACAAAAGACAGGGCCGTCTTGGCTTCCATGCGCTAAACCCATCTAGTGTACCCACACATGTAAGCAAGACTGAAAACCGGGACCACTAGCTAATGCTTGCTTGCTCTATGAGGTCTTTTAAAAAATAAACAAGGTGCTTCCCTCAGAATTCCAGTCCACATGTCAGTTTGGCATATGACTCTACTGCAATAGTTAAACAGCACACCTCTTCATACAGCAGAAATTCTCATACAGCGCGCCGCCTCCTCATACAGCACACCTCCACAAACAGCGTACGTCTTCATACAGCACACCTCCACAAACAGCGTACGTCTTCATACAGCACACCTCCACAAGCAGCATACGTCTTCATACAGCACACCCCCTCATACAGCACACCTCCTCATACAGAACATCTCTTCATAAAGCACGCCCCCTCATACAGCACGCCTCCTCAGAGTGGGTTCGATTTAGTGAACCGGTGTGCCATTACTCCCACATTGGCGACTGTTTCTTGTTTATTTAAATCGAACAGGAACCGGCGCAAACATGACTCAACAAACCAAAATTTCTGCAAGGTCATCGCCGTGATAACATCACGCCGCCGTGATAACATCACGCCGCCCTGCGCATCAAGAGTACGCCGGTTCTTTTTAAATCACACACAATCAGTGCTAATCCGGTTAACCCGGTCCTCTGCATAAATATATGCAGAGAATGTCACACCATCTTGCCAGTAAGAAGACCACAATGACGTATTGTGGTCCTCTTACTGGTGCACGCATCAGCCATCTCGGCAATGTGCGTTTTAAAATCATCAAATAAATAAAAAGCAAACAGACAGACTGTAGTAGCAGGACTCTCAGCAGCTAGCCAGTGAGCATAAGTGTGGCTCAATAAGCCAAGAGCATAAAACAATGGCCAAGACTGTTTTCCACACAACAAGTGTAGTAGTGTATTACAGTACAGGCCAGCAATCAGAGGAGAGGTGCATCTCTCACTAAAGTAGTAGCCCAGCTCAGGGAGGGGTGGGCGGGGGTGTAATACATTGTTGAGAGGAATTAATGGAGCAGTAACCCGAGGAACCAAGGTTAGCTGAAGCCCACCCGCCCCTCCCCAGAGAGACAAAGTCAATTGTTCTTCACCCCTGCTGTCTCCTGTTCACAGTTGGCTGATGAAAGCACCTGTGATATGTAGGTGACAGAACTCAGTCTGAGCCAGGGTGTAGAGCTCATCTGATGTAAGTTTTTGATGTGAAGACCCCCCCTTCCCCCAACCCCCCTTCCAAACAAGAACTTTTAACTGGTTTGGACAGTTTGTACCCTAACCTGGGTGAATTCAGATGGAACAAAGACCATCACGGCTGTTCCATACATAAAATACCCCCAAACTAAGCCTGCCAGTGAGTTAGTTGGCAAAAAGGTTAATTTCTCATGGACCAGACACCCCTCCGCAACTGTTGTTTAAAGTTTTAGATTCCCTGGAAGATTCCCATCGCCTCTGTGATCTTTCCGGTTTTGGTTTCCATAGGAATTTACTCACAATTACTCATAGAAACTGACAAGTTTTCAAAAAATAAATAAAAATCCCTGATTCTGTGCAGTCTTTCAGCACAACTAAACGCAGCCTGTGCTCTCAGATTCCATTATGTGTATAGTTTTCTGTAAATAAATAAATACATTTACAAAGCCGCATGCTTAAAACATGTAACTAAGCCGTTTCATAAGACTTCTTTCTATTGCTGGCATCTCATGTTTCAAAAATTAACCAAAGGCTGTAAGTTCAGACCTATTTTGAAATATAAAACAAAAGAAAGATGTACAGGATGATCTCACAGGTCTAATGGACCTAACATGCTTGGAAAAAACATATACATTTAAATGTAATTAATTCAATAGCAGGAAAAAATTTGTAAACAAAATTATATTAGAAACATGGTCATCTTTCCTTTTGTTAAAAACAAGAGGAAGGGAAGAGTCTCCATTACAAGGCTGCTCTTATATTCAAGCCTTTCACGATATTTAGGTCAAAAGGACTGGGCGGTATGGAGAAACGCTTATGATAGCATCAAATATAAAATAAACGACGTCCACCGAAGGCTTGAGACCTTTCCCACTTTAAATCTGGGCCTACTTTGTATTCCAATAAAACAAAATCAACACAATCCATCCCTGCTCTGAGCAGCTTAAATAATGCACTATGAGACTATTTTGTCGGACGCATAACAAAGTAATCCAAACCCAGGATAAAATAATAAGCTGTATGTGAACCGATTGATCGCACTTTGCTGTAAACTGCTATTATAGTTTTCTAACCTGGTAGATGTGAACGGTTATAAAACAATTAAATGACCCACACACATAAACATACGCGCGCACACACACACCACAACGTAAGAAGAAAACATCCTCTGTTCAGCCAGAACCAGCACAACCAGTTCATTGTAAGTTTGGAGACCGAAACATTTCATAAAGTGTCAAGATCCACCCCATTGTTTGAGGGTACTTGAGGTACCAGGTTGTTATACAACCTGACCCAAGAGGCAAAAGTCCATCGAATCGAAGGAGCAGTACCTACCGCGTCATGCTGTGCCATCGGGATGAAGGGACTGAGGAGGAGAAGGTGAGCTGGCAGGTGGGAGTGAGGGAGGTTTGAGCGCACCTTGGTCCCCGTGGGAGCAATCACAGCACGCTGACGCTTCTTCGTTAAAACTTCCTGCCATCGTTCATTCGCTCCGACTCACCCTGACCTCCGCGCCTCGCACAGGTGGGCGTTGCCACACCTTCCTCTTTTCTCAAGTTCTCTCTGTGACGCGGGATACTCCACGGCACCGATCCACCTGCTGCACTGGTTCCAGTGACCGCTGTCTCAAGTTAGAAATACCAGACGCTCAGCATCACACTCAGTAAACATGAAATAACTTAATTCCATTATCACGTGCACCAACAGATATTTAAAACAGCTATAGATAGCAAACCAGTAAAGTAAAGATAGGTTATCGTTCATATTGCGGTTTTGTTTTGCGGGGAATTTCGGTATGCTGTGTTCAATGGGCTAAGTGATGATAAGTGATATGTCTTTGGTTAGAATAAGGTAGGCTATTATTAGAAAATATCGAGGGGCAAAAGCTTTTTCCTTTACCTATATGCTACCATCTGGCATTCTTGGTGTCAATCGTTATCAACATATTAAATTATTAATTTTGAACTTTCCGCCATCTTTCCGAATAAAGGTAGGCTATAGCGGGTTTGTAGGTCTCCCACTGAGACAGGGGTATAAAGTCCTCCAGATGTCACTGTCAAACGTGGTCAACGGGTTTGTTATGAGCAGTTGGGTGATAATCTATTGTTGTCCCCCTTGTCCACTTCAGCATAGTTTTCTGTCCTGGAAAATGAAGTGGCATGGGAGATTAGTGTGTACCTCAAACAGAATTTGTGACAAAAAAAGAAAGAAAGGAAATGGCAGATGCATTAAATTCCTTCCTATTGACTTTGTCTGCAGGAAAGTGCTGTGTCACAGCTGCTTCACATTGTTTCCTTATGAGAAGAACGACGTATCTTTTCTGTTAAACAGGTTAACAGTAAGCGTGTTGTGCATGCGGTGTGTGTATGTGGGTAGAGCTTTTAAGAAGCTATTCGTTTTTTAAAATTACAATTTTTATATTTTGAGGAATTACTTAGCCTACCCTTGTAAGACACATTATGTCAGAAATAGTTATGTGTTTTCTTACCTATAGGTCTCATCGCAGCAAATAAGTTTTTTTATGTTTGGAAAGGGCACAGGCAAAATGTGGCTTACCAATTTAACAAACATGCTACACCTAGGGAGAATATGTACATTCATAAAGATAAGCTCCCCTTCTGTGAAGGCTGCCTTTCATTGAGCATCTTGCAAAAACACCAACGGTACTATTCTACTACGAACGGCATCTCAAACACAAAACAAAAATGGTAAAGGGGAAAGGGTTTATATATATATAGCCTATATATATATATATAATCAGTGGCGTAACGTCGGCTGTAAAATAAGCCTTCGGTAACCTTACCTTTATACGGATATTACTCTCAACCTGTTTCCACTTATAGTTCTTAATTATCAATCAAGCAATTCATTAACTGAATAACAAACATCAATGAATATATCAAGTTTTTCTGTGCTAGTATTTTTCTTCACGTCATAAAATGGGTTGAACTTAAATATATGCGGTGGGTGCGTTGGAAAAACTCGGGTGATTACTTGTTTCCGTTAATTTAGCTTGAGTAGACTAACAATTAAACAATTAATTTGCTCAAGACCATTTGTAGCCTATAATGATTTTGAAATGATAACGACTTGAGATTGTTTAACAAGGATGAGGCAATAATCTGAATGCGTTAAAGAATGTAATTAATTTTAAGACGACACTCAAATTAGTCAAAGCGATTTAAACATTAGAAAGCGTAAATTTAAAGAGGACCGCCTCTTAAGTGTCTCGAACCGTTGAGAGCAACAGATAATTCATGCTAGAAAAACTAATTTTACATAAAATCTACGAAACGTTGAACATTTAAACATGGAGCATTTAAAAGAGGCCTCACTAGAGGCCACAGCCCCGCCGCCCTTCCCAGAAGGTCCTTCTCTGGCTGTGATCATCGGCCATGTACCTGCCACGGCCCACCAGAGACATGGCATATGATCCTGGGGGTGGCCGGGGAATGGCAGGTGCCCCTTCCTGGCTCCTTTTTGTGTTATCGCCTCCTCCCAGGACTCGAAGCTAGGGGGAGGGTATGTGGTGCCAGGAAAGAATTGGGGTGCTGTCCACCGGGGGGCATCACCGGCCCTACGGACAGGTATAGCAACATTCATTGTAATCACTTCAGGGGGGGTATTTCACGAAGCTAAGAAAATCCAGGCTTACTAAAATAAGCCTGGCTTCAATTGGCCAGGTTAGACCGCGTGGATAAATTCGGTTAGACAAGGCTAGATTGCAGCTCAAGTGTTGAAGCTAATTCAAACCTGATGAAAGCCAGGTTTGGTGAATGAAGTTACGTGCACGTTTATGGGCTATTTAAACAGCCCGAGTAAGTGAATGTCAAATTAAACATTAGATCAGAGTAAATTGGCAAAATAACGTACAGCGTCGTTTACAGCTGGGGAACAGGAACTCATTATGCAGTTTTATGAAGATTACAAAATGGGCAACACCACAGTAATTAATAAAGCGAGAGACACAGCCTGGGAATCGATTGCCGAGCACATAAATGCGTACATTAGTCCTATTGTGCAATCAGTGCTATGTGCTTTGCATCTTCTCAAAAATTTGAATAGTACTTTTTGTTGTGTATTTACGAGCAATCACAGTGGGACAAAAAGGACTGGAATACAAATCTAAATGTTGGTGAAGAGACGATCAGAGTTGCAGATCATCTATAGAAATGACCACATAGCTGTGGTAAAACTAACAGTGCAAAGTGGCCTTCTGCATATAGGCTAAAGTTAGTGCATAGGCTATTTGGTTATGCTGACAGTGCATGTATGAAAACCATTTGGCTACCTGTAGCCTATATTGATGCTGTGTAACTATAAAATACCCTATTAAATAGGGCAACTAAAATTCTGTAAACCTTCCTTGGTGTGCAGTTTGTTATAAATGTTATAGACATTTAGGAGTTTTTCAGGGCCAGGCACACTTTACACACAGCATGGCACATAGTGCTTTTCTGAGGCCCTAGGCATCCCCAACGGCGTACAAAAAGTTGCCACTTGCCAAAAAAACAATTTAATGCACACAGTTTGTATTACACTAATGGACTGACTGCAATGCATTTAATTTGCAACATCGGCCTCTAGAAAATTGAAAATCAAGATTATTCCCTCCCTGGAAAATCTGTAGCGTTCATAACTGCCTGGATTCTATCACCCTCCCCACTTGAAACGCTCTCCTTACTATCTGTGCCCCCTCATCTAGGCCTACAGGGTTGTCAATGAACGGACACGCCATGATTGAAACGGAACCAGTCAAGACACATTTGTTTTGACTCACTACATAATCGGGTCCAATATTTCTATTAACGGCCATCTACGTTGCGAATGCCTGTGTCATTTACATTTACATTTTAGACATTTGGCAGACGCTCTTATCCAGAGCGACGTACATTAGTGCATTTTCCAACCTGAAACAAGTGCGTTAAAACCACCCTAAAAGGTAAATACGAATTCAAACACAGGCGCAGTCAGTATGATTTTTTATTTTTTATTTTTTTTTTTGGGGGGGGGGGGGGGGGACCACACGATATCAATCATTGGCATGCACAACAGTAAGCCAATAAGTAACCTTACAAGTGCTAAACTAGAAGCTTGAAACACTTAAACAAGGATTTATAAAACACAATCAAGGGAGGTCACAAGGAGGTAGGGAGGGGTGGAGAGAGGTGCAGCTTAAAGAGGTGAGTCTTCAATCTGCGCTTGAAGGCGGTCAGACTTTCTGTTGTTCTGACCTCCAC
This sequence comes from Synaphobranchus kaupii, assembly GCA_029718625.1. Classification (NCBI taxonomy): domain Eukaryota; kingdom Metazoa; phylum Chordata; class Actinopteri; order Anguilliformes; family Synaphobranchidae; genus Synaphobranchus; species Synaphobranchus kaupii. Next base: position 83,285,352 of record CM056377.1, read on the forward strand.
GGGGAGCTCATTCCACCACCGTGGGGCCAGGACAGACAGACGTCGAGACCGGGTGCTAGTATGAAGTGGGGGGGGTACCAGTCGTCCTGAGGAGGCGGAACGCAGGGATCTGGTAGGTGTGTAGGGTCTGATGAGCTTTTGGAGGTATGGAGGGGCTGATCCTCGGACTGCCTGGAAGGCGAGCACCAATGTTTTGAATTTGATGCGAGCCATCACAGGTAGCCAGTGGAGGTCAATGAGCAGGGGGGTGACATGGGAGTGTCGGGGGAGGTTGAAGACCAGGCGGGCTGCTGCGTTCTGGATGAGCTGAAGGGGTCTGATGGCCGATGCTGGCAGGCCAGCCAGGAGAGAGTTGCAGTAGTCTAGGCGGGACAGCACCATCGCTTGGACCAGGAGCTGGGTTGAGTGGGTGGTGAGGAAAGGGCGGATTCTCCTGATGTTGTACAGGAAGAACCTGCACGCCCGGGTTACCACTGCGATGTTCTCGGAGAGGGACAGCCTGTTGTCCATCACCACTCCGAGGTTCCTGGCACAGGGCGTTGGGGTCAGTGGAATGTCCCCTAGGGAAATGGAGAGATTGAGAGGGGGAGAGGTTAGAGCAGGAATGTAGATGAGCTCAGTCTTATCTGGATTGAGCTTCAGATGGTGGTTGTCCATCCAGGTCTGGATGTCTCTCAGGCAAGCGGAGATGCGGGCTGACACCTGAGTGTCAGAGGGTGAGAAGGAGAGAAAGAGTTGAATATCGTCAGCGTAGCAGTGGTAAGAAAGACCATGAGCAGTGATAACAGGGCCAAGGGATTTGGTGTAGGTGGAGAAAAGGAGGGGACCAATGACTGAGCCCTGGGGGACTCCTGTGGTAAGTGGACGGGGGTGCCGATACTTTACCAGCCCAGGCAACCTGGGAGGAGCGCTCCGAGAGGTAGGACTCAATCCAGGTCAGGGCCGAGCCGCCGATCCCCGCTGCAGACAGGGACGACAGGAGGATGGAGTGATCTACAGTGTCGAAGGCGGCAGAGAGGTCTAGGAGTATTAGCACAGAGGAGAGGGAGGCTGTCTGAGCTGTGTGAAGCATCTCGCTGACGGAGAGGAGTGCGGTCTCCGTTGAGTGGCCAGGTCTGAAGCCGGACTGGTGGGGGTCTAGTAGGTTGTTCTGGGTAAGGAAAGAAGACAGTTGGTTAGAAACAGCACGTTCAATAGTTTTGGAAAGAAAAGGAAGAAGAGATACTGGTCTGTAGTTTTGGATGTTGGAGGGGTCCAGCGTGGGTTTTTTAAGGATCGGGGTGATGTGGGCTCTCTTGAAGGATGAGGGGAAGCAGCCAGAGGTCAGGGAGGAGTTCACCAGAGAGGTCACAAACGGGAGGATATCTGGGGTGATTGCCTGGAGGAGAGATGAAGGGATAGGGTCGAGGGCACAGGTAGTGGGGCGATGGGAGAGTAGGAGGTGGGATACATCGGTATCAGACAGGGGAGAAAAGGTGGAGAAGCAGGGGGGGGACAGAGAAGGGGTAGGGAGAGGAGGAGAGTGGAAAACAGTGAGGGGAGGGGGAGGAGGAGAGTGGAAAACAGTGAGGGGAGGGGGAGTGCGGGAACAGGGGGGGGGCATAGAGAGAGGGGCTGAGGGGCTGAAGGAACTGCGGATGTCAGCGATCTTCTCATCAAAGAAGTCTGCGAAGTCGTCTGCAGTGAACGAGGATTGAGGAGCAGGAGGGGATTTGCTGAGGAGGGAGGAGAAGATGGAGAACAATTGACGGGGGTTAGAACTGTATTTGTGAATTTTAGTGTGATAGTACGTTACCTTAGCAGCGGTGACTGCTGTAGAGAACGCTGCTAGGAGAGACTGGTAGGAAGAGAGGTCTGATGCATCTCTGGATTTCCTCCACATCCTCTCTGCTGCGCGAAGACCGGCCCTGGAGGTGCGCAGGGCATCGGACATCCACGGGCAGGGAGGAGATGACCGTGTGGGCCTAGAGACAAGAGGGCAGAGAGAGTTAAGTGATGTGGAGAGAGCTGTGAGCAGGGTGTCGGATGCAGAGTCGGTCGGGAGTTGAGAGAAGGATTTGAGAGGGGGGAGGGAAGCAGTGACACAGGGAGCAAGAGAGGAGGGTGAGAGGGAGCAGAGGTTATGGCGGACAGAGACAGTGGGGGTGGGGGGAGGGGGGGGGGGGCGGTGTGGAACAAGAGGAAGAGAGAAAGAAATGAAGTGGTGATCAGAGGTATGGAGAGGGGTAACAGTGAGATCAGAGCAGGGGCTGTTCCTCTGGAAGACCAGGTCTAGGAGGTTGCCAGCCTTGTGGGTTGGGGGGGAGGGTTGGAGGGCGAGGTCAAAGGAGCGGAGAAGTGGTAGGAAGGCTGCAGACTGGGAGGCATCTAGATGGATGTTGAAGTCTCCCAGGAGGATCAGCGGGGTGCCGTCCTCTGGGAAGGAGCTGAGCAGGGTGTCGAGCTCGTCGAGGAAGCACCCCAGGGGACCTGGAGGGCGATAAACAACTATAATGTACAGGTTAATAGGGTGGTTGATAGGGTGGTTGATTAACACAGTCATCATCTCGTAGGTACCCGGACCCCTATGCCTAAAAAGCGTGAAACCTGTTGCTTCTAAGCCAGTGGTCCGTCGGAGTCAGTGTCACTATAACACCGGCTGCAAATAAGTCAAGCTTGAACTATGTTAGCCTGTTCCTGACCAGGCTAGCCCCAATGCATATGTTGCCTTAGCGACATAACTAGCACCTAGAAAATATGAATGGTTTATCAATCTCAATATTATGCATGTACTTTACTTATTTATTAATTTATGTATTCTACAACAAAAATTGGCTTATATCAAACTAGTTCTGTAAACTGACTCTTCATCCTCAATAAAAATGTGTAAACAGAGAAATATCTATGATTGCCATGTAGAATGAAAGTCCCATATTCACATTGTGCTATATTGCAAGCGATTACATGAAGAGGTCCCCCCAGCTGAATGTCCTGCCCCTGAGGTTGTGGTTGGAATCGCATCTCCTGCATCCTCTGTCTGGCCCTTAGGTGGCAGTATACAGCTGGCAGTGTCTCTTGGTGGTGATGGAACAGGCCACCACTTTGGCTGCGTCCCAATACGCACTTGCGCACTTCAAATGAGGGTGCCCGCGAGAACCTCCAGGGGCTTAGTGTGTCCGATTTCGTATTTTGTGTTTCGCAAGGGTACTCTCAAGCGCCGCCATGAGCCCTTGATGCGCCCCTCTAGCAAGTCCGCATCAGACCGCACTTTTCAGAGGGGTATTACCACAGAGGGTAAGCGGTATTACCTCAAATCCCCTGCGAAATCGTGATGTTTCTATTTCTAACCAATCACAGAGGACTTTGGCAGTTGGCAAGTTTTTCCGGAGAAGCGAAGAGTGATGGGGAAGAAAATATTCAAGTGTATGTAACATTACCTTAAACTTATGTAATTTTGTACAATTGAATAAAACGAATAATTTTGACTACACAGCAGTTCACAAAACTGGGTTATTGTTTCTATGCTATTTTTTCACCGATAACTTTATTGAACAACAGGGATTTTGACCGAGCTTTTTCATGCAGTATGTCCCAATTCTTTCCTTTTAAACCCATGCGCCCTCGTGAACTTGCAAACCTTGAGTGCACACCCTCTGACGTCACCAAAGTGCGGTCCTGAAGGAGGACCTTAGGGCGAATTGGGACGCAGCCAATATTCTTCACTCCCCGACTACCACTCCTCTCCTACCCGGAAATATGCAAAACTGCCTGAAGGTTTTCAGTACAAGTATTTGCACGTACAGTATCCAATGTACATGACATTGCGGTTTGCGTCGAGACATTAATATGTAAGCATTAATACGTAATTAAGATGTAATCAGCGACATTAGATTAAAACACAACGATATGTTTCCGGGGCACGGAGTAGAGGAGTGGTAGTGGAGGAGGAAACGTGGTATTTTTCGACTATTGGGACGCACCCTTTGAGTGGTTGGACATTCCTGTGCCCTATGACCTCATGCATGGTCATGAATAATGGCCACGGTGACACTGTGACCTCCTCTCCGTCAGTCCCATATGCTGCCGCTGGGAATAGCAGGTCCTAATAAAGCTTCAAAGAGGAAAAAAAACATCTAAATAAAAATTTAAATATAGGAGGTCAATAAAAGAGGCTACATCAAGACCGATGATCTTTAGGCATGTTCGATCTTTCTAATGATAGCCTATGCAGAAGTGACAGATTCAGAACATGTACTTTGTATTTCTTTTCAGGTTTTTTCATCTTTTCTTACCCTGTTGGCTGGCAGCCACCCCCTTCAATATTCATCATCTTAAGGATTTAATTATACCCAAAGGACTGTTGCTATTTTTTTGATGAGAATATAACAAAGACTTACTGTTAAATTAAAGGCGAACTGAGTGACAGGTCAATAAATGAGACCTGAGACATAGCCTGAGACAAGGCTACATGATAGCCAAAATGTGTGAAACTTGACACTATATTACCGCTTGACACTATATTATTGAAAATAATGCTTTTTGTTTTGCATGAAAACTGTGGCCTACATACTCAAATCCCAGTGTAGAGGAACTACAGTATCCTGTGAAGAAACTTTAATATTATGCCCCGCAGTTTGACGTATCAAGAAGTTTGGGGGAGACCCCTCAGTCTCCGCAAGTTATGAATTATGTTGCAACATTCTAGTAAATAGCTTGAAAGAAGTTAATAATAATGTGACAAATAAATTAACATTTGTTGACGTTTCCAGGTTGGCAGGCCTAACTTACGATTAATAAATATTACAGAAAAACATGACCTTACAACTGCTCAATTGGCTATAGTCTTAGCTGTTTTACCAATATATATTTTAAAAAATTCTAACAAATGATGATTTCACTTCTGATGGGTAACTGAAATCAAGTCATGAATTTATACTGTTGGCTCCTGGTTGGAAAGGAGATCACCAGTGGAAGTGGCTTTTGTGTTAGTAGTTATGTTGTATGGCCAGCAGAGGGCACCCATCCTCAATAAACAAGCGGAATAACAGCGCCAGTGGATTCATGGGACACTGGATTAGTGACTGGATTAACTAAAGTACCTCTTCCTGATCGGTGTACATTACACAGGGCTAAATGTGGAGCTTGGTTTTTATTCATCGACTATAGAAATAAGTATCCTCTTTGGCTGGAGTTTAGCCAATTCAAGAATACATCATTATTAACTGTAAAACACGGTGTATGTTGTGGTTCTAAAGACTTCCTGTTTGAAAATGCTGTTATGAAAGATACTGAGAGGCCCTCCCCTATGCAGTGGATTTCAGACAGCTGCACAATAACTCTCTTAGCGCATTTTGTGTTTCTCAAGTGTAACAGTATCAAAATAATATGCACAGGTATGCAATGAACAACAGTTCAAAGAGTACATAGGACATTTATGCTTATCTTACACTGCCTGACCAAAAAAAAAGTCGCACACGCTAATACTTTGTTGGACTGCCTTTAGCCTTGATTACGGTGCGCATTCGTCGTGGCATTGTTTCGACAACCTTACGCAACGTCACAACATTTATTTCCGTCAAGAGTCGCATTAATTGTTGGCCGAGATCTTGTATTGCTGACGGGAGAGTCAAACCACTCTGTAAAGTATTCTCCAGTACATCCCAAACACTTCCAATGGGGTTAAGGTCAGGACTCTGGTGGCCAATTCATGTGTGAATATTATTCCTCATGCTCCCTGAACCACTCCTTCACAATTTGAGCCTGATGAATCTTGGCATTGTCGTCCTGGAATATGCCCATTGATGGGATAACCTGGTCATTCAGTACACTGAGGTACTCAGCCGACTTAATTTTGTTGCTGAGCCTAGACCTGACCAATTGAAGCAACCCCAGATCAGATCAACACTGCCTCCAGAGGCTTGTAAAGTGGGCACTATGCATGCCAGGCAGTGTATTTCGATTCATTAAAACCCAGTCCTTTAAGGTTTATTATCCTTAAATATTTTCTGCAGTTCTCGCCCTCTGTCCAGTTTACAAACATAATAATGGATGCATATATATAGCACCTTTCATCAGGAGATCACCAGAGGAAGCGCGTTTGTGTTAGTAGTTATGTTGTATAGCCAGCAGAGGGCACCCATCCCCATTAAATGAGCAGAATACCAGCGCCAGTGGATTCATGGGACACTGGATTAGTGATTGGATTAACTAAAATACCTCTTCCTGATCGGTATATCCGATAGCACCTTTCATCTTATGATCTCTAACGGATTTACAGTGAACTGGTGGCCATTTTGTACCAGAATGCCAACCCCATGTAACCTGAGGTGGAGAGGGAAGGGTTACTAAAGTAATTAAACTGGGGGATAATTTCAGGGCCAGGTTTTTGAGAGCACGATCAGGAATTTTACCAGTATGAGTAACCTCTAACTGTCACACGCTATGTGACCTTTAATGACCACAGTGAGTCAGGACCACAGTTTAAACAGCTCATCTGAAAGGCTTCAAAACCATGATGTGCACCTAATATGATCATGGTTATCATAGCAAAGAAGGTACATACAGTATATATTGGGTGTGTTATCAAAAACAATAATCAATAAGTCATACTTAATTAAAGATACCATAGAATTTTCTGGAGAAAGATTTAATCAGTGTTATATTTTGTTACAATCATTTTTCCTTTGAATTACTCCCCAAGTTTTCAGTGAACCCACAAAAGGGCACTGATACAACAAACTACTTTACCTATACGCAGATAACTATGGATAACTATTGACTCGCAATTGCTCATCTGGAGTCCGATGCATTGCAGATATGTCAGATATAAGGTTCACCAAACACCGTTGATGTGGTTTTTCAGTGGTCTGGGACTATCCCGTTTAAATGTTTGGCCTATAACATGGGAAGAATAACCGTATGGTTTGCAGCCACTTTCTATGGACTAATCAATGCACTTGTAAAATTTCCACTGTGAGTCAGACTTGCCACTTTTAAAGACTTTTATTCCTGTTTGTAAATCAATAAAAATGTTGTTATCAATGTTTGTGATTAGTATAAACTGCAGCTGTTATGGAAACTCACATCAATCAATGCATTTCAGGTAACTTTGTCAGGAGAGGTATAGGCATTTTTTTTATTGACTTCTTCTCAAAGGTGGGGGTTAATCCCCCTGCTGGATTTGTTCAAATCAGGTTCCTAAATTGGGATGATTATTTTCTTTGGGCCTAGAATTTGCTTCAGCCCATATTTGCGTTCACACAACACGGTATTTGGAGCTCATGTTACTCTTTTACTTCCTCCATACTGACATTTTCAATGCATTCTAATATGGCTTCATCTATTTTCATAGCTATAGAATGGCAGTGGGCCAACAGGACACGGCCGTCGTCATGCAAAAGCAACTTTTCTTGCAGCAGCTGTGAAGTGTAATATCTGTCCTGTGACGCGGCGGAGGGGATCCGCTGGCAGGGGAGTTGCAGAGCAGAAATGAAAAAAAAGTGTTAATTCCTCAACTGAGCATCAAGGATTGAATTGAACTCTTCAAAACTTACTCAATGTGAGAGAAAACACTACCGCAACGAAACCATGAAAAGCCTGGGGACTTCTCAGATCAAACTCCCCCACGCCTGATACCGGTGGCTTTCATAAAAGAGTGCAGGCAGAGGCCAAAGCGCTTTGAAAACACACAAAATGGTTGCCGCAATGTTGACAGAATGCCTGTATGTCAACGTTGTGTCCCCGGGGCAGGAGTCAATAAGGTTAGAGTCAGAGATTACACAAAGATGGGGATAGACCACATGTGGTCATTGGGCAAGAGACTGCCTAGAAGTGTAGGTAGGTCAATGAGACTGAGCAGTCTTTGAGAATCACAAAAAGATAGATTTTTGTTGAGTGCCATCATGTGGGAAAATTGAGAACTGCACCCTAAATATGCAAATACCAGAAGTGCAGACTAGTTTTACGTGCTTCAAATTTGGGAATATTCTTATTTAAAAAATATAAAATAAATAAATACAGTTACTATATCATGATCGGAAAGCCACATTTCCAATTGGACATATACACAGTACATACAGTTGAAGTCGGAAGTTTACATACACTTGGGTTGAAGCCATTAAAACTAATTTTTAACCACTCCACAGATTTCATGTTAGCAAACTATAGTATTGGCAAGTCAGTTAGGACATCTACTTTGTGCATGACACAAGTAATTTTTCCAACAATTGTTTACAGACAGATTATTTCACTTTTAATTGGGATGGCAGGTATGCCATCCACCAAGTTACGGCTTGGCGGGGCATGCCCCATACCTATACAGCACCGAGAGTTTTGCACTTTTCAGGGTTTCCTACAGAAGTAACAACAATTACCTCTTGACTCTCAGCCCTTAAAAACATTACCTTCAGGATGTTCTGACCTCATGTAACCACACAGCATTCAGATACAACTTCACATATCCACACAATAAAGCCCCAAACTTGGGTTATTTTGCCGTTTTTCTCCTTCTTCCTATTTTTCCTGCCAAACTGCCTGCCTCCGTCGCGATGTTATCCAATGGGGAGAAATATTCTTTGAGGGTATGGTCCGTATACCTGCTCATCAAGCTTATCACCCAATAATAATGCTTCATACTAATGTTTCTTAATGTCATTCTTTCCAAGAAGCTACTGTGGTGTAATGGTCAGAGTTGCTGTCTCTAACACAGAGGATTGTGGGTTCGAGCCCAGCAGGGCATATGCTTATTTCCCACAAAAACAAATGTGCAACTGTTAAGTACTTTTCATTTATTACACTGTTATTACTTTCACATTAACACATTAACGTATTTTTATTGCAAAGGCAAAAGAGGTTTCCAATATTAACTGTTCAATGTTTCACTTGTATTTCACTTGTACTAGACTATATCACACCCTCCCCAAACCGGACGCTTGCTCTTGTCTGGTCTGGGGAGGGTGTTATGCTCTGCTCTTGCGGTCATGACTGACTGAAGTCCGAACCCCAACGTACCTTTGCCATTTCTTTATTCATTAATGTCTTCACTTCAGCTCTGTTCAGTTTATCCTTTTCACACAGAACACAATGTCACCATAAAATTAACTACTAGGAAAATAAAGAATTTACAATAATACATTAAGAATTGCCTACTATAAGCTGCAATCCCTTAAGACATTGGATTTATAAACCTCCAATTCCCCAAACATATATGATTCATGGTTAATCACTTAAAAAAAATTACTATAGCCTCCGAACATTGCTCTAGTCTACGGTACTCTGCAGACAATGTATCTTACTGCAAACACTTTTAATTATAATTATAATCAGAAGAATAATCTCTGGTAGGCTACTTTCTTAGTAGTATCTATTGTTTTCTTGCTGGCTAAGATTCCTGGGAAATATGCGTTGTCCAATTAAGCTTGTTAGCCAACGTTAGTTTTGCCAGAGAAACGTCAATCAGCTGCTAGTCAGGAAGCAGGTACAAGCTAGGCTACTATGAAGCGAATCAACATGCCTTACATCCATTGCACTACAGAAAACTAAACTAAACCTAGCTACATGGTCCGGTACCAAAAGATTTCCCGCAGACAATGTTAGACTACACTACCGGAAAACGCGAAGGTATTATTCTGTGCTTATGAAGTTCGGCAGCTCGTAGCCCAGTCATGGAAGCTTGGAGTTACGCATCCGACAAGCCAGTGTTGAATAGCCTAACGTTATTTCTATAGAATACTAATACGCCTATTTTACAACTGTATTTCCATATTTTAGGCTGTATGTATTTCTTTCAGATACAATGTGTTTGCGTCTAGCCTATTGTGCATGCATGTCTCCATATAGACTTGGTTAATTAATTTACATGCTTCTTCATGATCAATAGTTCAGGTGGTGCTGTCTATTGTATTTCATTAAATACAGCTCATCTACAAACTCTTTTAATGTAATTGTGGGCTATCGCTAATAGGAGAAATGTTATCATTCTCATCAGTAGAGGGCGTTATGGTTACGCGAATGTCTGCATGCATTTATTTGGAATGCGTGTACTATTCTGTATGCATGTCTCTCAAGATGTCATTATCTTCATGCATTGTTCATCATTAGTTAGCTACCAAAAATAAGTGATATCTGAACAAAAACGTCTCCGACGTAAAAAAAAAAGCCAAATTACTCACGCATAGCCTACAGAGCGCTGTCTATAAGTCCTTAATTCCAACTTGCAAAAACTAGGCCTGCCTTTAAAAGTATTGATATCAAAATGTGGCCAAGTTACAACTAACAATATTGCCTATCGTAGCTCACACTAAATAAACTAGCTCTATTCTAGAGCAATGCTATCCAAACTTTCCTAAATTATTTAATGCAACTTGGCCCTGTGTTTCTTCATCTTACCATCTCAAGAGAATGTGGTCAATGAAACTGTATGTTCCACATCAAACTGCAAAATGAGAATAATTTATAGTGGAAATACACTGATGCAGATGTGTTGCACTTAGAAATTAAACAGAAAAATTACGACACTATAGGGCATGTTTGAATAATTGTCTGCATCCAGTGCTTTGGGTCTATGAAAAGCACAGAATGAATAAAATGTATTATTATTATGTATTTATTGATTTATTTATTTGGAATATTTGGATTTCTATCAAAAACCTGTGTGCCCCTACAGAGCATAGATATCCTTGTGTTCACAAAATTCTGTTTGCAAATTTCATAACTATTATTGTGTTAAGAAAATTAGTAATATTACTTATTTTCCATCATCTGACCCACAAACATGTCTGTATAAGTTTGTAAAAATGCTATATGTACGCTATTTTAAAAATAATACTTATTTTTATCTGCATTTATTTATTCATCCCCCCTTTCTCTATTGTACATGATGTTTCTTGATATAAATGTCTGCTTGTGAATTGTAAAGAAATCTGTAGCAGCAGTTAAATTTTTAAACCTGTACATTTTCTAAAGTAAACTTGCCAACAAAGTATAACCATATCCTTTCTGGAGTGTAATTATTCATCAACTGTTAAAAACTGAATTTATTAATTGAAATCATATGTTGTTCCATGAGGCACAATCTCTTCATATGCTAAGATGAAGAAACACAGGGCCAAGTTGCATTAAATAATTTAGGAAAGTTTGGATAGCATTGCTCTATAATAGAGCTAGTTTATTTAGTGTGAGCTACAATAGGCAATATTGTTAGTTGTAACTTGGCCACATTTTGATATCAATACTTTTAAAGGCAGGCCTAGTTTTTGCAAGTTGGAATTAAGGACTTATAGACAGCGCTCTGTAGGCTATGCGTGAGTAACTTGGCTTTTTTTTTTTACGTCGGAGACGTTTTTGTTCAGAAATTAGTTTACAGTGTGAAAATGTACAGGAACATAAAAAGAATACCAAACCCGGACTACTTCGCTAGGACTAACCCGAGATAAGGAGGACTGGAGCACACAGAGCTCAGAGCAAAACTAAATATTTTAATACGACTGACGTTTTGACGTCAACGACGTCTTCTTCAGAGTCAAAATGGAAATACAGACAAATGCACCGGGAGGTATATAAATACCCTCCCATCAATTACACAAAATAAGGTGCGCATGTGTAGGACTAATAAATCTCGTCATAGATACCACATATACAATGTTATCTTCTGTACAGGAACATGTTGGATTCATTAATGCACCCGTTAAGGAATTGGTCATGTTTTCGCCTTCATTAATGTTTTAGGGATGAGGGATCGACACATTTATCCATGTCTGACCATCTTTCATGCTAAATTCATTGTTTATGGTAATTAATGCATGAGTTGATGTAAAATAAATTGACCTTATTCTAAAGCAGGGGTAGGCAACCCTGGTCCTGGAGTGCCAGAGAAGGTCATGGTTTTTCCTCCATCCAAACTTAACTACATGACTGGATTCATTTAATTAATCAGGTGTAATAAATGCAGATGACCACGTGCTGGAGACACTCAGGCTCAGACCTTTCAGCTATAAAACTCTTATGATCAAGCTCGGATGGAACAAAAACAAGAAATGTCACCGCCACTCCAGGACCAGGGTTGCCTACCCCTGATTAAAGTATTACCCATCTCTATTTCCAGTTTGTCATGTGCTGGATATGAGGAAACAGAAGTGAGACTTTCTGATTCTGAAAAATATTAATGATTCAAAGAAACAAAAACACACCACAGGCACACGTACCTCAGCCTAATGCACACGTGAGGCCGGTCTCTATTTGTGAGAATACCAGAGAAACGGCAACAGGGTGTAAACTTAACACCCGCCGCCAACCAAATGCTGGTAAAATTTTGATTGTGACTGGTAAGATTCTCTACTCTAGCAGCCACTTCGGCAGGTAATAAACCGCGTTGTGTCACCTTGCAAAAGGTAATGTGGCTGATAAAATGTTGAAGATGGCTGGTGATTTTTAGAATCCACAACCCACTCTGGCCATTGGGCCAAAAAGTTAATTTCATGCCCTGCACGGCAATCAGAGTCTCTGTCCTTATGATTAAAAATAATCCCTTTTTGAACCTTCCTTTCCACATGTTAATTCTAGTGAAAAAGGATTTTTTATCGCAGGGGTGTTATGGCCCGAGCATTGCACTTATAGCTACTTGGGATGTTAGTGATTTGTGAATCTAATGAATCGTTTCTTCATCTGCGCTCATTGTATGTCACTCTAGATAAGAGCATCAGGTAAATGCCTAAAATGTAAAATGTCGCAGGGAGAGGAAACTGACCAATAGCGTCACTGGCTAGAGGAAATATGGAGTATATGTAAAAGAGCACAGAAAAAGTTATGTGGATGTTTTAAAAAAAGAAATGGGACATAACTGAACATGGTTGCCCAGTTTCAGTTCTGTTAAATTATGTTGCAAGGAGAGACATCTGACTGCAGGCTGCCAATCTTAAACTTTATACATCCCACCCCCTAGTCCAATGGAGAGATTCGATAGGTGGAACTGTTTTTAACCAATTGCAGATGTCGATGGGTGGGATTGATTGTTAAACGTCACCTATCGACATCCAACCCCACCCCTCCCACATCCTGCGGTCAGATGTACTTTACCCGTTCTTATGTAGTAGTTCTGTGACTTTACCCCACAATCTTCTCAAACGGATTTACCGCTGTAATTCAGAATTGCGTTGTAACTGCCTCAGATTGTCAGTTCAGTTTTAGTTGGCACCTTGCTATTTTTTGGTTCCTAGTACCTATAATAATATATAGTCCTAGATGCGGAACTATCTCACGTGCTATTACGTGCGGTAGTGTTCCGCACGTAATTAGTTACAAAGGACACCTTGCAAAGCAGAGCGCAAAAGGCAAGCAAAGAAAGGCAGTAGAAGAGTGAAATGAAGGTTGACTTCTATTAAGTGTATGAGTTTGCAATCAAGAAGACAAAGATTAAGCTACAGCAGCAAGATTCATTTAGCCCCTCTTAGTAGTAAGCAGTCTACGAGGTATGTGTTTGAATTGTCATTAATTTCTGTTAGCTACCTACGTTTGTAATGTGTTAGCCCAAATGCTAGCTAGCTACTGATTGTATAGTTGCTGTGAACTACGACGTACTGCATACATTCAATTATTGTCTTTTTTATTTTCCCTTTCTTGTTTTTACAACCCCAGTTCTCACGGGTTGAACCATCACCAGTGGAATAAAGCCCTGTTTTCTAATCAAGACCTCGAGCCTCGCGTCTATTACTGGAGGGAGCTACAGTGAGAACTCGACTGCTCCGCGTGAGTAGGCGAGGAAACGGTACCAGAGACCTGCCAGAGGAGGGCGCCAGAGAGCTGTGATCCGTGGATGAAAGGCGACATCTCTACATCAGCGTGTGCATAGCAGCTACGGCAATCAACACTTCAGTGCAAGCCACAACGCCCACGGGGAAGGTCCAGGAGCCCTAGTAGCATGATTAAGCTACGACCAAAAGACTTTGAGTGTTCAGCACAATAGGCACTTATTGCATTTCACACAATAGACATTACTACAGCTATTGCATTTCACATAAGTTAATGTTGTTTACTTACCGTTCCAACTGAAGTTGATTGAAGTACATTGATATTGATACTGTTGATGTTGATATTTTGTTTACAATATGATGTAAATATTTATTAAGAACTAGTAGTACTAAGAGTAAAGCAGAACTAGTAATATAGTGCCTTTAAAGGAGAATGCCATTACTTAATGAGTGTACAAGTTTGAGTTAATATTTTGTTTAATGAGTGTACATGTCTATTGTTAGTAATATTTTTGTTTATCACTTGTGTACTTTAAGTTTAAATAGGGTCATAAAGCTATAACAAATAGGTCAAATAGTGTTATTAGCTGCAGTTTATTGTAGTTATATATCAAAATACAATAACCACTCAACTAAGCTTAGGCTACATTAGACCTAACTTATACTTCTGTAGTTTAGATCATTACTCAGCTGAAGGCAAGATTATATTTAAACCAAACTAAAGTTTGTGCAGCAGCACTCTACAGATGCGCAACCACAAGCAGCCAAAGGCACAGGAGATGATAACCACGCTTCCTCACAAGAGCCACAAAGAAGAAGCCAAAGAGTCCGCAAGTTAACGGAAAAGGGCCAAGTACTGCACGATGAGCCAGTAAGAAGAGTTGCATACCGTTTCAGTGTGAGCTATGAGGAGTGGAAGGCTATCACTAAAGATGCCAGACGAGCGCTGCGTGGACAATGCTTAGACAACCTGCTGCATGAACACATCTCAAAGGTAGAAGACGCCTCAAAGCGTCTGAACCTTGTTTATGAAGAGTTAAGGCACATCGACATTCCCAACCATGACACACGTCGCAGAATAGACACCTGTGAAGCAGTAACAAGGATGATCATCGACACTGCAAGAGATTTAGACACAAAAGGTGAAAGTCGAGGGGATGAAGAGCAAGACTGGAAAGAGACACCAACAGTATACAAGTCTGCTACCTCAGACAAAGGAAGTATCAACCTTCACCACGCCAAGTCCACTCATTCTCGAAGCAACTCAGTGGCTGGAGACGATTAAGAAGCTAAAGGTTGCCAAGGCGCGACAGCAAGTATATGATCAGAGTAGATGCTCAGACGAAGAAATAAACGAGCTGGTCCATCAACGGGTACCTGTGAAAGAGAAAATCAAGCATGAAAGCAGCCCATTTCTGCACCACTCTCCACCACAAGCGGTGACTCAGCCAAAGCAAGATGACAGCACAGCAGCTCTTGTTAGAGCATTCGCAGAGTCCATCAGTGCGAGTCGTCTTCCTGTACCTGAACCAACAACGTTCAATGGCGACCCCCTCAGATTCAACGACTGGAAGGTTTCCTTTCAGACACTCATTGACAGGAAGAACATACCAGCTGAAGAAAAGATACACTACTCACAAAAAGTTAGGGATATTCGGCTTTCGGGTGAAATTTCAGGATGAACCTAAAATGCACTATAACCTTTACAGGTGAAATTAATTTGACCTTCTCTAAACTTTTGAATGCACATGTCCAACTATTCAATGTTTCAGTACTTTTTGCACAACTTGCTGTTCTCTAACAAGGAGCTGAACGGCAAAATTCACAACAGGTGTTTGATCCATGAATCGACCAATAAATTTCCTGGTTCAATTAATATTGGTATTTAAACAGTCCTCTTCATCATGCTGTTCACATTTTGACATCATGAGACCAAGACGACACCTAACAATTGATCAACAGTACCTCGCCATTGCGAGGCTTCAAACAGGATGTTCTCAGAGGGAAGTGGCCACTGAGCTTAGAGTGTCACAGAGTGTCATCAGCAGGTTGCAACAGAGATACAGAGAGACTGGAAGAGTCACAGAAAGGCATAGAAGTGGACGTCCTTTGGCCACATCCCACACTGATGACCGCTTCATTGTGAACAGTGCCCTGCGGAACCGGATGATGAATGCCACTCAACTCCAGGCACATTTAAGGGAGGTGAGAGGCACCCAAGTGTCACGTCAGACCATTCGAAACCGTTTACATCAGCGTGGTCTGCGTGCTAGACGACCTGCAAGGGTACCTGACCACAACACCAGGCTCAGGCGTCATCGTCTTGCATGGGCCAGGGAGCATTTACGCTGGACGAGGGACCAGTGGGCCTCAGTGCTGTTCTCTGATGAAAGTCGATTCACGTTGAGCAGAAATGATGGCCGCCAACGATGTTGGAGACGTCAAGGAGAGCGCTATGCATCAGCCACTGTTGTCACCAGACGACCCTTTGGTGGTGGCGGTGTTACAGTGTGGGCAGGTGTGTCTAGTCAATACAGAACTGCCCTACACTTTGTGAATGGTACAGTGACAAGCCCATACTACCTGAATAACATCATTAATCCAGTCATTGTGCCCCTGCATGAACAACACAGGCCTAATTTCATCTTCATGGACGACAATGCTCCAGCTCATCGAGGTCGCATCATTAGGGAAAGGCTGCTGGAGACTGGGGTACCTCAAATGGAGTGGCCTGCACTTTCTCCAGACCTGAATCCCATAGAAAACCTATGGGATCAGCTGACTCACCGTGTAGAGGCTCGTAACTCTGTACCCCAGAACCTCAATGACCTGAGGGCCACCCTTCAAGAAGAGTGGGATGCCATGCCTCAGCAGACAATAAGTCGACTTGTGAACAGCATGAGACGTCATTGTCAAGCTGTAATTGATGCTCAAGGGCACATGACAAGTTATTGAGACATTGACATTTTTGTTGTGGTATACCCACCACTGTTGTTGGCTTTTGTTTCAATAAATTGTTTGAGATGAGGAAATCACCATTGCATGCTTCTACTTAAATGCCCTACTTTCATGATACGTATAATATCACTGTAGCGTGAACTTACATTTTCCATAAATTTCACCCGAAAGCCAAATATCCCTAACTTTTTGTGAGTAGTGTATACTATCTGCGAAAGTATGTGGGTGGAACTGCCAAGAAAGCCGTAGAGAGCTACTTCCTGCTAGGCACAGGGTCAGCCTATCGTGCAGCGTGGGCTATCCTAGCAGAGAGATATGGCAATCCATTTCTCATCGCCAAGGCCTTCAGAAACAAGCTTGATGCCTGGCCCAGGGTAAGCTCCAAAGGCAGTGTGGAACTTCAAGAGCTTGCCGACTTCCTTCGCAGCTGTGAAGCTGCCATGACTCAGATAAGAGGTCTTGAAGTACTCAACGACTGCAACGAGAACCAGAAAATCCTTGCTAAACTTCCAGACTGGCTGACCTCAAGATGGAATAGGAAGGTCATAGAAGTGGAAGAGCAAAGTCACACGTTTCCAAGCTTCAGTCAGTTCGTCAAGTTCCTCACACGTGAAGCCAAAATCGCTTGCAACCCAGTAACATCTCTCCATGCTCTAAAACCAAGTGAAAGCGAGAAGATCAAGGTTTTTAAGAGCAGAGGTCGTGGAGCAAAGGTACTGGCAACCAACTCAGATGAGAAAGCTGTCTCTACAAGCTGCGTTTTCTGTGAGAAGGCAAGTCACAGTCTACACAAGTGTCGTAAATTTATGAATGAGACGATCTCTGAGCGAGTCAAGTTTGTTCAGCAGAAGAAGTTGTGCTTCGGCTGTCTTGAGTCTGGTCATCGCTCAAAGGACTGTGAAAACAGAAAGACCTGTAATACGTGTGGGAAAGGACATCCGACTTGTCTCCACGATAATCGCACCAAAGAAGAAAGGATGTCAGCAAGGACTGATGGAGCGAGGGACAGTAACAAGTCAAGGGAAAGGAAGATGGATTGCCCACAAGATAACTCAGCAAGAACATCAAGTGAGGCAACATCACATAGAGTCATCCAGAATGTCAAGGACACTCATAACTCCACAATCATTCCAGTGTGGGTGTCAGCCACAAGTGAGCCAGATTGTGAAGTTCTTGTGTATGCACTCCTCGATACACAAAGTGACACAACCTTTATCCTTGAAGAAACAGCAAAGGTTCTCCACACGAAGAACGAACTAGTTCAGCTAAAGCTCTCCACAATGGCTTCAAGAAACACAGTCGTGTCCTGTCGGAAACTAACTGGTCTACAAGCGAGAGGATTCTACTCAGACAAGATCATCTCTCTGCCAGCTCTCTACTCAAGAGAATTCATCCCTGCAAACAGATCATATTCCCACACCAGAGACGGCAAAGGCATGGCCTCATCTTGAACACCTTGCAGACGAGATTGCTCCTCAGCAAAGCTGTGACGTCGGCCTGCTAATTGGCTACAACTGTCCTCAAGCTCTCGTCCCAAGACAAGTGGTGTGTGGTGAAGAAAACCAGCCCTTTGCACAGAGAACAGACTTGGGCTGGAGTGTAGTCGGTTATGGCAACCCGTGTCTCGACTATGGACATGTGATTGGAGTGAGTCACCAGGTCATCGTGAAGCAGGTGATGCCAGGTCTTCAGTCTTCTTCAAATCTCACAAACGAAGTGCATTATGTCTGTAGAACACAGATCAAGGAAGTAGTCTTACCTGCAGATGTCATCAAGGTGCTGGAATCTGACTTCGTCGAAAGAGCTTCAGAGGACAGCACATGTCTCAAGAGGATCTCCGGTTCCTGTCAAAGATGGAGAAGGGCATCAGGCTCAAGGACGATGGTCATTATGAAATGCCACTGCCATTCAAGAAAGAAAGACCCAACTTACCAGATAACCAGGTGTGCCATCCAATGCCTCAGGTGCCTAGAAAGGAAGCTGAGGAGAAACGAGCAATACCACAAAGACTACAAGACCTTTGTGGACGAGACCATAACTCGCGGATACGCAGAAAGGGTCCCAGAAAAGGATATCAGCAAGGCTCCAGCATGGTACATCCCACACCATGGGGTGTATCATCCACAAAAGCCTGGGAAGATACGCGTCGTCTTTGACTGCTCCGCAAGGTTTAAAGAGACATCCTTGAACGACCATCTCCTGACCGGTCCAGAGTTGACAAATAGCTTGGTGGGAGTCCTATGTCGTTTTCGAAGAGGTCCTGTGGCAATCATGTGTGACATAGAACGCATGTTCCACCAGTTCCATGTGAAGGCAGAGGACCAAGATTACCTAAGATTCATGTGGTGGGAGGATGGAGATCTTGAAGCCCAACCTTCCATCTATTGAATGAAAGTCCACCTGTTCGGTGCAGCTTCATCACCTGGCTGCGCCAACTATGGGCTCAAGCACATCGCAGCCGAAGGACGCGGAGACTTCAGTGAAGACACCATCAAGTTCATCCATAGGAACTTCTACGTCGATGATGGCTTGTCAAGTGTAGCGTCCAAAGGCTAAGCAATCCAGCTAGTGAAGGAAGCAAGAGAACTGTAGAGCACAGGCAAACTCCGGCTACACAAGTTCATCTCAAACAGCAATTAAGTCCTAGCCACCATTCCCAAAGAAAAATGTGCTGAAGCTGCCAAAGACCTGGACATGGCACTGGGTGAGCTACACATGGAAAGAGCACTCGGCGTACAGTGGTGCATAGCTTCTGACGAGTTCCAGTTCCGTGTGGTTGTCAAAGAAAATCCACTTACCTGAAGAGGAGTCTTGTCCACAGTCGCTTCAGTATACGATCCACTCTGATTTGTGGCACCCTTCATCCTGTTGGGAAAGAAAATCCTGCAGCAGATGTGTCGTGACAAGCTCAGCTGGGATGATGACTTACCTGATGACCTTCGACCCCTGTGGGAATTCTGGCTCCAAGACCTGCAAAACCTGGCTGGTGTCAAGATCAAGAGATGCTACATTCCATCAAGCTTCGAGGTCCAGCATTATGAGCTCCATCATTTCTCCGATGCCAGTGTGTCAGGCTATGGAGAGTGCTCATACCTCAGAGCAGTCAGTGCATCGAATTAAGTCCATTGCTCCTTAGTCATGGGAAAGTCCAGAGTCGCCCCCACTAAGGTTACAACCATACCAAGACTCGAGCTGTCTGCTGCAGTGGTGGCTGTCCGCACCAGTGACATGCTCAAGAAAGAGCTGGAAGTGCATTGCCTGCAAGAAATCTTCTGGACCAATTCAAAGGTTGTGCTGGGCTACATCAACAATGAAGCCAGAAGATTTCATGTGTACGTAGCAAACCGCGTGGAGCGCATCAAGCAAAGCACAGAGTCTGCACAATGGAGGTATGTGGCCTCTGGAGAGAATCCAGCAGATCACGCATCAAGAGGTCTCACAGCAGAACAACTTCTAGCTTCTAACTGGTTCACAGGCCCAAACTTTCTTTGGCAGAAAGAGCTACCAAGTGGAGTAGTCAAGGTGGGAGAGATCGCAAGTAGTGACCCAGAGCTCAAGAAGGCCCAGGTCCATGACACCCAGGCAAGGGAAGTGATGTCACTTCTAGATCGCCTGCACAAGTTCTCCGACTGGTCAAGAATGGTGAAAGCTATTGCCAGACTCAAGCGCCGGGCAAGGGAAGCCAAAGGTCTCAAGCCAAGGTCCTGTGAAGCCACCAGTTTAGAAGAAAGGAGGGAAGCAGAGCTGACCATAATCAAGATGGTTCAACAGGCAAACCTCCCTCAAGAAATGCAGGGGATCCAGCATCATAAGGAGACAAGAATCAAGGACAAGGTCAACAAGTTGCACAAGTTAGGTCCATTCCTGGATGACCAAGGTGTCCTCACATGCTGCCCTACACCCGCATGTGAAGCATCCAGTGGTCCTCCCAAGAGACAGTCACGTGTCGGCGTTACTCGTCAAGCACTATCATGAGAGAGTACACCATCAAGGACGAGGAATGACTATGAATGCGCTCAGATCCCATGGCATATGGATCCTAGGATGCAGCAAGGCAGTATCATCCCATATCTACAAGTGCACAATGTGCAGGAAGTTCAGAAGATGCACAGAACAACAAAGGATGGCAGACCTCCCTGAGGAGCGAATGCAAACAACCCCTCCATTCACTTACTGTTGGATCGACTGCTTCGGGCCATTCTACGTCAAGGAAGGGAGAAAGGAGCTAAAACGTTACAGACTGTTACTTACCTGTATGTGTATGTTATATAGTTATCTTTAAATTAGTTTTATATGCAGTACGTCTGTCTTTCTAAGTCGTTCTAAGAAATCCCTTAAGTGATTTGGTGGGAGTGTAACTGCCTCACATTGTCAGTTCAGTTTTAGTTGGCACCTTGCTATTTTTTGGTTCCTAGTACCTATAATAATATATAGTCCTAGATGCGGAACTATCTCACGTGCTATTACGTGCGGTAGTGTTCCGCACGTAATTAGTTACAAAGGACACCTTGCAAGCAGAGCGCAAAAGGCAAGCAAAGAAAGGCAGAAGAAGAGTGAAATGAAAGTTGACTTGTATTAAGTGTATGAGTTTGCAATCAAGAAGACAAAGATTAAGCTACAGCAGCAAGATTCATTTAGCCCCTCTTAGTAGTAAGCAGTCTACAAGGTATGTGTTTGAATTGTCATTCATTTCTGTTAGCTACCTACGTTTGTAATGTGTTAGCCCAAATGCTAGCTAGCTACCGATTGTATAGTTGCTGTGAACTACGACGTACTGCATACATTCAATTATTGTCTTTTTTATTTTCCCTTTCTTGTTTTTACAACCCCAGTTCTCACGGGTTGAACCATCACCAGTGGAATAAAGCCCTGTTTTCTAATCAAGACCTCGAGCCTCGCATCTATTACTGGAGGGGGCTACATGCGTATTTGCGTTTCTGAATGTACTTAGCGAATACAGTAGCTATGCTAACTCCTCAGGATATGCTGTTTCTCAGGTAGAAATTGGGGAGTTCTTTTCTCACCACTGTTTGAGTGTTTTTCTTCCCACTGAGGTTTTGTTTTGATGGTTAAGGCCTGGTTTTTCCCCAATTTCCTTTCCGTTTCTCCATACAGCGTCTTTGTGACAGCTCTCTGTAAAAAGCTCTATACAAATAAAATTGAATTGAATTGAATGCCTTGCACAATGAATGTACAATTGATGAAAAAATGTGCCAGTCTGCTGATGGACCTTTACATATAAAAAGTGTGATGTTTTGCAGCCAGAACAGGTGAGAGACAGCAAAGGTCAGGTTGTGGTGAGAGGGAGACATGTTTGTCCACTGTTTTTCTGCAGTTTATAAATAGTTCAGCTTGTGGTGGTTGGTACAGGGGAAGGAATTGTTTGTTCTTTGCTGTCTGAGGCATACATCTAAAGTGCACACAAAAACACAAATAATGGAGCAATAATACAATAACAGCAGCTAGACTGCCCACACGGCATCCAACAGCTGCTCCATCACCAAATGCACCAGGTACCAAAGAAATTATTGTATATTTCCAAAAATCAATAAAGTTGATAAGGTAAAACATTAAACATTCTTTCTTTGTACTATTTTCAATTAAATATATGTAAAAGAGAATTTACAAATCACTGCTTTCTGCGTTTTTGTGCATTTTACATACGGTCCCAACTTTTTTGGAATTGGGGTTTGTACTCAGCGAATACTGTAGCTATGCTATCTCCTCAGGACATGTTGTTTCTCAGGGAAACAAATGATTGAATAGCAAGAGGAGTGCATACAATAATTATACCGCGTTACTGTGACCCGCCCTCTGAGGATCTGACCAATGTCTGCTCCCACCTCTCTGGTGTGGCCAATCACTGCTAAGAAAAGCACCTCTCCCAGATGGTAGGCCATGAGTCTCTTGTAATGTCCTGATATCTGATTGTCTGGACTCAATCTCATGGGGGTCATATCGGCTCCTTTCACATCTGTGTTTTTACAGCCAGTACACAATGAACCATTGAGTATTCAGTTGATTTCAGTTTATTATTGCCATTTACACATATAACAATACATGCATAGGAAATTGCTTCCAAAAGCTTCTCACAGTCTAACACATATTTAAAGACAGCAACAGTAACAGGCGGTGAAAGACATTGAAACGGCACCAACAAAACATTACACATATTAAGTGCATCGTGCAACAGAGGAGCCTATATAGTGCTATTGTAGCAAGATCATGATGCTGCATAGGTGGCAGGCAGGGTGTTGTTCAGGAGTTGTATGGCGTTAGCATAGAAGCTGTTGTTGAATCTGGTGGTCTTGGACTTGATGCTACGGTATTCTCTGTCCCGATAGTAGTTGGTACGATGGCTGGGATTACAGAGATCTAACCAAGAGCCAAGAAAATTCTGACCTTTTCTGTAATGAATTCAGAGTGAACTCAAACCCTGACCTGTGATTAAGATTAGTGTGTGTGTGTGTGTGTGTGTGTGGTGGTGGGGGTTCAGTTCTCTGGCTGTTATCAGTGGTTTCCTTGGTTTCCTGCTATGAGTCAATACCCAGAATGCCTATGCTTATGGAACAACCTCGGTATATATGTTTGGACTCCAGACACACTTTCTGTCTTTAAGTGTACAGAAACAACAGAAAACTGATTTAAACACCAGGGGGACAAAGCCTTTATATCAGACATCTTGGTAAAAGCAGAAGAAACTGCAGAAAAGGGTATGACCTTTATGAATGAACTTTCCAAAGCCTCAGAGTCACAAACAAGCTCATCAAATGAAATATACACAAGGTCCTGACAGGGGTCCTTTTTAGACAGCCACTTAGTTTGCCCATGTCCCTCTCCCAGGACCCTTATACTACCAGATTCACTCCCTACTTTAGTCACTTAGTTTGCCCATGTCCCTCTCCCAGGACTCTTATACTAACAGATTCATTCCCAACTTTATCTCTGTCCCGCACACGCACAAACACGAACACACATACACAAACATACATACAAACATATGCCCACAAACACACACACAAAAAAAACAAATACATATCAGCACAATCAAGATGAGAGCGTGGGTGAATGTGTGAGAGAAGCGTGACGAACAGGAAATCCCCGGTTGCACAGCGCGCACGAGTGCGAGAGAGAAAGACAAAGAGAGAGAGAGAGAGAGCGAGAACAGGGAACTGAACATCACCACACAAGTGCAGCAGCATCACAAACGCTGAGCAGAACCGTCAGCGGCCGGAGGCCACTTCATTACTGCCGGACATAACTCCACTCCCCTCTGCGGAGTTCATCCACCTCGTCTTCCACAGAAACATTTTATGATTCTTATTTTTGGACCGGTGCTTGTGCTATGTGACAGACTGCTTGCTGTACTTTTGTGCTGGGACAGAGGACATATTGACAGTGTCTACAGTCTACATTGCAAAACTGAGGGAAGAACAAGCTTCTTTTATGAATAGAAGATGGATTACAATTCATGGATTTTCATCCTTATTCTTCTCATGATGTACTCACTCTGGGGATATGCAACAAGTAAGACCAAGTTAAATATTAAATACTGTAATATACAATGTATAATGTCCATAATATTACATATCAATAATTGCCTTATGTATATTTTATGTATTAAATACATTTTATTAAGCATATTTATCTTCATAAAGCGTTTTATGTTCAAAATGGAATGAAATACAACTGAATGATTTTTCTAAATATAAATTAAAAATGTATCTTCATAGCAACAGACACAAACGGCAGATAATGTGTTTCAAAAACCTGGGTTTTTTTGGAGGGAGGCATCACTGTTTGCAGAATTGGTCAAATTTCCCTGCACCGCGCACGATGGGTTTTTAAACAAATTTAAGGCTTTTCTGTCTCCCGTGTTCCGTCATGTCTTTCCAACCCAGCGTAAAAGATAAATAATTTTAATGAAATATAATTATTCATGAGCTCAATATGTTCCATAGTACAGCTGCCATTTGCAACTTTTTTCTTACATTTTCAAAGTGCTCCTCTTCTGAATCTGTGGGTTATATGCTACAGTACGTTTTTGAAAATCCCCCTGCTATTCCACATCGATTAGGCCATGCAAAGGAAATTTCTCAGCTCTGTCTGTCACTATTTGCCTGTAGCCTATATAAAAGGTAATGTTCAGATTTCTACCTACATTGATGTTAGATTGCTGTCTGTTGGAAGTCTTGTACTTTAATTAAATAAAGGTCTTCTATACAGAAATGGAAGGCTAATTTGTGTACAGCAGCTGGTTTTCATGATAAAATAAGAGAGGCTTCCAGTGTATTTGCTGTGGGAGACTTATTTATTCATTTATTTATTTTATCTTCCAGCACCATAGCACAAACTTTATCCATAAGTTTCAAAGGGGATCAAACTGTAGTATAATATTAATATTGATACGACAACTAAGAACAACAACAATAATAATAATAATAATATTGAGAAGAAAAATAATAGTAAATATTGCCATCCTTATCATTCTCTTCGACAGCATAATAATAAACCGTGGTGAACTTCATGAATATTCTTTCAAAATGTAAATAACTTAAAATAACTGCAAAGTCATCATTTATTCCAAACTCCAAACTCATTCACACACACTGCCACCATACACAGGGGAAACACAGGGCCCTCCTCATGTGAAGAAAACTCCCATTGGGAGAAACACAGGGCCTTCCTCTTGTGAATAAAGCTCCCATTGGGTGAAACACAGGGCCTTCCTTTTGTGAAGAAAGCTCCCATTGGGCAAAACACAGGGCCTTCCTCTTGTGAAGAAAGCTCCCATTGGGCGAAGCACAGGGCCTTCCTCTCGTGAAGAAAGCTCCCATTGGGCGAAACACATGGCCTTCCTCTAGTGAATAAATCTCCCATTGGGGGAAACACAGGACCTTCCTCTAGTGAATAAAGCTCCCATTGGGCGAAAAAACACTGGGCCTTCTTCTAGTGAAGAAAGCTCCCATTGGCTGAAACACAGGGCATTCCTCCAGTGAAGAAAGCTCCCATTGGGGGAAACACAGGGCCTTCCTCTTTTGAAGAATGCATTTTGGGCTTGGACAAAATTTCAAGAGTGCTTACAAATGAAGAATACATATTAGAGATTTTACATGTTTATCTGGCTTATCATCAGTTAATTTTGCACGCGCAGTTTCATATCCTTACAAATTATGATACAGATAACACATGTAAATATACACGTTAAATATCTAGTAACTTAATGCATCCCCTGTGCATGTAGGCTCACAAAGAGCTGTAGCCTTCCCTCTGTCTCCCGGTCTTGGTTTTATGTGAGAGAATATTGCCATTATGTCTCTGGGTGATCTATAATCACTCATCTTAAAATTACGTTCTTGCTCTCTCTCTTCTTCCAGATCAGGAACTGCAAAGCCCCAACAATGTGACTGCGGTCATTCAGGATGGCGAAGTGACGCTTGTCTGGGCCCCCCCTGCTGGGGCCCCGCCACAGGCCTACTACAAGGTCCAACTTACAAAGTGAGTGGCTGCTCCTTACCTTGTGGAGGCCCTATACAAATGTTTATTTAGGGCCCTCCCAAAAGGGGGTGGTTGGCGGTGGGGTGGAACTGTGATCACGGACCGTGTGTCGGGGGGTGCGTGATTGTGATTGCGGACTGGGTTGAGGCTTTCACCCCCCCCCATCTGTAAATGGGTACTATGCAGGAGTTTCTCTGGAAAAGGACATCTGCCAAATGCCTGATTGTAAATATAGATTCAACAGGGAGATGCTGTATGCAATGCTTGTGGAGGTTGTAATCCCTGACAGCCCAGTTTGAGGTGGTTATGTTTGGGTCATTGCTGTTCTTAATGAGATGTAGTATCATGGGCGAGTCTTCCCGAATATAAAAATCAAGGTACTCGAATGTCTAGGGGTTTTATTACAAACAGACTCACCCAGATAATCGCTTCCCTTCTCATTCACGGCTCACAAACTCAGCTCGCAGGCAATGGGCTGAAGAGTGCGGCTGTAGGACAGTATGATCTCCTTTCGATAATTCCCACCAAGACAGGACCAGCGCAATCTTCGCTCCGGATAGCGACCAGCTCCTTCTTATTTCTGTTATTTGTTCAAGTTTTAGTTATTTTTCTTAAGACAATCAGCGCCGCGGCTGTGTGTGTGTCAATCCTCTTCTCGGCCTCTTTTGGGTGATCCTCGAACAAATCCACTCTCGCGAACATCCCGGCAGCCACCTTAATATACTCTCACCGGCCGCCACAGGTGAGACCACCTGACCACACACACACCCCCTTCCGCCCATTGCCAATAATGATGGATGTAATACTCTACTGTAATTAGAATTAGAACTACCGATTTTAGACATAACGGGAAATACCGCTAATTAATCTATAGCTAATCTAGGAGGAAAGGCGTTCATAACACTCCCCCCCTCCTTAGCTAGGAAATCAAACAAAACAAAACCCACAACTCCTAAACTAACCAAAAATTACACCCACCAAAGTTTTAATGTTTTTTTAAATTTTTTTTATTTTCTAGGAGACTTTCCTCCTACCCTTCCCTCTAAACACATGTAGGGAGGCTCTTCTTATTTTAGTTACATCTCATGCACACTGCACATCTATAATAAAATATTTACAAAAACCACAAAATACCAGGGCACCTTTAGTCCCACTCTGTGTTTTCCCAGAAACCAAAATAGCAGGGGAGATGAACTCTAAACCCTAACTACCCAGAGCACATGTAAATAGGCCTCTCCTAGACGAGCGGCAACTCACTTCATGGATGGAAATTATACGCATCAACCCCGTGACAAAGCGTCTGCAATGACGTTATCTTTGCCGGCAATATGTTTAATCGTCAGGCTATATGGCTGAAGTATTAGGCTCCAGCGAAACACTCGGGCATTGGACACCTGAAGGCCACTTCCTCAGCCACCTGCTTTTTCTTATGGGGAGGAAAACGGTAGGGATGCTGTTTTATAGCCTCCGCACTCGCCGTCTCCACATCGTGAATGGCTAATGGAGTAAGCCCTGGCCTATCCTTAAACAGCACTGGGTGAGAAGCCACCAATTCCAGCACATCCTGCTTCTGAACCGCAGTAAGATGTGACAACTGCTTCCCCAGCTGCTCTAGCGCACGGGTGTTCTCTACCCGGGCACTGACCGGTTCTGGCGGTGTGTACAAATTCTCACCCTCATCCTCTGATTGTGGCAACACCACTGCCACACAACAGACCGCAGTAGTTGACACACGGTCTACATACGCCTTTAGCAAATTGATGTGACACAACCGAGTCTTTTGCCGCCGCTCAGGCGTACTAAAAACATAGTTGTTCTCCCCCACTTTCCTTAAAACGGCATACGGGCCACAAAAGCGAGTGCTCAGTTTCTCACCGCCTACCGGCAGCAACATCAGCACCCTGTCTCCCACGGCAAAAGACCGTGAGACAGCTTTCCTATCAAACTGGCTCTTCATGCGCTCCTTAGCACCGGCTAAGTTGTTACAAGCCACCTGCCATGCAGCTCCTAGCCGAGCTTTGAAAGTTGCCACATTTTGAAGGACATCCCCTTTTACCTGACACGTCACCAGCCGTTCCTTAACCATCCGCAATGGACTACGGACCTCGTGCCCATACACCAACTCGAAGGGGCTAAACCCCGTTGACTCATTTACTGCATCACGAATCGCAAACAACAAAAAGGGCATTGCCACATCCCAATCATGAGGGCGGTCCCCACAGTATGTGCGCACCATGGACTGCAGGGTTTGATGACATCGCTCAATGGCACCCTGAGACTGGGGGTGGTAAGCGGAGGACACCACCTGCTTAATACCTAACTCACACATAACTTCTTGGAATACACCAGACGTGAAATTAGTACCTCGGTCAGACTGGACCTCCACTGGCAGACCTACTCTAGAAAAGAAGATAACTAATGCCTCAATAATGGTGCGGGCCTTAATATTCCGCAAGGGCACCGCCTCAGGAAACCGGGTAGCCACATCCAGCAACGTTAACAAATATTCATTGCCTTTTTTTGTTCGAGGCAAAGGTCCCACACAGTCGATCATGACACGGGCAAATGGTTCCTCCACCACCGGAAGTGGCTGAAGTGGGGCGACGGGAATTCGGTGCCCTGCCTTGCCCGCTACCTGACAATCATGGCAGGACCTACAAAAATGGACCACGTCCTTGCGGACCTGGGGCCAGTAAAAATGACGCAATATCCGCTCAAGAGTTTTGCGGACCCCCAGGTGCCCAGCCATGGGGGTCGCATGAGCCAGCTGCATTACCTCCTCCCGAAATTTAAATGGCACCACCACTTGACTTCGCACCCACCAATCCTCATTGGCGGGGCGGTCAACTGGCCGCCACTTACGCATCAGCACATCATCCTGCACATAAACTCCTGCCGCTACGTCTTGACTCTCCTCTTCTGTGACAGCCTCCTTCCACAAAGCGGCCAGCGTGCCATCCTGATGCTGCTCCCGCACAAGGGCCTCCCGAGTGAAATGGGAGGGCTCAGACATCCCAACCGCGCGGGCGAAAACCGTGTCAGCTAACTCCACCGACTCCTCCAAGTCTACAGGGGGCGTCCCCGGCTCCGGCACCACAGCAGGGGGAGTCACAGAGTCAGGGCATACCACCACCTCCTCAGAGATAGCAGGGGAACTCTTCCACGCACGAGTCTGAGAGCGC
This sequence comes from Synaphobranchus kaupii, assembly GCA_029718625.1. Classification (NCBI taxonomy): domain Eukaryota; kingdom Metazoa; phylum Chordata; class Actinopteri; order Anguilliformes; family Synaphobranchidae; genus Synaphobranchus; species Synaphobranchus kaupii. Next base: position 83,314,711 of record CM056377.1, read on the forward strand.
ATCACAACGCAAGCGGTAAATACCTCCGGGTATTCCTTCTCCAATGCCTGAGTTTCAGGGGTCTCCCGAGGCACTGATGAGACCACCGGAGTCACACAAACTTGGGACCCGGCTAAATCATTTCCCAACAACAAACTAATTCCTTTCACTGGCAAGGACATGACCACTCCCACAGTCACCAGGCCACTAACCACATTAGACCTTAAATATACGGTATGCAAAGGGACCACCCCATATTGGCCTCCTAGGCCCTCAATCAAGGCTGAGGCCTGCTGGTAGGTAGATGCTGGCAAATCCAAAACCCCTTGCAAAAGCAGGGACTGGGCAGCCCCAGTATCCCTCAAGATGGTAACTGGCACTTCCACCGTCCCCTGTGACACTGACACTGTTCCCACCAAGTTAAAGCATCATAAACTAGGGGAGGGACTACAGAACCACCAGTACTACACATTACCAGTGCTACAGCCTTGTCTCTGCCCTCCTTCTTAGCCAAGACTGGGCAACGAGACTTCACATGCCCGTGCTCATGACAATAATGACACACTATGTCAGAACGAGAGTCAAAGCCAGGGCCAGACCTTCTATCAGGAGCAGACCACCGTGACGGGGGTCGCTCCCCTAAATTAGCCTTATTAGGAGGGGGTCTACCTCCCCCCGAGACCTCCTGGTTCCGATGCCCATCATGGCGCCCACCGTTGGGGCGGCTTTTCCCTGAGGGCTCAGCATGAATAACCTCAAAAGCATCTGCCATTTGTGATGCCTCAACCAGCTTGTTTACCTGGCACTCACTAAGATAAACCTCCACTTCGCGGGGAACACTGTTCTTAAATTGCTCAACCAACATGAGCTCCCTAAGCTCAGAGTAGTCAAAAACCTTACCAGCGGCTAGCCATCGGTCAAAAGCGATGCTCAACCGCCGACCCACATCAAGGTTTGACTCACCATTCCTCCGCTTCAGGTTTCGAAACCTCTGGCGGTAGGACTCAGGCACGCCCCCATAGGCTGCTAATACAGCTTTCTTAAGTTCTTCATAGTTAAGTCCCACACAAGGGTCCAATGCGGCAAAAGCAACCTGTGCTTTGCCCGCAAGGCTACTTTGGACGAGCAGAGCCCATTTGGCGTCCGGCCATTCCATTTCCCTAGCCACAATTTCAAAAGCCTCAAAGAAGGTATCTGCATCTTCCTCGCGAAACTTAGGCATAAAATGGCGTGCCTGGCTCACATCAAAACGGGAGGTCGGGGCTGGTCCGTGGACAGCCTTAGCACGCTCCACCTCCAACTTAGCTAGCTGTATCCTAGATGACCGTTCTGCCTCACGCTCTGCCTGTTCTGCCTCACGGGCCTCTCTCTTCTCCTCACCTGCCCAAATATCCTCTAGCTCTAACTCGGCCATGAGGAGTTTTATCAGAGCAGGCTTTTTAGTATTATCCGGCACCGTCACCTCATGCTCCTCAGCTAAACCTTCCAGCTGCTCCTTAGTGAGATGTCGGAACTGACGGCGTGCAGGAAACAGGCTAACCTCCTCCTCTACAGACTCTAACTCGTCCTGGCCCGGCATCTCAGAAATAAGCGAATGACTATTACCCAAAGCCCCTAATTAGTTGGGTTAACTGTAACGTCCAGTTAGCTACCTCTCATTCACTAACCGGTCCAGTCTACCATATAGCAGGGGACCTCAAATTGTTTGCTGAATAGACAAAATAAGAATCACTAAATAACCACTGCCTAAGATGTAGCCTGTGTCAGCTCCACCAATACACAGCTCTTCCCTAGCAATGGGAATTATAAGCACACACTAGGCAAACCACAAAAGGTCCCAAAAAGGAACATTACACACTGATCAGCTACTGACAATGGTACAATGGCTACAGGCCAAAAGAGGGAGGAAATGGTGCAATACCAAAATTACCACACGCGATAGCGATAGGCTATACTACAACAATAACCTTAACAGAACTGCCAAGTTTATGCATAGCCTACCAAGCTACCTAGTTATTCAGCTGATTTCCGCACGATTGGAATCCTGCATGACACAGCGCACCGCGCACTTACTAGTCAAAACTTTTATTTTTTTATTTTAACCAAATGACAGAAGCTACCCCTTCAAAAGGGCTTACTACAATGTGGCGTGTCACTACAGATTAACCAATACTGTATGCAGGAACAGTGTAACCCGATAGGCTACCCACTTCACTGCTCTCGGGCTATGAAGTTTAAATATTTCACTCCAACCACACAATCAATTCCTTAGTGCGAATCCGAACGCCTACACGCTAATCGTGTTCTTCGGATCCGAGTGCGCCCTATACTAACGTTGTCTTAACTACACTGGCACGCACCGGCCGTTTAGCAGGTGAAAACACCTAGGCGTCCCTTAATTCACGCAAGGAATTGCTTGATTGGAAAATATCTAAATGACAATAACAAAGGAATTATAAATTCACCATCAAACTACCCAAAACTCACTATCTGCATGCTACCAAAAGCATAACTATATAGCGAATCAAACGTTCAGATCCCGGACGCGAGCCCTCCACCTTATCATGGGCGAGTCTTCCCGAATATAAAAATCAAGGTACTCGAATGTCTAGGGGTTTTATTACAAACAGACTCACCCAGATAATCGCTTCCCTTCTCATTCACGGCTCACAAACTCAGCTCGCAGGCAATGGGCTGAAGAGTGCGGCTGTAGGACAGTATGATCTCCTTTCGATAATTCCCACCAAGACAGGACCAGCGCAATCTTCGCTCCGGATAGCGACCAGCTCCTTCTTGTTTCTGTTATTTGTTCAAGTTTTAGTTATTTTTCTTAAGACAATCAGCGCCGCGGCTGTGTGTGTGTGTCAATCCTCTTCTCGGCCTCTTTTGGGTGATCCTCGCACAAATCCACTCTCGCGAACATTCCGGCAGCCACCTTAATATACTCTCACCGGCCGCCACAGGTGAGACCACCTGACCACACACACACCCCCTTCCGCCCATTGCCAGTAATGATGGATGTAATACTCTACTGTAATTAGAATTAGAACTACCGATTTTAGACATAACGGGAAATACCGCTAATTAATCTATAGCTAATCTAGGAGGAAAGGCGTTCATAACATGTAGACACAGCAGCGGTAGTGGAGAATGAGGCTTCATGACAAAAAAATAAATGGTGATCTCTAATAGAGTACATTTTACTGTGTTGGGATATATTACCACAATTCCTTTTTAGTGCACCTCCTGCAAGCCCCCACCCCCCACACACAAGGTTTTATCAAAACTATAGGTACAGTAGATAGCCATTGAGAAGTGTTGCATATGTGTGCTTTATTCTCCCCATTAAACCTGCCTACTATAAATTCAGTTGATAGCATACAGTAAAGGTATGTTTATTTTAATTCTCAGGTACTCTAGGCACTTAAATTGGACCACCGTGCCAGGCTGTGAGCAGGTGCAGTCGACCCACTGCCAACTGACTGACTTCACCACTTCAACCATTCATTTCTACTCAGCACGGGTTCAAATGGTCAAAGAGCACACGACTTCCAAGTGGTCGACAATAAAGAAGTTTTGTAGGAGATACGGTGAGTATTTGAAGAGTATTTGTTTGCTTTCCTTGTTTATACTGTTGAAAGGATTCATGCTTGTTTCCCACTCTTCCAGCCTTTATAATGCCCCCCATAATTTTTCTCAAGTTGTATCCCCTGCCGTTTCCTTGTCTGTCTCTCACTCTCCCTCTTTTTAGCCTATCGTCTAATCTTTCTCTCCTTCTCCATCATACTAGTGCTATATTGCTCCATTTCCCTCAGTCCTCTCTCTCTCTCTCGTCTGGATACTAATTTAATTATCTTTTACTTCCTGTCTCAAAGGTCAGCTGCTGCCCCCTACCTTCACTCTGACTTCCAGCTCCACATCAGTCAAGGTCAGAGTTCACAGAAAGCCAGCCCTGAAGGCTGCATACCGCCACGGGCTCCTCTACACATATTACCTACAAGAGAAAGGGCAGGACAACATGGTTAGTCCATCCTGTGATACTGAAAATACTGAACTGATCTCTCATACATGGAGTTTGCATGTGTCATAATCACGTACCCTAATTTCCGTCTCAGGAAAGCAAATTCAAAGTATTTGCCTGGCTTTAATTAAGTCTGCTTTCATGTAAGAAAAGTATAAAGGGGTGATGTAATATATAAACCAGAACTTTTATTAGTCTGGACACTGGCTGTGAATCATTCATGAGGTACCCATGAAGTTAGTGACTTCAGACACTAGTTATGACAAAAGTTACGGAATATGATTTGCATCTCTCATTGTGGCCATTCATGTCACCTGGATAGAAAAAGGCATATTGCTGATTGCTGTGCATCAATACCTGATCCCTGATGCCTGATTCTGAGACCTCCATTTATCATTTTCATCTTGGTTTTAATGCCGATTGGCTGAGAGGTCTCACATGCAGAGCCTGGGACAATCTGAAACGAGTTCCAGCAGAAAGAAACGCCATGGCCGTAGTCAGGTTCTAACTGTTTGACTTTGGGCTTACAGGTGAATAAGAGTCTCGAGTGGGTGGGAGACAAGGCTGAGGAGGAGGAAGATTTGGAGTTTAACTTCCTGACATGGGGACGAGAGTACTGTGTCCATTTGAAGGTGGAGCACTCTGCTGGAACGGCCATCAGTGAGAGCTCTTCTAACCAATGTATTCTCCTCCCACAACCAGGTACTGACACATCCAGACTGTCTCTCTGGAGTTTACATTCAATGTCCCAGTATGGTTTATGGTTCCTTGTGCTTATACATTTGTTTTTATTTCACTGGCTTAAGTTTTCGACTCTATATAATATGAATGTTCATCTGTCTGTTTGTTTTTATGTCACTGGCTTAAGTTTTACAGTGTATACAATATGAATGTTTGTCTACATCTTCTATTGCACCCAAATTCAATGTGGTTTGTCCATAAATATACACTTACGTAAGCTATTTATCTTTTTGAGTTGTGTAGTCATTGAAATGTCTAATAGATAATGAATGTAAATAGTACATTATTAACTTATGTAGCACTTATGTTGAAATAAGGGTTATAGCCGGGATTCAATCACTGTTTGTCCTTAACATTTATTTGTTCCTTTTCTTCTCAAAAATGAATCTGAGTGATTGCTTATCTCGCTAAACTATTTATTAGCACTTGCAATTAATCCTGAGTCAAAGCTAAAGGTGACTGTTAATTGAATCCTGGCCTATGATTTAGAGGCAGTGTCAAAATTATGATTGAATAGAGGTTGTGAATAACAGGCCCTGTGCTTTTGAGGTAAATGGCCTTGCATACTCCTAATCCACTGCCGTCTCCCTTGCAGAGTGGTACATGCCAACCATAGTAGTAGCCTTATCCCTGAGTATTCTGGGAGTTGTAGGCTTGTTGAGCCTCCTGCTGCACTGCTTTCTGTGGCGGCCCAAGAAACTGCCCAGCACACTGGTGAGTGGACCTGAACTCCACAAACTCTTCCCGTGGCCAAACCGCTTCACTTTCCTGACAAAAATGGAAGATCATTTAAAAAATATATTATCAATAGATTGGAAGACTTCACATTATATTGGCAAATATACAATTTATTGCCTATAAAGTATAGCACTTTAGTGTATATTACACAGCTGTGAAATATATTCATTATACTTTTAAAATCCTCCACATATTTACAATGTATTGCAGTATATTCCATTTCCAAAAGGGTAATTCCACAGTACAGAGCATTATATGAAAAGCCATTTTTGGTCACCATTCCAGGAATGAAAGTGGAAGAAATGTGAAAGGTCAAATTCAGTTCTCTTTTTTCATTTGTGCATAAGGGCGGAGAACAGGTTGCATTCTTTCGTATTTCTGTTTTAGTTCTCATGTGAAGTAGAAAGCACATGATGCTTGTGGTCCTGAACAGTATACCTCAAACCTGCTCTTCTGTGGCCTGGATTCAAAAAAGATTTGTCCTTAAATTTGAGTTCAAGTAAATCCATTTTTCTCCTTCATGAACACTGTGGTTAGTTTATTTTGTTGATGGTTGCCAAACTGTGCTGTGAAAAATATAATTGTAAGTTCCGGTTAACCTCTTCCTACCAAGGGCAAAATATACCAATTTTCGCCCGTTTTCACTAGTGACCAACAAAGCTGTTTATCTCAAAAACTGTAAAGGCTACAAATATGGTTCATAGCTTTTATTAAAACAGAGAACTGCACTATTATGACTAAGTAGTCATAATTCATATACATACCCTTCTTGCTACTTAACTACAACAATTTATGTACAGAAATTGTGAAAAAACAAAAAACGGGTACCTAAATTCAAATTTCAGATTTTTTACCTGATGAGCTACAATAGCTATGGAGGAAATAACTCCTCTTTGTGATTCCTCAATATGCTGCCTATCTCTGCTAAAGATATGGTGTCAATATCTCAAATCATTCAAAATCTACAGAGCTTTTTTTCAGGTGAACCATTTCGGTTACCAAAGTTGGCACAAATTGTGCCAAATTGTGCCAAATTGTGCAAAATGGCCCAGGTTCCAGAAAAGGCTCAATATCATTTATTTTTTAAGTTTTACAATAAAATCTGATAATTGGCAATAAAAGTTAATTTAGAAGTGTTTTTGGTCATTGTTACAATATAGTAATGTTAGCTATATTCATTTAATTCAGAGGGATTCGTTTTTTACATAACAGTGAATTCACACTGGTATACCGGCAAAATAATCTGTTACCTTATATCACTCTGCGTCACTGAGACCGCAAAACCATATTTCTGCTGCACATAGAAACTCCTGAATAACCTAGACATAACTAACCAAAAACTGTATGAAAGAAACTGTAAAGTAAAGATATAAACAGCGCATTTACCTTATGAATTGTGCTTTGCTAAACAGAATGTAGCGAGCTACGCTACAAGGTAAAAACACTGCGCCATCTCGGTTTGATAATTCCTCTTACACAGGGCTGCACTTACTTGTCTCAGACACAAATAGATAGCTAGCTGCTATGTGTAATTTTGCTGGCTAGCTTGCCATTGTTACAATATAGTATGTTAGCTATATTCATTTAATTCAGAGGGATTCGTTTTTTACATAACAGTGAATTCGCACTGGTATACCGGCAAAATAATCTGTTACCTTATATCACTCTGCGTCACTGAGACCGCAAAACCATATTTCTGCTGCACGGAGAAACTCCTGAATAACCTAGACATAACTAACCAAAAACTGTATGAAAGAAACTGTAAAGTAAAAATATAAACAGCGCATTTACCTTATGAATTGTGCTTTGCTAAACAGAATGTAGCGAGCTACGCTACAAGGTAAAAACACTGCGCCATCTCGGTTTGATAATTCCTTACACAGGACTGCACTTACTTGTCTCAGACACAAATAGATAGCTAGCTGCTGTGTGTAATTTTGCTGGCTAGCTTGCCATTGTTACAACATAGTATGTTAGCTATATTCATTTAATTCAGAGGGATTCGTTTTTTACATAACAGTGAATTCGCACTGGTATACCGGCAAAATAATATGTTACCTTATATCACTCTGCGTCACTGAGACCGCAAAACCATATTTCTGCTGCACGGAGAAACTCCTGAATAACCTAGACATAACTAACCAAAAACTGTATGAAAGAGACTGTAAAGTAAAAATATAAGCAGCGCAGTTACCTTATGAATTGTGCTTTGCTAAACGGAATGTAGCGAGCTACGCTACAAGGTAAAAACACTGCGCCATCTTGGTTCGATAATTACGCACGGGTGACACTTCCTTATACGCAGAGCTGTTATCTCCTTTTTTTACGACGGCAATGTGTTCAATGTGGGCTCGTATGAAAGATAAGAGTCTTGGCTATTGGCTGGAATATTTGACAGACAGTTTTAAAACCCAATGGAAAGCAAATAATACTCGGAGTGGAGGCAGGTCGAAGACAGTTTTTCCCACTTCAGATAGGCCTATTGTGCTATCAGTCAAAGAAATACACCCAATTGACGACGGTTTTGCATAATTCTCTGCAAGCATGTTCAAAACCACTCTGGCTAACATATACTAAGCCGTTGGATTGGTACTCCAGAAACTGGCTGAGTTTCACAACGCCAAAGTGAACACAGCCGAACGAGTCGTAATCAAGTGCAAAAAAGCACAAGTCGGTTTAAAATTGGAAAAAAATCATGTACAGCCTTATGAAAGTTTTAAAGTATTTTTTCTTGAAGCCTAAAGGTATAATGATTTTTTAAACAAAAGTTTTGTGAAATACAATTAAGCAGAACAGTTTACCAGCACATTGTTTATGGTGTGACATCAAGCTGCAATACATGTTTGAGAATTAGGTCAGAGTTTCCAACGTTATTTACAAAGTTTTATCTCGACGTTTTGGGCTTAAAAACCACTTTCCCTATTATATATTATTAAATTAATGAAATGTATAATTTAATAATTTCCGTCACGCCCGCGTTACCGCTAGGGGGCGTTTGGCATTAAGAGGTTAAAGGGCTTGATTCAGGCACATATCATTGCAGTCAGTGTGAGACGCTCTTTCTGTCCTTCAGATATCCTCCAGAAGTGCCTGGCGCAGCCTGAGCTTGGATGATGTCCCAGTGGAGAAGGTGACAGACCAGGGGTGGTTCCTGTATAGCCGGGAGAAGAGCGGAGAGCTGGGAGAGAAACGAAAGGTAATGGAGGAAGAGGAAGGAGAGACGAGGAGGGGCAGCATGGACAGCGGGGTGAGCGTGGACCAACCCCCATCGGAGAGGAGTGGAGGCAGAGAAGGAGATGGAGGAGGCGAGAGGCAGAAACAGGAGGACAGTGGTTGCGGGAGCCTCGGGGGAGCCGATGGCGACAGCTGTGGCAGCAGGCGGGTGTCTGAGGAGCACCCCCTGCTGGATGGGAGAAACACTGGTCGAGACCCCCCTCAGAAGGCAGACAGTGGCTTGGTCCTGGGATGCCAGTACAATGGAAGTGAGATCCTGCAGGAGGAAGACTGTAGGCACCTCTGCATGGAGGGGGTGGAGACTGGGGATGGATACCGCAGCCAAAGGCCGTCCTTTGTGGTTGTCCAGGAAATTGAGAGAGGAGGAAAGTGAAGGAATCACTGGTGAAACAGACAGTAGCGTAGCAATTACTGTAGGGTACCGGCCCAGCCAGCTCACCTGTGTGTGTCTGGGTAAAGGACTATGTCTTTGGTGTCAATCTGTTGCACCTCTCCCCACTAAAGAACACTCAACGTGCAGCTATCCCACAGCTGACCACAGCGACCAGTTTCCTGCATCCTCAATCACGTTTCCCAGACAGCTACTTAAGAAAGAGCCATCTCCATAACGGGGGAGATCTAATGTGCAGAGACACACCGTTTGTTTGTCACATACCTCAAACAGAATCAAGTGAGTCTGTCCCACTCCTGATCTCTGTACCACAGCTCCCCCTTGCGTGTGGAGGACTAGACAGCGGTCTGAATGCTCTATCTCTCTCACTGCAAGATGTGGAGCTAACCTTTGGGTGAACGATTATACTGCTTCCATGATAATAACTGAGAGGTGTCACAAAAAGCCCTATGAAAGGCAGCAAGCTAACACAGAGCTAACTCAGAGATAACACATCTAACTTAGAGCTAATGCTCTATCTTATCAAAGATAACTCATGGCTAACTCAGTCAGAACTAATTGAGATACACCTTACCTGGGCTTTGGATACTGTGATGTATGAGGGAAATGCAAATGTTTACAGACTTGTACCTAAATGCAAGCTAAAAGGGGAAACAAAACAGACAGTCAGATGATCATTTACGCCTCACCTCCCAGATGTCCATGATTTTAACATGAGGGAAAGCAAAACAAAACGGCTTAGATCCTGAGCAACAGACTCTTAAATATCACAAATTTTTTCCTTACTCATTTTGCAATACTTTTTGACTTAAGTTGTTGTGTAGATGTGGGAGTTGTATGCATTTTACAAAAATCATTCATCAATAATTTTAGCCTGTCAGTGACATTTACTGCTTGCACCTTTCTAGACATAGTATGTACTCATTTTAATCTTTTAAAATATGTCATACAAGTCAAAAGGTAACACCATGAAACAGCTGAATGAATAGGCCAACCTGGTCTCACAGCCCATTCGTATCTATTCTACGAAATTCCAGTCCCCGAAAATTCTTACTTATTTTACGAATCAGAGATTACACACCACGTGACTTTACGATTTTCTCCGATGAATTACGAGACAAAACGGAGATCCACCATTTTTATTTCACGGTCAAATAAAGCGAATGGGTAAGCTGCCGGTATTGTACTTATAGTTTATACTTATCGTTATAGTACATTCATAGAATACCTTTCTTATTTCATAATTGTATTTTAATGCAATATGATGTATAATTCTCGAGCTTCTTCGTCTCTGCTTTATCTGTGTGGGTTGCTATTTATAGGCTAGTCTTGTAGGCTATTACTTGCATTATACTAGCTGAAGTTAGCTAGGTCTGTTCAGATCAGTGCATACTGCATAGGCTGCAATATGATTATTAATGGATTTAGCTTGTGAGCTAGCCATCAGTGCGTGTCGTTTTCGGTTCTTTTGAGACGTGTAACATGAGAAAACCGAGCATATCTGTAATGGAAACAACCGCGTCTCCCCTTTAACTTCTGTAATGAACTGCGATTCCCATGATTCTGTGCGCTGTCTGTGTGTATTGCCCATAGACTGCAGAGACGTGACAGGTTGACCACTGAATTGGCTTCGTGCCCCAATGAGCAGCTCCCATAGGAATCCATGGAACCGGTAAGCGGAAGCTGCCTCCAGTTCTTTTTTTTTAATCTCGATGGTTGAACTTCATTCATAAAACCAACAAAAAAAAGTCTGCCAGTCTGCAAATAACAGGATTCCTAAATGCTATATGCAAATCCCATATGCAAAAGGTCTGTAAAAATCTTATAAAAAACACATATGCCATATACAAAACTTAAATAAAATAAATATGTGGTAGCATATACATTTCATGCTAAAATTAAATAGTTCCCTAATACATGGTACTCCTTATAAAAAAAAACATTGAGAGATTGTATAAGAATTGTATAGAAATATATAATATAATAGGCTACTAATCAACATGCTTTTTTATAAAAACTTTGCACGTATGATCATATATGATTTTTACAGACCTTTTGCATATGGGATTACCTTCGTAAGCATTTAGGAATCCTGATATTTGCAGACTGGCAGACTTTTTTTTGTTGTTGTTAGTTTAAGCCAACAAATCTCTCAAGCATGGTAGACAGCAGATATAGAATGTACAAAATACGCACTGTTGTTATTTATAATAATAATAATGCAATTTTATTTAAAACTTTTTTTTACAGCAAAATCCTATTACACAGTTAAAGTAAAATATATAAAAACAATGGATAAATAAAACAAAAGACTTACTAAAATGAACAGAAAAAAAATTCTCAAATCGAGAAGCCTTGAGAAGCAATGCAATAATAATGGTATATAATGTAAGGAAGACTTAAAATTCAGTAATTAGACTATCAATTTCCTTTTCTAATTTTGTAGGCTGATAACAACAACGATAATTTTCCATGCCAAATAAGCGTTCACGCGCGGCTCTCAAGCCTACAATACTTCGGCATAACCACCAGGTAATGTGCGTATGTCAAGTGAAGACCTGACGTGGAGCTACGACCATTTCCACGGTCAAATGGAGTCACATTGAAATTTTATAAATCACTACTTTGTCGTGATTTTTTACGTACGCCACACGTAAGATCAAATTTTATTGAAAGTACTTTTTATAAATAAGGCCCCTGGTCTTGGCCCTTCTGCCCTTCTGACCATCTTCTGGCGTAGACTCAAGACTCGCCTGTTTAGTTTGCATCTTTGCTCCCTGAATTAATTGTTAGCATGCAAGTCTTGCTTTTTGAAATAGCATTTTAGGGGTATGTTAACAGTGATTTATACATCAACACTTGCCATGTTACTGACATTTTGGTTAATGTATTATTTAGACTTGTACTGTTTTTTTTTCAGTATACCATTGTTTTTTTATTGGACATTTCTCTTATATAGCACTATTTCTCATTCCCCCTACCTAACAGGTTAAGGAGAGGATATCAGCCTACCTGGCTGACATTTCTATGTGGATGGCTACTCATCACCTGAAGCTCAACCTTCACAATACGGAACTGCGCTTCATACCTCACAGGACCTCCCCACTGCAAGCCCTCTCCATCACCGTAGACGGTACTATGGTGGCTGCCTCCCTCTCTGCAAGGAACCTGGAGATGGTCCTGGATGACCAGCTGGACTTCATGGAGCACATCAGGGAAACAGCACGGTCCTGCAGGTTCCTCCTGTACAACATCAGGAGGATTCGACCATACCTGACCACCTACTCGACCCAGCTTCTTGTCCAGACCATGGTTATCTCACGCCTGGATTACTCCTCCCAAAGTTTTCACACATCACCCCCCTGCTGAGGTCAGTCCACTGGCTGCCGGTCGCCGCCAGGATCAGGTTCAAAGTTCTGACCCTGGCCTACGCTGCAGCCAAAAGGACAAGCCCATCCTACCTGCAAGACATAATACAACACTAAACTCCAGCTCGACCACTTCGCTCTGCTCGTCTGGACTGCGGAGCTTCTCCACCCTAGCTCCCCAGTGGTGGAATGAACTGTTCACTCCTCTACATTCTGATCAAACACTGCCTGCACACCTCTTCAGACTCCACCTTGACTGTTTTTCGCTTGTTTCCTGTTCCTTAGTTCTTTGTTGATTTTATAGTTTATAATGTCTTGTCTTAGCCATAGCTTACTGTGTACTATACTCAATGTTCATGACTATGGATAGCTGCTATGTTATGATAAGAAATTAGCTCTATCTGAACTGATGTTATTGACCTTCGGTATGCACTTATTGTGCGTCGCTTTGGATAAAAGCATCTGCCAAATGAATGTAATGTAAATAAAGTTTATTATTATTATTTTATGCAAACTTATGCACTTTTTGCCTTATAAGTCGCTCTGTATAAGCACATCTGCCAAATTAATAAATGTCTGTGTTGATTTCTGTAATGTGATGGACCCTTTCTAGATTAAATAAGCTAAATGTCCAGCTAATAAAAGCTTGAAGACGCTGAAGTTCAATACGTCTCTGAGTGAATTAATACAAAATGTATTTTACAGTGCATTGTGTGCGCTATATATTGATGTATTGTAAATGATCTCTTCTCTTTCAAAACCTGATGGCCAATATACAGCATATATTAATAATAATGTTTATCATTTTAGTCATATAAAAGTTAGAAATTGTATATACCACAACATCTGATATTTATTACAATGAAAACAATTTAAAATGGGTAGAAAATTATTTTTATATAATTACCAATAAAATCTCAGATCATGGGATAGACTACATTAACAATTTTCTTTTTTAAATATATTTTTTTTACATACAGCTGACACCCTTGTCATTTTTATGTATTTAAAGGGAATGCTTTCATTCCTACAAAGCTTTCACACTAGGCTACTGCATGCTGTTCACTACTGTCTGCTTATTAATTATCAACCTGTTGGATTTGGAAAGCATTATAAATGTCTAGAAGTATCTAAGATAATTATCTAAGTATTAAAAGTTGGGTTCATGTGAGTAGCGTGATCCCATTCGCAATAAGCGGAGGGCATCTTCGTGTGTGTTTACGGTTGTATCAAGCTGCACTACATTTCGGCGCCATTTTATTGCTTTACGCTAAGGAAAGTATTACTGGGAATTGTAGTTTTCTTTTGCAAATATATTCCCTGTATACGTAATTATCTAGGAATTGCTAATGTATTATCTACCTAGCAAGCCAGTTATGCTAGCTACGTTCAACCAGATCTAGGTACCTAGCTTTTTCTGGTCATAGGTTATTAATAATGTGCTGGTACCGATTGTGAATGATTACCATTGGCTAGTTAACACTAACAATGCTCTGCTATAACGTTAGCTAGTTGCTAACATTAGGTAGCATTGAAGCTTGCTAGAATAGCGAACATTTTTGGTTATGTTAGGTTAGCTAGGTTAGTTAATGTCACTGTCAGCAAACCTTAAATGTGATCGGTTTCATCCATTTGCTCATAAATGTTTGTGGACTTTGATTTTTTATGTTGTAGCTAACGGTCCAGTTATAGCTAGCTAACGGTTTAGTCCAGTCCACTATGTCCAAATATATGAGTTCGTTAAATTTTTTTGGGGATTTGGAAAACTATACATTTTTGGAAACTTCATAGACTAACAAATCAGAAAATGCATGATTCCATTTTCCCAGAATGCAATATGGCGTCCATCTTGGATTTTTAAAAATGGCGACCTTCAAACACTAGTTTCTCAAAATCTTGCCTCCTAGATTACCTAGAATCAAGATTTCAGTGGTCAAATCTACATTTCTTGGGGCAAGGAAACCAATGGTGCTAATTAAAAATATATATAGATGGTCAATGACACATGTATGGGTGGCTATCTTGCAGTCGGTCCAGGAGTCGGTGACTTGTTGAAATATAAGGCAGTACCTGAAGCGTATTCCTGGTCAGTCTAAGAAGGTGCTTCAACTGTGAACAACGCTGAGCTGGATCCTGGAATAAGCCAACGGCTCTTTTAAGAGCTGGTAAAGGTAGCGTAAATAAAACGAAGCTCGGCTAGAGCGATTCGGGTACTGCAACCTGCTGTCTCCCTCCCTCATTCTCCGCGCTCGTCACATTGGTGTCCGGAAGTGGGATGGAACGAGCCCTACTGAGGGAGATGGAGGAACTGGAGCGGACTATCGGCGAGCTGACACGCAGGAAGGCGAGGAAGGCCAGGGCTATAACCAGCCCCGAGTGGCAGATTCCCGCGGTGCGAGTGTCCAGGCGACCGGACGGCGCCAGCGGCAGACAGGAGGATCCGGCATCGGTAAGCCACGACGGCACGCTCGCGAAGCCGACAATGCAGCTGAAGCTACCTCGGTTCAACGGAACAGCGTCGCTGGAGTCGTACCTAGTGCAGCTAGAGCTAGCAGCTCAGCTGGCTAGCTGGACGCCGGAGCAGACAGAAGAAAGGAACTTTTGCTTAGCTTGGGTTCCAGAAGTAAGGTTAGGCCTAAATTTCCCATTCATTTTCTCCGCGTAACGCAAGCCATTTCAGAAAATCCCTATTTAGCGTTAGATAAAGAGTTTTAAAACTTGAACCGAACCATTCAGCTACGAGATGAATCATGACATTATAAAAATGTATTCAAAACGTGGGAAACCGCGTAGCTAACGTTACAAGACTGTTAACGGTTTTTAAGAGGTATGAACTACGTATCCCATAAAGCATTGCGAATGATGTAACCGTAGCACAAAGTGCTAGATGTAGGTTACGTTACCCGATGTCTTCAGCTCAATTTAAATTAATTAATTTAAACGTTACCTATAAAGTGAATTCAAATGTGCGGAGTTACAAATGTGTCTACCTAAGGTATCAGTCATGTTAACTCATTCAACACACTATGCAAGTTTGAATTAAGACGGCTAACGTCGTGATTTAACATGAGCTAAAAACCGTATAATACACAAGAGAATGGAAAAATAATGGTGCCCCTTAGCTTATCTTGACCACCGCTAAATTAGAATTTTTAACGTTAATTGAAAATAAAAATAAGTATAATAGCTTGAATTTCGTGCTGACACTTGCTTTTCTTATGGTACAGTTTAAGATTCAAATGCCTGGTTTCACAACAAGAAACCCAAACAAGGCGAAAGGGAACAAAGGACTACTACCCCATACTTCTACGAGCTAAGTAACTAATAAACGAGCCGGAAATAACAAACGCCCTGTCTCGGAAACGAGACGCATAAGAACAGGCGAGTAGCATAATACACACCAACGTACCGAAGCTACGAACCGGCACACTGTAACACGCAATTGAGTAGAAGCACAAATGCCTGATTTCACAACAAGAAATCCAAACAAGGCAAAGGGGAACAAAGAACTGCTACCCCATGCTTCCACGTGTAAGTAATTAAAACGGCCAGCAATAATAAACGCCCTGCCTCAGTAATGAGGCGCAAGAATAGGCGGGTAGCATAAAAGGTACACATCAAACACACAACCAACAAACACTGAAAACTAATACTCATTAGTAAGGAACAGATATAACGTTCCGTGGCTACTTCCATAAGCTAGCAGTCACATGCAGAACATAAAGGGGTAAACGCCCGATCTCCCAAGAGGGAGAAACATTTTACAGGCGAGCCGACGGAGCACCGCAGTCCCATAACTTTACTAGCAGAATGACTAGCTTAAATAGAAAATAAACGCCCTAGCCTCTAAGTAAGGGAAAATGCAACGAGGTGAAGGAACCGACAATAAATGTTCCAAGGCTTATATAGAGGCTCGCAGTCACATGCAAACATGTCCACAACATCGCCCAATCCTCCCCACAGGAAGACATGCACCGACAGACGAAACAGAACTACAGTTCCGAACAAAATCGTCAAACTCCATATACGGATAAAGACACAAGACATGCACCGACAGACGAAACAGAACTACAGTTCCGAACAAAATCGTCAAACTCCATATATGGATAAAGGTACAAGACATGCATCGACAGACGAAACAGAACTAAAGTTCCGAACAAAATCGTCAAACTCCATATACGGATAAAGGCGCACAGGGGCGAGAGGACAGCTGCACCGGAATTATCGGTTATCTGACTAACGCAAGCTCAATAGAAAATACTAGCCCTGCCTCTAAGAATAAATAGAGCCCTAAAGTCAGTATGATAAAACACCCTGTCTCTTAATAAACAAACTCCTCTTGCTATCACGAAAGACAGCAGACAGAGAGAGGAGAAAGAGACAGAAAAGGGCAAACGATCTAGGCAAAATGACAAACAAAGGAAAGACCAGAAAGCGGCGACTGAAATGAGCACACAAAACAGGCATGTAACCTGAAAGCTCAAAGCACACAGCCAAGTCCCGCAAAACTCCAACAAAGCACAACAGAGCAAAACCGTCTCCTTAAAACACTAGATCAATCACACGACTAAAACTTTAAAAGGGCAAAAATAAACCGCACACAAAACAGCAACAAATAATGCCATACAACACACCACAGCACAAACAACAAACAATCAATATAGAAGCCACAAATTAAGGAAACGGAAGGCTTATATAGCTCACCGGCAACCATGTACAGCTGTGCAATCGTAGATGGGACTTCTTCGCGAGAAGAAGGAACAGCGCCAAAACTCCACCAACGAAGCAGCGCCCACTTGTGGCGACCGAGGAACACAACCGCAAAGGAAAAAGGTCACAAACCATGACAATTATGTTTCGTCTCACCTGTTCCTCGTTGTCTCTTCGTTAGTCTGGCATTTAGTCTCCCCTGTTTCTTTGTTCTGTGCCAGATCGTCTTGTGCCCTGCATTCATGCTTGTCTCAGTCTTTCCAGCATTTCGATTCCTGCCTGCTCCTCGTTCCAGTCCTCCTGCCCGCCTGCCCTTCCCCATCCTAGCCCTTCTCCTGCTCATCGTCCTCCTGTTCCCCTGCTCTGACGGATTCCCCGGCCTGTTCCTGGACTTTGCTTTTGCTCATTCTATATTGACCTGTTTGCTGGACACTGACTCCTGCCTGGAACTGACCACATATCTGCCCTGCCTGCATTGCTCTGTTCTGCTGGGCTTTGACCTTTTTCTGTCTACCTCGAATAAAGCCTATTCCCGGTTCCGATCAGTTCTCTTAACACTATGGCTAAACTATGATAAAAATGTATTTCCTCAAATCTGTCATGGTTTTGAACCCTGTTTCCCTATGCGGTCGTTTTCCTCGGTGGCCACGCGAGGGCGCTGCCCTTTTGGTAGATGCTTGCTCCGCCCTGCTGAGTTGGCGGAGATTCTGTTAAGCGTTTACACCTGTGTGTAGTCACCTGAGAGATATATAAGCCTACCGTTTCCTTCGTTCGGGGCTTCGACATTAATTGTTCATTGTTTGTTCATTGTTTTGTACTGTGGTGTATTGTTGGCTGTGAGTTCTCGTACCATTTTGGCTACTCGCCTATTTTTTAACGTCTCTTTGTTGAGGCAGGGCTTATTTTTGCTGGCTTGGTAGTTACTTATCTCATAGAAGTTTGGGACCGTAAATCTCTGCTCTATTTCGCCCTTTTGTGCTTTTTCTCCGTGTATGGAGATTTGGGCGATTCTGCTCAGAACTGTAGTTCTGTTCGCCCTTCGGTACATGTCTTCCCATAGGGAGATCGGGCGTTTCGCTTCTACTAGGTTGCTTAGCTTGTAGAAGTGTAGAGTAGCTGTTCTTTGTTCCCTTTCGCCTGTTACTTGGTTTTCTTACTGAGAGAACTGGCGTTTTGCTTCTACTCAATTCCGTGTTACTGTGAGCCAGTAAGTAGCTTTGGTACGTTTATTCCCTGTTTTGTCTCCTTCTCGTGGACTACGTTCCCCTTTGTTGTGAGTCAGGGTTTTTGTTTTTATTGAGAGGCTGTCGTGCTATTTTTGCGTTGGTCTTTGTTGCAGCTGTCCTCCGTCCTTTTTACCAATGGGACGATTTTGTTCGGAACTATTGTTCTGTTCGTTTTCCGGGTATGTTTCTCCTTGTGTGGAGTTTGGGCGAGGTTGTGGACATGTTTGTGTGACTGCGCGTAGCACGGTAACTTTAGCTCTCTGTTCCTTCGCTTCGTTACATTCTTTTACTGAGAGGCTAGGGCGGTTGTTCCAATTTAAGCTTGCGTTAGTCTATGGATAGTAAAGTTATGGGACGACAGTGCTCCGTCGGCTCACCTGTAAAATGTTTCTCTCTCCTGGGAGATCGGGTGTTTACCCCTTTGTTTTCTCCATTGGACTGCGAGCCTATTAATCTCGCCATGGAACGTTAAATCTCTGTTCCTGTTCGCCTCATTATATTCCTCATCATAGAGAGGCAGGGTGTTTATTTTCAAGAAATCTCGCTTTGGTCTGGCCGGTAAATGTCCGGTGCTGCCTGTGCTGTTCGTTCCTTTCAGTGCCTTTCTCCTTGAATGGAGGTTTTGACGATTTTGTTCGGAACTGCTGTTCTGTTTCGTCTTTTGGGTGCATGTCTTCCTATAGGGAAGATTGGGTGATGTTGTGGACACGTTTGTGTGTGACCGCGAGTTTGAGAGTAGCCTCGGAACGTTGGATCTGTTCCTTTCGCCTCCACAATTACTATCGTATTATTTTGCAGTGTTTGTTACATTACATTACATTACATTACATTTATTTAGCAGACGCTTTTATCCAAAGCGACGTACAGTAAGTGCGTACAGAGACATCATCATCATTACAGAACAGACAAGGCAAAGCACATCCTTTGCATAATGTAGCAGCTATCCCTAGCAATGAACGTTGACTGTAGTTCACAGTAAGCTGTGGGCAAATCAGCAACACCACACTTTCATTCCAAATACTATTATAAACTATACTATTATAAACCATTCCAAATACTATTATAAACTATGCTATTATAAACCATTCCAAAATACTATTATAAACTATACTATTATAAACCATTCCAAATACTATTATAAACTGTGCTATTATAAACCATTCCAAATACTATTATAAACTATAATAAACAAACAGGAAAACACAGGGAACAGGGAACTGATATTCCTAGGTGAGGATATCAGTCAAGGTGGAGTCTGAAGAGGTGTGTCTTCAGGCCTCGACGGAATGCAGGCAGGGTTGGAGTAGAACGTAGGGGAATGGGAAGTTCATTCCACCACTGAGGTGCTAATGTGGAAAAACTCCGCAGTCGGGACAAGCGAGAGCCTTTGACACGGAGGGGGGGAAGTGCCAGTCGCCCTGCTGTAGAAGAGCGAAGTGGTCGAGCAGGAACATAGTTCTGGATTAAGTCCTGCAGGTAGGCGGGGCCTGTCCTATTTGCTGCAGTGTAGGCCAGGGTCAGAACTTTGAACCTGATCCTGGCTGCAACTGGCAGCCAGTGGAGAGACCTCAGCAGGGGGGTTACGTGGGAAAATTTCGGGAGGTTGAACACAAGCCGGGCAGCTGCATTCTGGATGAGTTGAAGAGGCAGAATGGCGCAGGCCGGTAGGCTTGCGAGCAGGGAGTTGCAGTAGTCCAGGCGTGAGGTGACCATGGTCTGGACAAGAAGCTGGGTGGAGTAGGTGGTCAGGTACGGTCGAATCCTCCTGATGTTGTACAGGAGGAACCTGCAGGACCGTGCCGTCGCCCTGATGTGCTTTTTGAAGTCCAGCCGGTCGTCCAGGACCACCCCCAGGTTCCTTGCAGAGCGGGAGGCAGCCACCACGGTCCCATCAACGGTGATGGAGAGGTCATGTAGTGGGGAGGTCTTGTACGGCATGAAGAGGAGCTCTGTCTTGTCAAGGTTGAGCTTCAGGTGATGGGTAGCCATCCACTCAGAGATGTCAGTCAGACAAGCAGATATCCTCTCCTTAACCTGTGGGGTAGAGGGAGGGAAAGAGAGGAAGAGTTGAGTATCGTCAGCATAGCTATGGTATGAGAAGCCATGTGAATGGATTACTGAGCCAAGAGACTTAGTATACATAGAGAACAGCAGAGGACCCAGTACAGATCCCTGCGGGACTCCTGTAGACAGGGGACGGGGAGCAGAGACGGAACCCTTCCAGGAGACTTGGTAGGATCTATCAGTGAGGTACGATACAAACCAAGAGAGGGCAGTTCCAGAAATGCCCATCTCAGCGAGTGTGGAGATCAGGAGTTTGTGGTTGACCGTGTCGAATGCCGCAGACAGGTCAAGGAGAATCAGAACAGAGGAGAGGGAGGAGGCTCTAGCAGTGGCGAGTGCCTCAGTCACAGCCAGGAGAGCAGTTTCGGTGGAATGGCCGGTTCTGAAGCCAGACTGATGCGGGTCAAGCAGGTTGTTCTGGTGGAGAAAAACAGACAGTTGGTTAAGGACAGCACGTTCAAGTGTTTTGGACAGGAAGGGCAAGAGAGATACAGGACGGTAGTTCCTGACATCAGCGGGATCTAAGCTAGGTTTTTTAAGGAGTGGGGTTACACGGGCAGTCTGTGTTTATACAACAAAGTCTGTGTTTTATGTTTGTCTTTACGCTACTCGCCCGTTATTATGTGTCTCGTTACCGAGACAGGGCGCGTATTATTTCTGGCTGTTCAGATCCCTGTCCTTGCGCTCTACTTGGCGTTTGACAGTGAGCCGGTTAGTAGCGTCTGTAGTGGTGTTTGTTGTTCCTTGTCTTGTCTCCTTCCCTTATCTGCGGGGTTTCCCGCCTTAGTGGCCTAAGGGCTTAATGAATCCCCTTGCTGCGTTTGGCTCCTCCCACGTCACACGTCACGCCCCATTACAAAATCAACATGAAGATTTGTTTGTTTGTTTCATTTGGCAGAGGAATATTTTTACAGTTTTGGTAATACAGAAACATTGAGATAAACCAGTTGTTCAAATAGGGATGTTGTAAAGGAGTTACTAGAAATAGAACTTAACTAGAATGTGACTCAATAGCATGTGATTGGTTGGTATGTTTCAATCTTTGGACCAACATTCTTTTTGTGCCCCTGGTAATTGGGATGGCAGGTATGCCATCCGCCAAGTTACGGCTTGGCGGGGCATGCCCCATACCTATACAGCACAGAGTTTGGCACTTTTCAGGGTTTCCTACAGAAGTAACCACAATTACCATAGACTCTCAGCCCTTAAAAACATTAACTTCTGTATGTTCTGACCTCATGTAACCACACAGAATTCAGATACGACTTCACACATCCACACAATAAAGCCCCAAACTTGGGTTATTTTTCTGTTTTTCTCCTTCTTCTTCTTCCTATTTTTCCTGCCAAACTGCCTGCCTCCGTCGCGATTTTATCCAATGGGGAGAATAATTATTTGAGGGTATGGTCCGTATACCTGCCCATCAACCTTATCACCCAATAAAAATGCTTCATACTAATGTTTTTTAATGTTAATATAGCTAATGGCTTCATGTTTTCCAAGAAGCTACTGTGGCTTAATGGTCAGAGTTGCAATCTCTCACACAGAGGATTGTGGGTTTGAGCCCAGCAGGGTACATGCTTATTTTCCACAAAAACAATGTGCAACTGTTAAGTACTTTTCATTTATTAGACTGTTATTATTTTCACATTAACATATTTTTATTGCAAAGGCAAAAGAGGTTTCCAATATTAATTGTTCAATGTTTCACTTGTATTTCACTTGTACTATGTCACACCCTCCCCAAACCGGACGCTCGCTCTTGTCTGGTTTGGGGAGGGTGTTATGCTCTGCTCTTGCGGTCACGACTGACTGACTGTGGAAACCGAACCTCAACATAACCTTGCCTCGGCCAACATTTCTTTATTCATTAATTTCTTCACTTCAGCTCTGTTCACTTTAGCCTTTTCACACATAACACAATGTCACCATAAAATTAACTACTAGGAAAATTAAGAATTTACTATAATAGCCTACATTAAGAATTTATAATAGCCTCCTTTAAGCTGCAATCCTTTAAGACAGTGGTTCCCAAACTCGGTCCTCTGGGACCACTGTGTATGCTGGTTTTCGTTCCAACCACAATTGCAATCCCAAAATCCTAACAAGCTGTTACTTTTTCTTAATTAGGTGCTTTTAATGTTTAGAGGGATTATTTACCCTCTTAAACCACATCATGTGAGAAATAGCTATGCATGCCATGAAGAATAAAAATTCCCATGTTCCTACTGTGCTTATTGGGCTGTTTTGCAAATAGGTAACATTTTTTTTTAAACTGATCAAAATAGAGACTGGGGTGAATCAATTGGCTCCTAATTAGGTAGTTGAAAACGTTTTTAAGTTCCCTCATTAAGTTTTTCTTCAATGTATTAACACTGCAAGTTTGGCTCGTTATCATTTTCTTTGTCTTTTTTTCATTATTTATCAAATGGTTAGTTTTAATGGCCATATATCCACAATTTCACAATTTTAGGAGCCTATTGATTCACCTCAGTCTTTAATTTTATTTTATTAAATAAAATTAATTTGGTCAGTTAAAAAATGTTTTTTGTTTTTTTTTGCCCCTTTTTGTAATTATTTGCAATATAGCACAATGAGAATATTGTACTTTTATTATTCATGACATGCATAGCTATTGCTAACATAATGTGGCTTAAGAGGGTAAATAATCCCTCTAAATATGGCAAACACCTAATTAAGAACAATTGACATCTTGTTAAAATTCCGGGATTGCAATTGTGGTTGGAACGAAAACCAGCATACCCAGTGGTCCCCGAGGACCGAGTTTGGGAACCACTGCTTTAAGAGATCGGATTTATAAACCGCCAATTCCCCAAACACATCTGATTCATGGTTAGTCAATTAAAAAAACAAAAAAAACAATAGCCTCCGAATGTGGCTCTAGTCTACGCTACTCTGCAGATAATGTAGCTTACTGCAAACACTTTTAATTATAATAATAATGAGAAGAAGAATAATAATCTCTGGTATGTACTTTCTTAGTAGTACCTATTGTTTTCTTTCTGGCTAAGATTCCTGGGAAATATGCGTTGTCCAATTAAGCTTGTTTGCCAACGTTACTGTTGCCAGAGAAACGTCAGTCTGCTTCCAGTCAGGAAGCAGATACAAGCTAGGCTACTGCGAAGCAAAATCAACATGCCTTATAGCCTACATTCATTGCACTACAGAAAACTAAACGTAACCTAGCTGTCCGGTACCAAAACATTTCCCGCAGGTAACGTTCTACACTACTGGAAAAAAAACTGCGATCTGCTGTGCTTATGAACTCACTCGCTCGCAGCTCGTAGCCCACACATGGAAGGTTGGAGTTACGCATCCGGCAATCCAGTGTCAAATAGCCTAACGTTAAATGTATTTCATTTTCTATAGAATACTAATAGCCCTATTTTAAAACTGTATTTCCATATTTTAGTGATGCAAACTATTTAGGCTGTACTAGCTGTTTAGGCTGTATGTCTTTCAGCTAGAATGTGTTTGCGTCTAGCCCATTGTGCATGCATGTCTCCATATAGACTTGGTTCATAAATTTACATGCTTCTTCATGATCCATAGCTCAGGTGGTGCTGTTCATTGTATTTCATTACACATTAAATCAGGGATGTCAACTCTCACGCATTGACCCTTTTCTCACGGTCTCACGCTAAAGCAAAATATCTCACACATTTTCACGGAACAGCAACAATTCTCACGCAATTTCACTGCATTTTTTTTCATAGCAAAAATAGTTAAACTTCCCGTGTCCCGAAACTCGTGCGTGTGCACTGCACGCCGTTCGGTAGCCGTTTTCCAAACCAACTGGCACACTTCCACGTACACTGCACCCTCTCACCTTCATTACTGCCCAATCATTTATCATTGGCGATGAAAGGATGAGAGGGTGGAGTGCACAATGCATCGTGCAGTTTGGAAAACAGACTCGAACCGAGTTGTCTTGAGCGCAAATGTCGACTGTAAGTAAATTAAAATGCACTTTAAAGTAAATCACTGTATAATCAGTGAATAAGTGATCAAATAGGTTTGCACTATTAACTGTTAGCTTATTCATTGCAGCAATAACAATATGAATGCTTTGTTAACCTAAGAATTAGTTAACGTAGGCGACATCAGACTAATGTAATCTTGTTAGCTGTTACTAAGACTAGCCCATAGTTAGCTAGCTAACGTTAGATAACGTTAGCTAGCTAGCTAAAAAGGAGACAAATAAAAATGAGAGGTGGATCATTCCTTGTAAAACACACAGGATTTCGACACCCAGATTTCAGATTGTTACAAAATGCTTTCTATAGTTATAAATAGATAAGGTTAGTAGACATTTGTAGGAATTTAATTGAAGAAATTGAGAAATTAAGCTAATTGATTGGACCCAGACTGTACCTTTACTGTTGTAGGATTCATATAATATTCTGTAAATATAGTACTACCAATCATCCAATTTGTACCAAATTGCTCCTTGTAGCCTATTTATGACTAAGACATGAGGATTCCAAATAAATGGTCAAAATAAAGCCATGGACCCCCGAAAACCCACAACAATCCCACTATGATGACCACAATACAATACCAGTTTTCTATGTTTGACAAGTACTATGAAGCTGGGCCTTGGAGTATTGTTTCTTCATAATATTTAATGTTTTCTTCTAAGTGAATATGGTGATGGTTATTTTCCCCTGTCCAAATTAATGAATCATTGAAGTTGTTAATTTTATATTCAATGAGGCCCGATATAATTTTCCCCAGCATCTATAATAAGGAGCACTAGTGGTGTAATGTGAAGTCTGAGACGGATGTGTGAGGGTAGGACCCGAAATGCACGACTCAGAAGCAGTGGTTGCAGATAAAGTCCTGTGAGGGCTTTTAATGAAGGAATGTCCAATGAGCGTGGTCAAAAAACAAGCAAAGTTCATACACAAAAAATCCTGCCAAAACCAATGTACAGTACCGAGGGAGAAGGCAGTCTCAGAATCGGTACACCATGCAAAAGTCCAGTAACCAGAGTAGCTGTCAGCGGGGCAGAAGTACAGGCAGACGGTAGGCAGGCTCTGGGTCGAAGGCAATGCAAGAGTCAAGACCGAAGTCCGCTCCGCGGGGCAAAAGTACAAAAGACAGCAGGCAAAAACTTGTGGTACAGGCAGGCAGTGGTAAACAAAACAGAGGTCAGTAACAATGGTCAATAAACAGGCTTGGATCGTAACAAAAAGGTAGGCTTGGAAAAACGCTCAAAAGTGCACTGACAAACAGGAGGCAACAATTTTTCAAAGACAAGACATGAACACTGAGCTTAAATGCAGGTATAGACAGGTGCAGACACTTAGCTTGAGAGCAGCATGGGAATGGAAATCAGGTGTGGAAGGCTGACAAGGTAACAAGATAATTAGTAATCGTTAGTAATAAACCTATCCTGACCTAGCGTTAGTAAATTAGTAAATGACATGCAAGAGAAATGTAAGGCAAACATGAACACATGCTTAGAGAGTTAGTATTACCCAATCCTGATCTAACGTTAGTAGATTAGTAAACTAGACACGGGAGAATGAAACAATTAGGGAAGCGTGAGCAACAGCAAGAGAGATAGAGAAACAGCATGAACGCAAGGCTGCGGAAAAACACGGAAATGTGTATGCTAAACAATGAACGGGAGACGTAACATGAATCAAATATAAAACGTGACATGAAAAGAAAATAAATCGTAACAATAATCAAACATGAAACGTGACATGACATAAAAATGAAAAGTAACAAGAATAAAACATAAAACGTGGTGTGACTAGACTAAACAAAATATGTGGCATTAACAAGAAATCTAACTAAGACAAGAAAATAAAATAAAACGTGACATGACATCGTGACAAAGTCTCTAGAATGTGAAGTGTCTTTTGAAAAGCGCTATAGTCTGTAGCTGAATAATTTGTAATACTGAACTATATCAGACTAAATAATTTTTATGAATTTGAAACTAGAATTCAGTGTTTCATTCGTGAGGCAGTGATTGGTCAGGTGGGGTGAGTCGGGTTGGGTCGAGTTGGGTCACCGAAAGTCTATTCTCACTCTTGCCCAACTCTCAAAGTTGACATCCCTGTTAAATACTGCTCATCTACAAACTCTTTTAATGTAATTGTGTGCTGTCTGTAATAGGATAACTGTTCTCATTCTTGTTAATAGAGGGCGTTATGGTTACGCGAATGTCTGCATGCATTTCTTTGGAATGCATGTCTCTCTCCATGTTTATCTTCATGCATTATTCATCATTAGTTAGCTATAAAAAAGAAGTTACAACTAACAATATTGCCTATTGTAGCTCACACTAAATAAACTAGCTCTATTCCAAAGCAATGCTATCCAAACTTTCCTAAATTATTTAATGCAAGTTGGCCCTGTGTTTCTTAATCTTACCATCTCAAGAGAATGTGGCCAATGAAACTGTATATGCCACATCAAACTGCAAAATGAAAATAATTTATAGTGGAAATACTCTGATTCAGATGTGTTGCACTTAGAAATTAAACAGAAAAAGTACTACACTATAGGGCATGTTTGAACAATTGTCTGCATCCACTGCTTTGGGTCTATGAAAAGCACAGAATTAATAAAATGTATTATTATTATTATTATTATATATTTATTGATTTATTTATTTGGATTTCTATCAAAACCTGTGTGGTCCTACAGAGCATAGATATCCTTGTGTTCACAAAATTCTGTTTGCAAATATTGTAATGGTGCATGACTGTGAGGTAGGAGGAGCCAAACGCAGCAAGGGGATTCTTTAAGCCCTAAGGCCACTAAGGCGGGAAACCCCGCAGTTAAGGGAGGAGACAAGACAACGAACACGCCTACAGTTGCTACTAACCGGCTCACTGTCACACGCCAATAAGGAGAAGCGCAAGGACAGGTCTCTGAATAGCCAGAAATAATACGCGCCCTGTCTCGGCAACGAGACGCATAAGAACGGGCGAGTAGCGTAATGGCAAAAATAAAACTGTTAACAAACACTGCAAAATAATACGATAGAATGAGCAGGCGAAAGGAACAGATCCAACGTTCCAAGGCAGTGGCGCCCCCAGCTGTACGCAGAGTACGCAGTCTGCGTACTTTAGCAACAACAGCAAAATGAGTATTTCCATTAAAACTGACGTGAATTGTCAAAGTCTTTCCGTCTCTGTTTCTACGATGTTGTTCTACGAATGATATTTGCTTATTGTCTTCGTTGTATTGCCTGGTTATTGTATTTTCCAAGTTTTGCATATTTCAAACATTTGAAAGTGATTGGAAGACACAGTTGAAAGTGATTGGAGGACCACCTTTTTCTTTAGACCGGGAAAAGTTTAGAGTTGCCTTTTTACTTGTCAGTCAAGATAACTAACTTAAACGAATACAGTAATTGACGTTAGCCAAATATGTCAAAGAAAGCAGCTCAGCATTGTGGAACTGTTGAGTCTGAAAAAGAATGAAAATAACAATTCGGAGAATCAGCTTTCGGAGAACCAGTCCTCACCGGGAGACGAGCTACCCACCAAAATGTTCTTTTATTTGCAGTGACTTGCTCTTGCTCGTGCTCGTGCTCTTGCTCTCTCTAACACACACACAATTGGCGTGCATATAATATTTTATTAGAAATTTAAGCAGTGAATACATTTTGTTGAGCATGTTCGATAGTTACATTGACTTGTCAGAAGTGTTTTAATTGTGTTAACATTAACTGTGCTGTAGGTCGGGTAACAGCTTGTTGCGCGCAACATTTCCATTCTATTGTGAGGTCTCTCCGGTTTTCCTGATGAAATATCAGGCTACTGTAAGTCACGTAACATCTTTTTGCGCGCAACATTTCCATTCTATTTTGAAGTACGTCTCTCCGGTTTTGCTGATGAAAGATCAGACTTTAACGTAGGCTAGGCCTACTCCTACGTTAGAACTTTTTGTAATATGCGACCTTATGAGTGCAAAATATATCGGTAAATTACGTTGTAACGTTAGTCCTAAGTAGTGGCTTTGTTTTCATGTAGCCTATGGCTTGGCCTACTCTGTTGCGTACCCCGGGAAGAAATCCTGCGGGCGCCCCTGTTCCAAGGCAACTCTCAAACTCGCGGTCACGCACAAACATGTCCACAACATCGCCCAATCTTCCCTATAGGAAGACATGCACCGAAAGACGAAACAAAACAACAGTTCCGAACAAAATCGTCAAAACTCCATGTACGGAGAAAGGTACAGAAAGGAACGAACAGGACAGGCTGCACCGGACATTTACCGGCTAAAAGACCAAAGCGAGATAAGTTGAAAATAAAAGCCCTACCTCTCCATAAAGAGGAATGTAACGAGGCGAACAGGAACAGAGATTTAACGTTCCATGGCTAGTTTCATAGGCTCGCAGTCACATGCAGAAAACATAAAGGGGTAAACGCCCGATCTCCCAGGAGAGAGAAACATTTCACAGGCGAGCCGACGGAGCACCGTCGTCCCATAACTTTACTATTAAACATGACTAACGCAAGCTCAATTGAAAACAAGCGCCCTAGCCTCTCAGTAAAGGAATATGTAACGAGGCAAAGGAACAGAGCTAACATTCCGAGGCTATTTTCAGAAACACGCAGTCACACACAAACATATCCACAACATCGCCCAAGCTCCGTATAAGGAGAAACACACCCGGAGAATGAACAGAACAACAGTTCCGAACAAAATCGTCCCGCAGGTAAAAAGGGCGAACCGGACAGCTGCAACAACAGACCAACGCAAACTTAATAGAAAATAGCAAGCACTGCCTCAATATAAAAGAAATAACCCTGACTCACAACAAAGGGGAACGTAGTCCACGAGAAGGAGACAAAACAGGGAACAAACGTACCAAAGCTACTAACCGGCTCACTGTAACACGGAAATGAGTAGAAGCTCAAATTCCTGGTTTTTCAGCAAGAAAACCAAACAAAGGCAAAATGGAACAAAGAACTGCTACCCTAACTTCTACGAGCTAAGTAACTAAGTAGAAGCGTGAACGCCTGATCTCCCAGGAGAGAGAAACATTTTCCAGGCGAAATAGAGCAGAGATCTGCGGTCCCATACTTCTACGAGATAAGTAACTAAAGAGCCGGCAAGGATAAAGCCCTGTCTCAGCAACGAGACGTTAAAACAGGCTAGTAGCATGAAAGGTACAAATAAGGCACACCAAATAAATAAAGCCCTAAAGTCAGTATGGTAAAAATGCCCTGTCTCTTAGTAAGAAACTACTATACAGATACACACAAACAAACAAAGACTCCTCTCGCCTTCACGGAAGAAAGCAGACAGAGAGAGGAGAAAGAGACATCGAAAGGCAAAATCTAGGCAACGGACTAAAAAGGAAAAACCAGGAAGCGAGGACAGAAAAGGGCCAGGGGGGAAGAGTCCGAATAACTACATCCACATAGGCAGGTAAGCCAGGGGGGACGAGTCCTAATAGCTACTTCCACATAGGCGAGTCCCGCATAACTCCAATGACGCACAACGGAGCAAAACGGTCTCCTTAAAAACCTAGACCGAAATAATACTGACTTAAAATACAAAGGGCAGGATAATACCACACACAAAACAGCATAACTGATGCCCGACAATACACCACAATACAAATCATCAAACAATCAATATAGAAGCCCCGAACGAAGGAAACGGGAGGCTTATATAGCTCGAAAGGTGACCACGCACAGGTGAGAATGCTAACAGAAGCTCCGCAATCAAAGCAGGGCGGAGCAAGCATCTACCAAAAGGGCAGCGCCCTCGCGTGGCCACTGAGGAAAACGACCGCATAGGGAAAAACGGTTAAAAACCATGACAAATATCATAACTATTATTATGTTAAGAAAATTACTTATTAATTACGTACTAAATTACGTACTATTACTTATTTGCCACCATCTGACCCACAAACATGTCTGGATACGTTTGTAAAAATGCTATATGTACGCTATTTTCTAGGTAAAAATATTACTCATATTTATCTGCATTTATTTATTCATCACCCCTTTCTCTATTGTACACAATAGAGAAATGTCTGTTTGTGAATTGTAAAGAAATCTGTAGCAGCAGTTAACATTTTAAAACCTGTACATTTTCTAAAGTAAACTTTTCTGGAGTGTAATTATTCATCAACTGTTAAAAACATTCATTGAAATCATATATTGTTCCATGCAAAGATGAAGAAACACAGGGCCAATTTGCATTAAATAATTTAAGAAAGTTTGGATAGCATTGCTTTGGAATAGAGCTAGTTTATTTAGTGTGAGCTGCGATAGGCAATATTGTTAGTTGTAACTTGGCCACATTTTGATATCAATACTTTTAAAGGCAGGCCTAGTTTTTGCAAGTTGGAATTAAGGACTTAGACAGCGCTATGTAGGCTATGCGTGAGTAACTTGGCTTTTTTTTTTAAACGTCGTAGACGTTTTTGATCTGATCTTGTAAATTACCTGATCTCAGGGTACATACCAATATTGCATTAATAAAATTATTGCTATACATTTATGCACTAGTGTATACAGGTATAGCAGAAAGATGGGTTTGGGAGGTGACAAATTATATGATCTCATGTCAATGTATCGTCTCACAGAATTTCAACGTAACAAAATTACTCACCTTGCCTGATTCACCTCACCGCATTTACCACTGCCGATGTGAAATGCGTAGTACTTTCATACTTGACTGCTTTCATTCAGCATGGAAAGGCGGCGCGATAGAATCTTATTAGTTTAGAAGAATGTTGGCAGCAGTTTACAGGAAACCAGGTCTGTGTGCTTGTTGGCAATGGACTCCCACTCCCACTCAATTTCACTTTGCGTGACTGCCTTGCAAACTAAGGTGTGATAACATGCAGCTGTGGACATTACGTGATTCGGAGGGGAGCCCATGCTTGTCTGCGCCTCCCGAGTTGCACTGGTGGACTTGTTACTTTATTATACTGATGCATGGGTGTTTCAAAAAGAGTGGTAGAGAACAGTTTTTAATCTAGCAATTACGTATTCTGCCTATGTTATGACAACCGATCGGAACCACACGCAGACACCAAGATGGAATAAACAGGCTTTATTCAGAGTCGACGGGAGATCAGTCAGAGGCCGGAGAACAGGGGAGCGAAGGGCTGGAACAGGGCTAGGGCGGAGAGGGGTAGGCAGGCAGGAGGACTGGAGCAGGGCTGGACGGAAACAGGCAAGTCAGGCAGGAGAACAGGAACAGGACTGGACGACACAGGACTCGGAACAGGCAGGAATAAACGCTGGAAAGTTTGACGAGCACAAATGCAGGGCACAAGATGATCTGGCATAGAACAAATAAACAGGGGAGACTATATGCCAGATTAACGATGAGACAATGAGGAACAGGTGAGACGAAAGAACATGAGGAAACACATATCAGGAGCTGAAGGAACACAATTGGGGAAAAGGAAAACGTGAAACGGAACACACATACAGAAACGGAAAAGAAACGGAACGGAAAACCAGGAAATCAAGACACAGAGGCACGGGACGTGACAGCCTAGCTTTGTCACTATGATAGCACAGTTTGTGCTGTTCTGTCGGTGTGGAGCTGAACTGTTTTATAGCAGCGGGGGAAAAACTGCTCGTGAGAAGATTTGTGGTGGTTTTGGAATTTTCAATTTACATATTTGGTGGCTAGTTTTCGTCTCCCCCATGTTAAGTCAATAGAACCGTGTAACCAGATATTGGGGCTGACTTAAAAAAAATGTTTGACATCAAAGCACATAATACATCTTTTCCCCAACATTAGGATGTTTTGTTTGGTGTAGAATTTGAGCTATGTTTGTGAACAAAAAAGTCTTAAACTTTATGCAAATCTTTTATGTATCCCACAAAATGAAAACGGCTGAACTAATATTTCTCAATTTTGGTTTGTAATGAGATATGAGTGTGCTGAGTCACCCTACCAAATCTTTTGAAAATATGTGCTGTAATGGCGGAGAATTGAGACGGTTGAAAATCATGTTTTAACATGTAAGTCCCGACCAAAACAAAAATAGGGAGAGCCTTCCTAACGATTGAGCATTCCAAACTGGGGAGAGAATTAGCGAATACAAAAAAAATAAAAAATAATAATATCTTTGGCAGAATATGAACGGGTGGCAACACAGTGACTGAGAGGAGGAAGTGACATCATGTCAGCCAGTTTCTGAGGCAAGAATAGGGGCAAACAGTTTAGCCATAGCACAGAGGCACATTCTAGCCACATCAGCACTCAAAGGATGATGTAGGGGTGGAAGGTTTCCCTTGTAACTTCCATGACTTTCGCATTCCTTTCCATATGGAAGGAAATTCATGTTTGTGAATCTATCGAGGCTCAACTGGGAAGCCCCCTAGTGAGCCTTCAGATATACTGACAAGAGTAATCATTTTTAATTAAAGCACATTTCAGTAATACCGAAAGCATCAAAATGAAATGCGGAACTGGTTTAATGATGAGATCAGCGATCTCATTTTTTTATTTCCATTGTTTTAGTTCCCCACCTCAGCTTTATTCTTTCCTTCTTTCTTTCTAGTTTTTTGATTTGCTCGTTTATAACTACTGAATGCACACAATAGGAAAAAGTAAAATAATCCCAGAAAAGGTATTCTCCATAATAGTATATCAGTATTCTCCATAATAGTATCTGAGTCAAGACACCAGATCCTCATTTATTACACGTGTTTTGCCGGTCCGGTCATTGTCGGGTCCCTTTGTCTCGCCTCCTTACTACTCTCACCTCCCATTTTCCTAGGACTCAAACACACAGACACAACAGAAAAAAATACCCAGGTTAATAGGATTCAGACACACAAACACAAATAACAACGAAAGGAAAAGAGGAAGCATTTTACATAAAATTAGTTTCTAAATACATTGTCTCGCATTTCTCATTTTCCTATTTTATCCTAATTATTTTGCATGCGTGGATAAATTCGGTTGGACAAGGCTAGATTGCAGCTCAAGCGTTGAAGCTAATTCAAACCTGATGAAAGCCAGGTTTGGTGAATGAAGTTACGTGCACGTTTATGGGCTATTTAAACAGCCCGAGTAAGTGAATGTCAAATTAAACATTAGATCAGAGTAAATTGGCAAAATAACGTACAGCGTCGTTTACAGCTGGGGAACAGGAACTCATTATGCAGTTTTATGAAGATTACAAAATGGGCAACACCACAGTAATTAATAAAGCGAGAGACACAGCCTGGGAATCGATTGCCGAGCACATAAATGCGTACATTAGTCCTATTGTGCAATCAGTGCTATGTGCTTTGCATCTTCTCAAAAAATTTGAATAGTACTTTTTGTTGTGTATTTACGAGCAATCACAGTGGGACAAAAGGGACTGGAATACAAATCAAAATGTTGGTGAAGAGACGATCAGAGTTGCAGATCATCTATAGAAATGACCACATAGCAGTGGTAAAACTAACAGTGCAAAGCGGCCTTCTGCATATAGGCTAAAGTTAGTGCATAGGCTATTTGGTTATGCTGACAGTGCATGTATGAAAACCATTTGGCTACCTGTAGTCTATATTGATGCTGTGTAACTATAAAATACCCTATTAAATAGGGCAACTAAAATTCTGTAAACCTTCCTTGGCGTGCAGTTTGTTATAAATGTTATAGACATTTAGGAGTTTTACAGGGCCAGGCACACTTTACACACAGCATGGCACATAGTGCTTTTCTGAGGCCCTAGGCATCCCCAACGGCGTACAAAAAGTTGCCACTTGCCAAAAAAACCAATTTAATGCACAGTTTGTATTACACTAATGGACTGACTGCAATGCATTTAATTTGCAACACCTGAATGTGAATGCCTGTGTCATCGTCTCGTAGGTACCCGGACCCCTATGCCTAATTTAAAAAGCGTGAAACCTGTTGGTCCGTCGGAGTCAGTGTCACTATAACACCGGCTGCAAATAAGTCAAGCTTGAACCATGTTAGCCTGTTCCCGACCAGGCTAGCCCCAATGCATATGTTGCCTTAGCGACATAACTAGCACCTAGAAAATATTAATGGTTTATCAATCTCAGTATTATGCATGTACTTTACTTATTTATTCATTTATGTATTCTACAACAAAAATTGGCTTATATCAAACTAGTTCTGTAAACTGACTCTTCATCCTCAATAACAATGTGTAAACAGAGAAATATCTATGATTGCCATGTAGAATGAAAGTCCCATATTCACATTGTGCTATATTGCAAGCGATTACATGAAGAGGTCCCCCCAGCTGAATGTCCTGCCCCTGAGGTTGTGGTTGGAATCGCATCTCCTGCATCCTCTGTCTGGCCCTTAGGTGGCAGTATACAGCTGGCAGTGTCTCTTGGTGGTGATGGAACAGGCCACCACTTTGGCTGCGTCCCAATACGCACTTGCGCACTTCAAATGAGGGTGCCCGCGAGAACCTCCAGGGGCTTAGTGTGTCCCATTTCTTATTTTGTGTTTCGCAAGGGTACTCTCAAGCGCCGCCATGAGCCCTTGATGTGCCCCTCTAGCAAGTCCGCATCAGACCGCACTTTTCAGAGGGGTATTACCAAAGAGGGTAAGCGGTATTACCTCAAATCCCCTGCGAAATCGTGATGTTTCTATTTCTAACCAATCACAGGACTTTGGCAGTTGGCAAGTTTTTCCGGAGAAGCGAAGAGTGATGGGGAAGAAAATATTCAAGTGTATGTAACATTACCTTAAACGTATGTAATTTTGTACAATTGAATTTTGATTACACAGCAGTTCACAAAACTGGGTTATTGTTCCTATGCTATTTTTTCACCGATAACTTTATTGAACAACAGGAATTTTGACCGAGCTTTTTCATGCAGTATGTCCCAATTCTTTCCTTTTAAACCCATGCGCCCTCGTGCACTTGCACACCTTGAGTGCACACCCACTTACATCACCAAAGTGCGGTCCTGAAGGAGGACCTTAGGGCGAATTGGGACGCAGCCAATATTCTTCACTCCCCGACTACCACTCCTCTCCTACCCGGAAATATGCAAAACTGCCTGAAGGTTTTCAGTACAAGTATTTGCATGTACAGTATCCAATGTACATGACATTGCGGTTTGCGTCGAGACATTAATTAATATGTAAGCATTAATACGTAATTAAGATGTAATCAGCGACATTAGATTAAAACACAAAGATATGTTTCCGGGGCACGGAGTAGAGGAGTGGTAGTGGAGGAGGAAAGGTAGCATTTTTCGACTATTGGGACGCACCCTTTGAGTGGTTGGACATTCCTGTGCCCTATGACCTCATGCATGGTCATGAATAATGGCCACGGTGACACCGTGACCTACTCTCCGTCAGTCCCATATGCTGCCGCTGGGAATAGCAAGTCCTAATAAAGCTTCAAAGAGGGAAAAAAAATCTAAATTTAAATTTAAATATAGGAGGTCAATAAAAGAGGCTACATCAAGACCGATGATCTTTAGGCATGTTCGATCTTTCTAATGATAGCCTATGCAGAAGTGACAGATTCAGAACATGTACTTTGTATTTCTTTTCAGGTTTTTTCATCTTTTCTTACCCTGTTGGCTGGCAGCCACCCCCTTCAATATTCATCATTTTAAGGATTTAATTATACCCAAAGGACTGTTGCTATTTTTTTGATGAGAATATAACAAAGACTTACTGTTAAATTAAAGGCGAACTGAGTGACATGTGAATAAATGAGACCTGAGACATAGCCTGAGACAAGGCTACATGATAGCCAAAATGTGTGAAACTTGACACTATATTACCGCTCGACACTATATTATTGAAAATAATGCTTTTTGTTTTGCATGAAAACTGTGGCCTACATACTCAAATCCCAGTGTAGAGGAACTACAGTCCTGTGAAAAAACTTTAATATTATGCCCGCAGTTTGACGTATCAAGAAGTTTGGGGGAGACCCCTCAGTCTCCTAGTAACATTCTAGTAAATAGCTTGGAAGAAGTTAATAATAATGTGACAAATAAATTAACATTTGTTGACGTTTCCAGGTTGGCAGGCCTAACTTACGATTAATAAATATTACAGAAAAACATGACCTTACAACTGCTCAATTGGCTATAGTCTTAGCTGTTATACCAATATATATTTTTAAAAATTCTAACAAATGATGATTTCACTTCTGATGGGTAACTGAAATCAAGTCATGAATTTATACTGTTGGCTCCTGGTTGGAAAGGAGATCACCAGTGGAAGCGGCGTTTGTGTTAGTAGTTATGTTGTATGGCCAGCAGAGGGCACCCATCCCCAATAAACAAGCGGAATACCAGCGCCAGTGGATTCATGGGACACTGGATTAGTGACTGGATTAACTAAAGTACCTCTTCCTGATCGGTGTACATTACACAGGGCTAAACGTGGAGCTTGGTTTTTATTCATCGACTATAGAAATAAGTATCCTCTTTGGCTGGAGATTAGCCAATTCAAGAATACAGCATTATTAACTGTAAAACACTGTGTATGTTGTGGTTCTAAAGACTTCCTGTTTGAAAATGCTGTTATGAAAGATACTGAGAGGCCCTCCCCTATGCAGTGGATTTCAGACAGCTGCACAATAACTCTCTTAGCGCATTTTGTGTTTCTCAAGTGTAACAGTATCAAAATAATATGCACAGGTATGCAATGAACAACAGTTCAAAGAGTACATAGGACATTTATGCTTATCTTACACTGCCTGACCAAAAAAAAAAGTCGCACACGCTAATACTTTGTTGGACTGCCTTTAGTCTTGATTACGGCGTGCATTCGTCGTGGTATTGTTTCGACAACCTTACGCAACGTCACAACATTTATTTCCGTCAAGAGTCGCATTAATTGTTGGCCGAGATCTTGTATTGCTGACGGGAGAGTCGAACCACTCTGTAAAGTATTCTCCAGCACATCCCAAACGCTTCCAATGGGGTTAAGGTCAGGACTCTGGTGGCCAATTCATGTGTGAAAATTATTCCTCATGTTCCCTGAACCACTCCTTCACAATTTGAGCCTGATGAATCTTGGCATTGTCGTCCTGGAATATGCCCATTGATGGGATAACCTGGTCATTCAGTACACTGAGGTACTCAGCCGACTTAATTTTGTTGCTGAGCCTAGACCTGACCAATTGAAGCAACCCCAGATCAGATCAACACTGCCTCCAGAGGCTTGTAAAGTAGGCACTATGCATGCCAGGCAGTGTATTTCGATTCATTAAAACCCAGTCCTTTAAGGTTTATTATCCTTAAATATTTTCTGCAGTTCTCGCCCTCTGTCCATTTTACAAACATAATAATGGATGCATATATATAGCACCTTTCATCAGGAGATCACCAGAGGAAGCGGCGTTTGTGTTAGTAGTTATGTTGTATAGCCAGCAGAGGGCACCCATCCCCATTAAATGAGCAGAATACCAGCGCCAGTGGATTCATGGGACACTGGATTAGTGATTGGATTAATTAAAATACCTCTTCCTGATCGGTGTAGCCGATAGCACCTTTCATCTTAGGATCTCTAACGGATTTACAGTGAACTGGTGGCCATCATTTTGTACCAGAATGCCAACCCCATGTAACCTGAGGTGGAGAGGGAAGGGTTACTAAAGTAATTAAACTGGGGGATAATTTCAGGGCCAGGTTTTTGAGAGCACGATCAGGAATTTTACCAGTATGAGTAACCTCTAACTGTCACACGCTATGTGACCTTTAATGACCACAATGAGTCAGGACCACAGTTTAAACAGCTGATCTGAAAGGCTTCAAAACCATGATGTGCACCTAATATGATCATGGTTATCATAGCAAAGAAGGTACATACAGTATATATTGGGTGTGTTATCAAAAACAATAATCAATAAGTCATACTTAATTAAAGATACCATAGAATTTTCTGGAGAAAGATTTAATCAGTGTTATATTTTGTTACAATCATCTTTCCTTTGAATTACTCCCCAAGTTTTCAGTGAACCCACAAAAGGGCACTGATACAACAAACTACTGTACCTATACGCAGACAACTATGGATAACTATGGATAACTATTGACTCGCAATTGCTCATCTGGAGTCCGATGCATTGCAGATATGTCAGATATAAGGTTCACCAAACACCGTTGATGTGGTTTTTCAGTGGTCTGGGACTATCCTGTTTAAATGTTTGGCCTTTAACATGAGAAGAATAACCATTTGGTTTTCAGCCACTTTCTATGGACTAATCAATGCACTTGTAAAATTTCCACTGTGAGTCAGACTTGCCACTTTTAAAGACTTTTATTTCTGTTTGTAAATCAATAAAAATGTTAACATTGTTATCAATGTTTGTGATTAGTATAAACTGCAGCTGTTATGGAAACTCACATCAATCAATGCATTTCAGGTAACTTTGTCAGGAGAGGTATAGGCTATTTATTTAATTCTTCTCAAAGGTGGGCGTTAATCCCCCTGCTGGATTTGTTCAAATCAGGTTCCTAAATTGGGATGATTATTTTCTTTGGGCCTAGAATTTGCTTCAGCCCATATTTGCGTTCCCACAACACGGTATTTGGAGCTCATGTTACTCTTTTACTTCCTCCATACTGACATTTTCAATGCATTCTAATACAGCTTCATCTATTTTCATAGCTATAGGATGGCAGCCAGCCAACTGGACACGGCCGTCGTCATGCAAAAGCAACTTTTCTTGCAGCAGCTGTGAAGTGTAATATCTGTCCTGTGACGCGGCGGAGGGGATCCGCTGGCGGGGGAGTTGGAGAGCAGAAATGAAAAACAAAGTGTTAATTCCTCATCTGAGCATCAAGGATTGAATCGAACTCTTCAAAACTTACTCAATGTGAGAGAAAACACTACCGCAACGAAACCATGAAAAGCCTGGGAACTTCTCAGATCAAACTCCCCCACGCCTGATACCGGTGGCTTTCATAAAAGAGTGCAGGCAGAGGCCAAAGCGCTTTGAAAACACACAAAATGGTTGCCGCAATGTTGACAGAATGCCTGTATGTCAACGTTGTGTCCCCGGGGCAGGAGTCAATAAGGTTAGAGTCAGAGACTACACAAAGATGGGGATAGACCACATGTGGTCATTGGGCAAGAGACTGCCTAGAAGTGTAGGTAGGTCAATGAGACTGAGCAGTCTTTGAGAATCACAAAAAGATAGATTTTTGTTGAGTGCTATCATGTGGGAAAATTGAGAACTGCACCCTAAATATGCAAATACCAGAAGTGCAGACTAGTTTTACGTGGAAAAAAAGTGCTTCAAATTTGGGAATATTCTTATTTAAAAAATATAAAATAAATAAATAAATACAGTTACTATATCATGATCGGAAAGCCACATTTCCAATTGGACATATTCACAGTACATACAGTTGAAGTTTACATACACTTGGGTTGAAGCCATTAAAACTCATTTTTAACCACTCCACAGATTTCATGTTAGCAAACTATAGTGTTGGCAAGTCAGTTAGGACATCTACTTTGTGCATGACACAAGTAATTTTTCCAACAATTGTTTACAGACAGATTATTTCACTTTTAATTGGGATGGCAGGTATGCCATCCGCCAAGTTACGGCTTGGCGGGGCATGCCCCATACCTATACAGCACCGAGAGTTTTGCACTTTTCAGGGTTTCCTACAGAAGTAACAACAATTACCATAGACTCTCAGCCCTTAAAAACATTAACTTCTGTATGTTCTGACCTCATGTAACCACACAGCATTCAGATACAACTTCACACATCCACACAATAAAGCCCCAAACTTGGGTTATTTTGCCGTTTTTCTCCTTCTTCTTCCTATTTTTCCTGCCAAACTGCCTGCCTCCGTCGCGATGTTATCCAATGGGGAGAATTATTCTTTGAGGGTATGGTCCGTATACCTGCTCATCAAGCTTATCGCCCAATAATAACGCTTCATACTAATGTTTTTTAATGTCAATATAGCTAATGGCTTCATTCTTCCCAAGAAGCTACTGTGGCCTAATGGTCAGAGTTGCTGTCTCTAACACAGAGGATTGTGGGTTTGAGCCCAGCAGGGCACATGCTTATTTTCCACAAAAACAAATGTGCAACTGTTAAGTACATTCATTTATTACATTTATTATTTTCACATTAACACATTAATGTATTTTTATTGCAAAGGCAACAGAGGTTTCCAATATTAACTGTTCAATGTTTCACTTGTATTTCACTTGTACTAGCGGACGCTCGCTCTTGTCTGGTTTGGGGAGGGTGTTACGCTCTGCTCTTGCGGTCATGACTGACTGAAGTCCGAACCTCAACGTACCCTTGCCATTTCTTTATTCATTAATTTCTTCACTTCAGCTCTGTTCAGTTTATCCTTTTCACACAAAACACAATGTCACCATAAAATTAACTACTAGGAAAATTAAGAATTTACGATAATACATGAAGAATTGACGATAGCCTACTATAAGCTGCAATCCCTTAAGACATCAGATTTATAAACCTCCAAATCCCCAAACATATATGATTCATGGTTAGTCACTTTAAAAAAAATACTATAGCCTCCGAACATTGCTCTAGTCTACGGTACTCTGCAGACAATGTATCTTACTGCAAACACTTTTAATTATAATTGTAATCAGAAGAATAATCTCTGGTAGGCTACTTTCTTAGTAGTATCTATTGTTTTCTTGCTGGCTAAGATTCCTGGGAAATATGCGTTGTCCAATTAAGCTTGTTAGCCAACGTTAGTTTTGCCAGAGAAACGTCAGTCAGCTGCTACTCAGGAAGCAGGTACAAGCTAGGCTACTACGAAGTGAATCAACATGCCTTAGTGCCTCCATTGCACTACAGAAAACTAAACTAAACCTAGCTACATGGTCCGGTACCAAAAGATTTCCCGCAGACAATGTTAGACTACACTACCCGAAAAAAAAAAAAAAAAAAACGCGAAGGTATTATTCTGTGCTTATGAAGTTCGGCAGCTCGTAGCCCAGACATGGAAGCATGGAGTTACGCATCCGACAAGCCAGTGTTGAATATCCTAACGTTATTTCTATAGAATACTAATACACCTATTTTACAACT
The DNA here is from genome assembly GCA_029718625.1 of Synaphobranchus kaupii. Classification (NCBI taxonomy): domain Eukaryota; kingdom Metazoa; phylum Chordata; class Actinopteri; order Anguilliformes; family Synaphobranchidae; genus Synaphobranchus; species Synaphobranchus kaupii. The sequence continues at coordinate 83,356,211 of CM056377.1, forward strand.
GTATTTCCATATTTTAGGCTGTATGTATTTCTTTCAGATACAATGTGTTTGTGTCTAGCCTATTGTGCATGCATGTCTCCATATAGACTTGGTTAATTAATTTACATGCTTCTTCATGATCAATAGTTCAGATGGTGCTGTTCATTGTATTTCATTAGACATTAAATACAGCTCATCTACAAACTCTTTTAATGTAATTGTGGGCTATCGCTAATAGGAGAAATGTTATCATTCTCGTCAGTAGAGGGCGGTATGGTTATGCAAATGTCTGCATGCATTTATTTGGAATGCATGTACTATTCTGTATGCATGTCCCTCTCGATGTCATTATCTTCATGCATTGTTCATCATTAGTTAGCTACCAAAAATAAGCGATATCTGAACAAAAACGTCTCCGACGTTAAAAAAAAAAGCCAAGTTACTCACGCATAGCCTACAGAGCGCTGTCAATAAGTCCTTAATTCCAACTTGCAAAAACTAGGCCTGCCTTTAAAAGTATTGATATCAAAATGTGGCCAGGTTACAACTAACAATATTGCCTATCGTAGCTCACACTAAATAAACTAGCTCTATTCTAGAGCAATGCTATCCAAACTTTCCTAAATTATTTAATGCAACTTGGCCCTGTGTTTCTTCATCTTACCATCTCAAGAGAATGTGGTCAATGAAACTGTATGTTCCACATCAAACTGCAAAATGAGAATAATTTATAGTGGAAATACACTGATGCAGATGTGTTGCACTTAGAAATTAAACAGAAAAATTACGACACTATAGGGCATGTTTGAATAATTGTCTGCATCCACTGCTTTGGGTCTATGAAAAGCACAGAATTAATAAAATTTATTATTATTATTATTATTATGTATTTATTGATTTATTTATTTGGAATATTTGGATTTCTATCAAAACCTGTGTGCCCCTACAGGGCATAGATATCCTTGTGTTCACAAAATTCTGTTTGCAAATTTCATAACTATTATTGTGGAAAGAAAATTAATACTATTACTTATTTTCCATCATCTGACCCACAAACATGTCTGGATACGTTTGTAAAAATGCTATATGTACGCCATTTTAAAAATATTACTTATTTTTATCTGCATTTATTTATTCATCCCCCCTTTCTCTATTGTACATGATGTTTCTTGATATAAATGTCTGCTTGTGAATTGTAAAGAAATCTGTAGCAGCAGTTACAATTTTAAAACCTGTACATTTTCTAAAGTAAACTTGCCAACAAAGTATAACAATATCCTTTCTGGAGTGTAATTATTCATAAACTGTTAAAACTTAATTAATTAACTGAAATCATATGTTGTTCCATGAGGCACAATCTCTTCATATGCTAAGATGAAGAAACACAGGGCCAAGTTGCATTAAATAATTTAAGAAAGTTTGGATAGCATTGCTCTAGAATAAAGCTAGTTTATTTAGTGTGAGCTACGATAGGCAATATTGTTAGTTGTAACTTGGCCACATTTTGATATCAAGGCAGGCCTAGTTTTTGCAAGTTGGAATTAAGGACTTATATACAGCGCTCTCTAGGCTATGCGTGAGTAACTTGGCTTTTTTTTTTTTTACATCGGAGACGTTTTTGTTCAGATAGTAGTTTACAGTGTGACAATGTACAGGAACATGTTGGATTCATTAATGCACCCGTTAAGGAATTGGTCATGTTTTCGCCTTCATTAATGTTTTAGGGATGAGGGATCGACACATTTATCCATGTCTGACCATCTTTCATGCTAAATTCATTGTTTATGGTAATTAATGCATGAGTTGATGTAAAATAAATTGACCTTATTCTAAAGCAGGGGTAGGCAACCCTGGTCCTGGAGTGCCAGAGAAGGTCATGGTTTTTCCTCCATCCAAACTTAACTACATGACTGGATTAATTTAATTAATCAGGTGTAATAAATGCAGATGACCACGTGCTGGAGACACTCAGGCTCAGACCTTTCAGCTATAAAACTCTTATGATCAAGCTCGGATGGAACAAAAACAAGAAATGTCACCGCCACTCCAGGACCAGGGTTGCCTACCCCTGATTAAAGTATTACCCATCTCTATTTCCAGTTTGTCATGTGCTGGATATGAGGAAACAGAAGTGAGACTTTCTGATTCTGAAAACGGTTAATGATTCAAAGAAACAAAAACACACCACAGGCACACGTACCTCAGCCTAATGCACACGTGAGGACGGTCTCTATTTGTGAGAATACCAGAGAAACGGCAACAGGGTGTAAACTTAACACCCGCCGCCAACCAAATGCTGGAAAATTTTTGATTGTGACTGGTAAGATTCTCTACTCTAGCAGCCACTTCGGCAGGTAATCAACCGGGTTGTGTCACCTTGCAAAAGGTAATGTGGCTGATAAAATGTTGAAGATGGCTGGTGATTTTTAGAATCCACAACCCACTCTGGCCATTGGGCCAAAAAGTTCATTTCATGCTCTGCACGGCAATCAGAGTCTCTGTCCCTATGATTAAAAATAATCCCTTTTTGAACCTTCCTTTCCACATGTTAATTCTAGTGAAAAAGGATTTTTTATCGCAGGGGTGTTTGCCCGAGCATTGCACTTATAGCTACTTGGGATGTTAGTGATTTGCGAATCTAATGAATCGTTTCTTCATCTGCGCTCATTGTATGTCACTCTAGATAAGAGCATCAGGTAAATGCCTAAAATGTAAAATGTCGCAGGGAGAGGAAACTGACCAATAGCGTCAATGGCTAGAGGAAATATGGGGTATATGTAAAAGAGCACAGAAAACGTTATGTGGATGTTTTAAAAAAAGAAATGGGACATAACTGAACATGGTTGCCCAGTTTCAGTTCTGTTAAATTATGTTGCAAGGAGAGACATCTGACTGCAGGCTGTCAATCTTAAACTTTATACATCCCACCCCCTAGTCCAATGGAGAGATTCGATAGGTGGAACTGTTTTTAACCAATTGCAGATGTCGATGGGTGGGATTGATTGTCAAACGTCACCTATCGACATGCAACCCCACCCCTCCCACATCCTGCGGTCAGATGTACTTTACCCGTTCTTACGTATATACAGTAGTTCTGTGACTTTACCCCACAATCTTCTAAAACCGATTTACCGCTGTAATTCAGAATTGCGTATTTGCGTTTCAGAATGTACTCAGCGAATACAGTAGCTATGCTAACTCCTCAGGATATGCTGTTTCTCAGGTAGAAATTGGGGAGTTTTTTCCTCACCACTGTTTGAGTGTTTTTCTTCCCACTGAGGTTTTGTTTTGGTGGTTAAGGCCTGGTTTTTCCCCAATTTTCTTTCCGTTTCTCCATACAGCGTCTTTGTGACAGCTCTCTGTAAAAAGCTCTACACAAATAAAATTGAATTGAATTGAATTGATTGCCTTGCACAGTGAGTGTAGAACTGATGAAAAAATGTGCCAGTCTGCTGATGGACCTTTACATATAAAAAGTGTGATGTTTTGCAGCCAGAACAGGTGAGAGACAGCAAAGGTCAGGTTGTGGTGAGAGGGAGACATGTTTGTCCACTGTTTTTCTGCAGTTTATAAATAGTTCAGCTTGTGGTGGTTGGTACAGGGGAAGGAATTGTTTGTTCTTAGCTGACTGAGGCATACATCTGAAGTGCACACAAAAAAAACAAAAAATGGAGCAATAATACAATAACAGCAGCTAGACTGCCCAAACGGCAACCAACAGCTGCTCCATCACCAAATGCACCAGGTACCAAAGAAATTATTGTATATTTCCAAAAATCAATAAAGTTGATAAGGTAAAACATTAAACATCCTTTCTTTGTACTGTTTTCAATTAAATATATGTAAAAGAGAATTTATAAATCACTGCTTTCTGTGTTTTTGTGCATTTTACATACGCCCAACTTTTTTGGAATTGGGGTTTGTACTCAGCGAATACTGTAGCTATGCTATCTCCTCAGGACATGCTGTTTCTCAGGGAAACAAATGGTTGAATAGCAAGAGGAGTGCATACAATAATTATACCGCGTTACTGTGACCCGCCCTCTGAGGATCTGACCAATGTCTGCTCCCACCTCTCTGGTGTGGCCAATCACTGCTAAGAAAAGCACCTCTCCCAGATGGTAGGCCATGAGTCTCTTGTAATGTCCTGATATCTGATTGTCTGGACTCAATCTCATGGGGGTCATATTGGCTCCTTTCACATCTGTGTTTTTACAGCCAGTACACAATGAACCATTGAGTATTCAGTTGATTTCAGTTTATTATTGCCATTTACACATATAACAATACATGCATAGGAAATTGCTTCCAAAAGCTTCTCACAGTCAATAACACATATTTAAAGACAGCAACAGTAACAGGCGGTGAAAGACATTGAAACGGCACCAACAAAACATTACACATATTAAGTGCATCGTGCAACAGAGGAGCCTATATAGTGCTATTGTAGCAAGATCATGATGCTGCATAGGTGGCAGGCAGGGTGTTGTTCAGGAGTCGTATGGCGTCAGCATAGAAGCTGTTGTTGAATCTGGTGGTCTTGGACTTGATGCTACGGTATCTCTGTCCCGATAGTAGTTGGTACGATGGCTGGGATTACAGAGATCTAACCAAGAGCCAAGAAAATTCTGACCTTTTCTGTAATGAATTCAGAGTGAACTCAAACCCTGACCTGTGATTAAGATTAGTGTGTGTGTGTGTGTGTGTGTGTGTGTGTGTGTGTGTGTGGGGGGGGGGGGGGGGGGGGTATGACCTTTATGAATGAACTTTCCAAAGCCTCAGAGTCACAAACAAGCTCATGAAATGAAAGATACACAAGGTCCTGACAGGGGTCCTTTTTAGACAGCCACTTAGTTTGCCCATGTCCCTCTCCCAGGACTCTTATACTACCAGATTCACTCCCTACTTTAGTCACTTAGTTTGCCCATGTCCCTCTCCCAGGACCCTTATACTACCAGATTCACTCCCTACTTTAGTCACTTAGTTTGCCCATGTCCCTCTCCCAGGACCCTTATACTACCAGATTCACTCCCTACTTTATCTCTGTCCCGCACAAACACGAACACACATACACAAACATACATACAAACAAACAAAAAAAACGAATACATATCAGCACAATCAAGACGAGAGCGTGGGTGAATGTGTCAGAGAAGCGTGACGAACAGGAAATCCCCGGTTGCACAGTGCGCACGAGTGCGAGAGAGAAAGACAAAGAGAGAGAGAGAGAGAGAGCAAGAACAGGGAACTGAACATCACCACACAAGTGCAGCAGCGTCACAAACGCTGAGCAGAACCGTCAGCGGCCGGAGGCCACTTCGTTACTGCCGGACATAACTCCACTCCCCTCTGCGGAGTTCATCCACCTCGTCTTCCACAGAAACATTTTATGATTCTTATTTTTGGACCGGTGCTTGTGCTATGTGACAGACTGCTTGCTGTACTTTTGTGCTGGGACAGAGGACATATTGACAGTGTCTACAGTCTACATTGCAAAACTGAGGGAAGAACAAGCTTCTTTTATGAATAGAAGATGGATTACAATTCATGGATTTTCATCCTTATTCTTCTCATGATGTACTCACTCTGGGGATATGCAACAAGTAAGACCAAGTTAAATATGAAATACTGTAATATACAATGTATCATGTCCATAATATTACATATTACATATCAATAATTGCCTTATGTATATTTTATGTATTAAATACATTTTATTAAGCATATTTATCTTCATAAAGCATTTTATGTTCAAAATGGAATGAAATACAACTGAATGATTTTTCTAAATATGAATTCAAAATTTCTCTTCATAGCAACAGACACAAATGGCAGATAATGTGTTTCAAAAACCTGGGTTTTTTTTGGAGGGAGGCATCACTGTTTGCGAAATTGGTCAAATTTCCCTGCACCGCGCATGATGGTTTTTTAAAACAAATTTAAGGCTTTTCCGTCTCCCGCGTTCCGTCATGTCTTTCCAACCCAGCTTAAAAGATAAATAATTTAAATGAAATATAATTATTCATGAGCTCAATATGTTCCATAGTACAGCTGCCATTTGCAACTTTTTTCTTACGTTTTCAAAGTGCTCCTCTTCTGAATCTGTGGGTTATATGCTACAGTACGTTTTTGAAAATCCCCCTGCTATTCCACATCGATTAGGCCATGCAAAGGAAATTTCTCAGCTCTGTCTGTCACTATTTGCCTGTAGCCTATATAAAAGGTAATGTTCAGATTTCTACCTACATTGATGTTAGATTGCTGTCTGTTGGAAGTCTTGTACGTTAATTAGATAAAGGTCTTCTATACAGAAACGGAAGGCTAATTTGTGTACAGCAGCTGGTTTTCATGATAAAATAAGAGAGGCTTCCAGTGTATTTGCTGTGGGAGACTTATTTATTAATTCATGTATTTTATCTTCCAGCACCATAGCACAAACTTTATCCATAAGTTTCAAAGGGGATCAAACTGTAGTATAATATTAATATTGATACGACAACTAAGAACAACAACAATAATAATAATAATAATAATAATATTGAGAAGAAAAATAATAGTCAATATTGCCATCCTTATCATTCTCATCATTCTCTTCGACAGCATAATAATATACCGTGGTGAACTTCATGAATATTTTTTCAAAAAATAAATAACTTAAAATAACTGCAAAGTCATCATTTATTCCAAACTCAAAAAACTCATTCACACACACTGCCACCATACACAGGGGAAACACAGGGCCCTCCTCATGTGAAGAAATCTCCCAATGGGCGAAACACAGGGCCTTCCTCTTGTGAATAAAGCTCCCATTGGGTGAAACACAGAGCCTTCCTTTTGTGAAGAAAGCTCCCATTGGGCAAAACACAGGGCCTTCCTCTTGTGAAGAAATCTCCCAATGGGCGAAACACAGGGTCTTCCTCTTGTGAATAAAGCTCCCATTGGGTGAAACACATGGCCTTCCTTTTGTGAAGAAAGCTCCCATTGGGCAAAACACAGGGCCTTCCTCTTGTGAAGAAAGCTCCCAATGGGCGAAGCACAGGGCCTTCCTCTTGTGAAGAAAGCTCCCATTGGGCAAAACACAGGGCCTTCCTCTTGTGAAGACAGCTCCCAATGGGCGAAGCACAGGGCCTTCCTCTTGTGAAGAAAGCTCCCATTGGGCAAAACACAGGACCTTCCTCTTGTGAAGAAAGCTTCCATTGGGCAAAACACAGGGCCTTCCTCTTGTGAAGAAATCTCCCAATGGGCGAAACACAGGGTCTTCCTCTTGTGAATAAAGCTCCCATTGGGTGAAACACATGGCCTTCCTTTTGTGAAGAAAGCTCCCATTGGGCAAAACACAGGGCCTTCCTCTTGTGAAGAAAGCTCCCATTGGGCAAAACACAGGGCCTTCCTCTAGTGAATAAAGCTCCCATTGGGCGAAACACAGGACCTTCCTCTAGTGAATAAAGCTCCCATTGGGCGAAACACAGGGCCTTCCTCTAGTGAATAAAGCTCCCATTGGGCGAAAAAACACTGGGCCTTCTTCTAGTGAAGAAAGTTCCCATTGAGTGAAACACAGGGCATTCCTCTAGTGAAGAAAGCTCCCATTGGGGGAAACACAGGACCTTCCTCTAGTGAAGAAAGCTCCCGTTGGGTGAAACACAGGGCATTCCTCTAGTGAAGAAAGCTCCCATTGGGGGAAACACAGGGCCTTCCTCTTTTGAAGAATGCATTTTGAGCTTGGACAAAATTTCAAGAGTGCTTACAAATGAAGGATACATATTAGAGATTTTACATGTTTATCTGGTTTATCATCAGTTAATTTTGCACGCACAGTTTCATATCCTTACAAATTATGATACAGATAACACATGTAAATATACACGTTAAATATCTAGTAACTTAATGCATCCCCTGTGCATGTAGGCTCATAAAGAGCTGTAGCCTTCCCTCTGTCTCCCGGTCTTGGTTTTACGTGAGAGAATATTGCCATTATGTCTCTGGTTGATCTATAATCACTCATCTTAAAATTACGTTCTTGCTCTCTCTCTTCTTCCAGGTCAGGAACTGCAAAGCCCCAACAATGTGACTGCGGTCATTCAGGATGGCGAAGTGACGCTTGTCTGGGCCCCCCCTGCTGGGGCCCCGCCACAGGCCTACTACAAGGTCCAACTTACAAAGTGAGTGGCTGCTCCTTACCTTGTGGAGGCCCTATACAAATGTTTATGTAGGGCCCTCCCAAAAGGGGGTGGTTGGCGGTGGGGTGGAATTGTGATCACGGACCGTGTGTCGGGGGGTGCGTGATTGTGATTGCGGACTGGGTTGAGGCTTTCACCCCCCCCCCCATCTGTAAATGGGTACTATGCAGGAGTTTCTCTGGAAAAGGACATCTGCCAAATGCCTGATTGTAAATATAGATTCAACAGGGAGATGCTGTATGCAATGCTTGTGGAGGTTGTAATCCCTGACAGCCCAGTTTGAGGTGGTTATGTTTGGGTCACTGCTGTTCTTAATGAGATGTAGACACAGCAGCGGTAGTGGAGAATGAGGCTTCATGACAAAAAAATAAATGGGCAGGTCTGCCATCTGCCACTAGTAACTGATTTTAAACAATGACTGTTTCACAAACGGGAGTAAAACCTCTTGATTGGTTCAAACAAGTCAGTGATTGACAGCTCATTGTAGCTACACCCCATCACCCCATAACAGCAATGCAATGTAATGAAATAAAATGCTCAATGTAAAAAATCTCTAATAGAGTACATTTTACTGTGTTGGGATATATTACTACAATTCCTTTTGAGTGCACCTCCTGCAAGCCCCCACCCCCCACACACAAGGTTTTATCAAAACTATAGGTACAGTAGATAGCCATTGAGAAGTGTTGCATATGTGTGCTTTATTCTCCCCATTAAACCTGCCTACTATAAATTCAGTTGATAGCATACAGTAAAGGCATGTTTGTTTTAATTCTCAGGTACTCTAGACACTTAAATTGGACCACCGTGCCAGACTGTGAGCAGGTGCAGTCGACCCACTGCCAACTGACTGACTTCACCACTTCAACCATTAATTTCTACTTAGCACAGGTTCAAATGGTCAAAGAGCACATGACTTCCAAGTGGTCGACAATAAAGAAGTTTTGTAGGACAGATGGTGAGTATTTGAAGAGTATTTGTTTGCTTTCCTTGTTTATACTGTTGAAAGGATTCATGCTTGTTTCCCACTCGTCCAGCCTTTATAATGCCCCCCATAATTTTTCTCAAGTTGTATCCCCTGCCGTTTCCTTGTCTGTCTCTCACTCTCCCTCTTTTTAGCCTATCGTCTAATCTTTCTCTCCTTCTCCATCATACTAGTGCTATATTGCTCCATTTCCCTCAGTCCTCTCTCTCTCTCTCTCTCTCGTCTGGATACTAATTTAATTATCTTTTACTTCCTGTCTCAAAGGTCTGCTGCTGCCCCCTACCTTCACTCTGACTTCCAGCTCCACATCAGTCAAGGTCAGAGTTCACAGAAAGCCAGCCCTGAAGGCTGCATACCGCCACGGGCTCCTCTACACATATTACCTACAAGAGAAAGGGCAGGACAACATGGTTAGTCCATACTGATACTGAAAATACTGAACTGAAAATACTGAACTGATCTCTCATACATGGAGTTTGCATGTGTCATAATCACGTACCATAATTTCCGTCTCAGGAAAGAAAATTCAAAGTATTTGCCTGGCTTTAATTAAGTCTGCTTTCATGTAAGAAAAGTATAAAGGGGTGATGTAATATATAAACCAGAACTTTTATTAGTCTGGACACTGGCTGTGAATCATTCATGAGGTACCCATGAAGTTAGTGACTTCAGACACTAGTTATGACAAAAGTTACGGAATATGATTTGCATCTCTCATTGTGGCCATTCATGTCACCTGGATAGAAGAAGGCATATTGCTGATTGCTGTGCATCAATACCTGATCCCTGATCCCTGATTCTGAGACCTCCATTTATCATTTTCATCTTGGTTTTAATGCCGATTGGCTGAGAGGTCTCACATGCAGAGCTTGGGACAATCTGAAACGAGTTCCAGCAGAAAGAAACGCCATGGCCGTAGTCAGGTTCTAACTGTTTGGCTTTGGGCTTACAGGTGAATAAGAGTCTCGAGTGGGTGGGAGACAAGGCTGAGGAGGAGGAAGATTTGGAGTTTAACTTCCTGACATGGGGACGAGAGTACTGTGTCCATTTGAAGGTGGAGCACTTTGCTGGAACGGCCATCAGTGCGAGCTCTTCTAACCAATGTATTCTCCTCCCACAACCAGGTACTGACACATCCAGACTGTCTCTCTGGAGTTTCCATTCAATGTCCCAGTATGGTTTATGGTTCCTTGTGCTTATACATTTGTTTTTATTTCACTGGCTTAAGTTTTCGACTCTATATAATATGAATGTTCATCTGTCTGTTTGTTTTCATGTCACTGGCTTAAGTTTTACAGTGTATACAATATGTTTGTCTACATCTTCTATTGCACCCAAATTCAATGTGGTTTGTCCATAAATATACACTGTCAACGTAAGCTATTTATCTTTTTGAGTTGTGAATGTGTAGTCATTGAAATGTCTAATAAATAATGAATGTAAATAGTACATTATAAACTTATGTAGCACTTATGCTGAAATAAGGGTTATAGCCAGGATTCAAGCACTGTTTGTCCTTAACATTTATGTGTTCCTTTTCTTCTCAAAAATGAATCTGAGTGATTGCTTATCTCCCAAAACTATTTATTAGCACTTGCAATTAATCCTGAGTCAAAGCTAAAGGTGACTGTTAATTGAATACTGGCCTATGATTTAGAGGCAGTGTCAAAATTATGATTGAATAGAGGTTGTGAATAACAGGCCCTGTGCTTTTGAGGTAAATGGCCTTGCATACTCCTAATCCACTGCCGTCTCCCTTGCAGAGTGGTACATGCCAACCATAGTGGTAGCCTTATCCCTGAGTAGTCTGGGAGTTGTAGGCTTGTTGAGCCTCCTGCTGCACTGCTTTCTGTGGCGGCACAAGAAACTGCCCAGCACACTGGTGAGTGGCCCTGAACTCCACAAACTCTTCCCGTGGCCAAACCGCTTCACTTTCCTGACAGAAATGGAAGATCATTTTAAAAATATATTATCAATAGATTGGAAGACTTCACATTATATTGGCAAATATACAATTTATTGCCTATAAAGTATAGCACTTTAGTGTATATTACACAGCTGTGAAATATATTCATTATACTTTTTAAATCCTCCACATATTTACAATGTATTGCAGTATATTCCATTTCCATAAGGGTAATTCCACAGTACAGAGCATTATATGAAAAGCCATTTTTGGTCACCATTCCAGGAATTAAAGAGGAAGAAATGTGAAAGCTCAAATTCAGTTCTCTTTTTTCATTTGTGCATAAGGGTGGAGAACGGGTTGCATTCTTTCGTATTTCTGTTTTAGTTCTCATGTGAAGTAGAAAGCACATGATGCTTGTGGTCCTGAACAGTATACCTCAAACCTGCTCTTCTGTGGCCTGGATTCAAAAAAGATTTGTCCTTAAATTTGAGTTCAAGTAAATCCATTTTTCTCCTTCATGAACACTGTGGTTAGTTTATTTTGTTGATGGTTGCCAATCTTGCCAAACTGTGCTGTGAATAATATAATTGTAAGTTCCGGTTAAAGGGCTTGATTCAGGCACATATCATTGCAGTCAGTGTGAGATGCTCTTTCTGTCCTTCAGATATCCCCCAGAAGTGCCTGGCGCCCCCTGAGCTTGGGTGATGTCCCAGTGGAGAAGGTGACAGACCAGGGGTGGTTCCTGTATAGCCGGGAGAAGAGCGGAGAGCTGGGAGAGAAACGAAAGGTGATGGAGGAAGAGGAAGGAGAGACGAGGAGGGGCAGCATGGACAGCGGGGTGAGCGTGGACCAACCCCCATCGGAGAGGAGTGTTAGCAGAGAAGGAGATGGAGGAGGCGAGAGGCGGAAACAGGAGGACAGTGGTTGCGGGAGCCTCGGGGGAGCCGATGGCGACAGCTGTGGCAGCAGGCGGGTGTCTGAGGAGCACCCCCTGCTGGATGGGAGGAACACTGGTCGAGACCCCCCTCAGAAGGCAGACAGTGGCTTGGGCCTGGGATGCCAGTACAATGGAAGTGAGATCCTGCAGGAGGAAGACTGTAGGCACCTCTGCGTGGAGGGGGTGGAGACTGGGGATGGATACCGCACCCAAAAACCGTCCTTTGTGGTTGTCCAGGAAATTGAGAGAGGAGGAAAACTCAGTGAAGGAATCACTGGTGAAACAGACAGTAGCGTAGCAATTACTGTGGGGTACCGGCCCAGCCAGCTCACCTGTGTGTGTCTGGGTAAAGGACTATGTCTTTGGTGTCAATCTGTTGCACCTCTCCCCACTAAAGAACACTCAACGTGCAGCTATCCCACAGCTGACCACAGCGACCAGTTTCCTGCATCCTCAATCACACGTTTCCCAGACAGCTACTTAAGAAAGAGCCATCTCCATAACGGGGGAGATCTAATGTGCAGAGACACACCGTTTGTTTGTCACATACCTCAAACAGAATCAAGTGAGTCTGTCCCACTCCTGATCTCTGTACCACAGCTCCACCTTGCGTGTGGAGGACTAGACAGCGGTCTGAATGCTCTATCTCTCTCACTGCAAGATGTGGAGCTAACCTTTGGGTGAACGATTATACTGCTTCCATGATAATAACTGAGAGGTGTCACAAAAAGCCCTATGAAAGGCAGCAAGCTAACACAGAGCTAACTCAGAGATAACACATCTAACTTAGAGCTAATGCTCTATCTTATCAAAGATAACTCATGGCTAACTCAGTCAGAACTAATTGAGATACACCTTAATAATTTTTACCTGAGCTTTGGATACTGTGATGTATGAGGGAAATGCAAATGTTTACAGACTTGTACCTAAATGCAAGCTAAAAGGGGAAACAAAACAGACAGTCAGATGATCATTTACGCCTCACCTCTTAGATGTCCATGATTTTAACATGAGGGAAAGCAAAACAAAACGGCTTATTTTTTCCTTACTCATTTTGCAATACGTTTTGACTTAAGTTGTTGTGTAGATGTGGGAGTTGTATGCATTTTACAAAAAGCATTCATCAACAATTTTAGCCTGTCAGTGACATTTACTGCTTGCACCTTTCTAGACATGGTATGTACTCATTTTAATCTTTTAAAATATGTCATACAAGTCAAAAGGTAACACCATGAAACAGCTGAATGAATAGGCCTATATGGTACATTCAATATTTCATACAGTACGCTGCCTGGCTAAAAGAGAAGTTGCACACTCTAATATTTTGTTGGACCGCCTTTAGCTTTGATTATGGCGTGCATTCATTGTGGCATTGTTTCAACAACATTATGCAACGTCACAACATTTACTTCCATCCAGAGTTGCAATCATTTTTGGCCGAGATCTTGTATTGACGACGGGAGAGTCAAACCACTCCGTGGTTTCAATGGAGTTAAGGTCAGGACTCTGGTGGCCAATTCATGTGTGAAAATGATTCCTCATTCTCCCCGAACCACTCTTTCACAATTTGAGCCCGATGAATCTTGGCATTGTCGTCCTGGAATATGCCCATTGATGGGATAACCTGGTCATTCGGTGCATTCAGGTACTCAGTTGACTTTATTTTATTGCTGCATAATGTTGCTGAGCCTAGACCTGACCAATTATTGAAGCAATCCCAGATCATAACACTGCCTCCAGAGGCTTGTACAGTGGGCACTACGCATGATGGGTGCAACGGCGACTTTTTTTTTGGCCATGCAGTTACAAGTTACAAACTTACTAAGATCAAATTGAGACTTTGACAGTCCAGAAACAAACAAACTACTTCATTTTGGATCAAGCCAGTGCACAAATTTAATCCCCAGAAGGTGTTTGGCTATAAAATGTGGATGTATTTTTGGTTAGATTCTGTGAATCTGGCATTTGCGCTTCTGCAGTTTCTACCATATGGTGGTGATTCATTGGCCATTTGCATATCTGCTCCGATACGCACCGCCATCACCACTTCATCTCACTTCATGTAAATTATTTAAGCTCTTTGAGCCTATGTATGTCATATTGTGTATGCTATATTAATAAAAGTGTTTTGTTCTTCACTGAATAACCACTTTTTTTGAGCCTGCAAACACACACACACACACACACACACACACACACACACACACGCACAAACTTACACAAATATACTGTACTGCCACCTCTCATTGTATTCCACAACAAAAAATACAGAACATTACTGGTGGTTATATGTGCTTTGAGGGGAATTTCCTCACACAAATATTCTAAGTAATAACAGTCTAAATATAAGAAATGGAGGTTCCCACGCCCCCTTTTTATCATACCAGTACTTCTCAATCAGTGAGTTAAGGTCATACAAGCCCAGAGATCAAACAAATGAAAATAGAAATCTACCTGGACAAGCGGGCACCTATCAGTCTTGCCTCAATTGTCTCTAACCGGGCTGCTGTAGTTAAAGGTTGGTTGAATAAATGTATGACATAGTCAATGGCTTTTAAAATAGTCTACTGGCTCTCCTGTTTTACTGTGTGGACCATACATAGTCATTGGCTCTTTCCTCGTGCGTTATCAGTTTAAACAGAAAAAGACTGCTTTCTTCAGTTTTTCAGTTAAAACAGTGTAGCACCATTTCTCCTGTAAGGCAGAAACATTTGAGCCCTTGGACTCATTGGGCCCTATCTTGGCTATCTTGGCTATCTTGGCGATCTTGGCGCTTGGTCTAAGCCCATGGCGCTAAGTCCATTTAGGGCGTATCCAAGTCCACTTGTGCTATTTTAACGGCGTGTTTTTTGGGCGCTAAGCACGGCGCAAGGTGCAACTGGGCTGAACCTAGTCTCTTCATTAATTATAGGTGTGTCTTGGGCGTGACATGCAATAAACCAATCAAAATGTCATATCCCATTCCCTTTAAAAGCCTGCTTTTCCACCTCTGCGGATTGCTTATATGATAGCGAAACAGACATGCTCGTGCGTGTTTAGTGCGATCAAGGAATGGGCTATATGGATCACTAGTAGCCTATGATAAATATTATTCGGACAAACCATTATGAGTTCCCGGTAATTTCCAACAGTGCTGTTATTTTTCAAAATATATTTCGTTAAAGGCACCTGCAACAGCTGAGAATAAGCTACCAATGGCTTCCGCCTCACCTTAGAAAACGCCAAATTAGCCTGCTTGTTTAACGAATTTCGTTTGATTATACAATGAAGCAATGAACTCATGTTCAATCTTCATCCGAAGTTCATTACCTGCATTCTAATTTTGATTAATAAAATAAATAATGTTATTTTGCCTTAATGATGACAATAAATACAATAAAGCTGTCAGGTTGGCAACCCATAGGTTCACGCATATTTTCCCTTGTTTTATAATGTCCTGCTTATGGAAATGTGACCAACCTGTTTTACTGGTAGTGTAATGCTTTAAAACAATCCACTTTCCCAGGAAGACTGTTAAAAGTGCGATTTACAGCAGGGGAAACAGATATTAATTGTGAATTAATTGTAACGTGCTGCAAATTTGTTTTCATTCATAATTAGACACTTAGTTCTCTTTAAAATCTTTTGTTCAGTTATGGAATAACAGGTGAAATCAGCTGGGTTTTAATAAGCTGAGGGTATGGAAACCTTGTCACTGTAATTTAAAAAATATGAAGGACGAAGAATAGCTAAGGCTACAATTCAGTAAACATGGTGACATTTATCTCCGTTTTTTAACCATAAACTATCGAAAAAAACCTTATGCACAGCGAATCCGCTGTAGCCTAGGCTATTTGAAAAACAATAAAAGCAATATTCACTGGACAAGGTTTTGAACTTTTCAGTCACAAACCATTCTATTTACTTACAGGCTGTATTCCTAGATAAACAGAGCTGTATTGTAATGACATCTGAAGTGCATTTTCAAAACTCAAATGTCCGTCTATTGCAGTGCGCGAGTTTTCCATTGAATGACAATTCACGCATTAGGTGTAAATGACAATTTGCGCATTAGGCTTGATATAGGTGTTATCAGCTCCTTTTTAATGGATAGCCATTGTCCCGTACCATCACACATCGCCTGGGTGTTGATGGAGTGGGCTGAGAGCAATGTAATGTGGCATCATTTCCCTTCGCTGAGGGAAAGGTATGTGGACCTATGGAACCTTTTATTATTATGCATTTTTGATATAGCCTACACAGTAATAATATTTCACATTGTTATCTAGATATTTTAGTCATGCTTGTGCGCGCCCCTGTGTGTAACAGACAGGAGGGTACGCGCGTTGTGCACACGCCTATGTAGACGCACTTATATGCGCCCTTAAAATAACATGTAAACAACTGCGACATGACTTTAGACCAGGTTTGTGGTGGTTCTAGCGCAAGCGCTTTCTGCTGGCTCAAGATAGCAATACGCCAAAAAGAATCCTGGCCACTCCTCATCTTAAGACCAACACGCCCAGTTCACTTGTAATGGGCGCAAGAATACATGGTAGTTAAAGGACGTGAATGCAAGGCGTTATTATAAACCATGCGCCGGGTGTAAGATAGCAAAGACACTTGCGCTTGGGTTACCGCCGCTTAGCGCCGGGTGTAAGATAGGGCCCATTGTCAACAAGACAAAACTATGACAAGATAGAAAGCATCATGAAAAGGTATTCCCACCAGCAAAACACTCCCAAAAAGGGGAAGTCTTGAGCAAGGTCGCAGCTGTATCTTCCTCTTTCTTGTAGCCCCGGGGATTCCACATCTCTCCGTGCTCTACTTTCACAACGTCCAGTTAAAAACCACTACAACAAAAGTACACAGGCTACACAATACTCACTTGTATTTGAACTATTCAAATTATTCAGAAATATTTAGCTATGTAAAAAATTATTTAAAAAAAAATATTTGATATGCTACAATGATACTATTTTAGGCGTTCTCAAATAAAATTTGGTTGTTTTTTGATAAAAGAACTGGAGCCAGGGTGGGAAAATGTTTCCCTCTTATTGCTAATGAGGAACAACAGAACTAGCGTTCCATTGTAACACATTGAATGTTTTTCTGATGGAGTTTTCCCTTAGTAATCAGAGACTACTACATGGGGGGGGGGGGGGGGGGGGGGCTGTATGCTGACCTTCACAATGAGGATAAAAACTGTACTTTTTTCTGTTTCCCCCACTCTCTTTGTCTATCTCTCTCTCTCTCTCAAACTGTGGCAGAGAATTGGAAAACAAAAAACGAATAAAAAATGAAAAGTGGGTCAATTTAAGTTTAAAAGAAAAAACTCACCATTAAATAAAAACTTATACACCATTCATACTTTATGGTAGAAGCACAGATGCAACATACATTGCATTAAACAGGGCATTTGTTGTCCAGAACATTCTAATGCTTTAAATGTGCTGTTTAGTTTTTATGTCATACGCTAGAGCATGTTGTATTGCATATGAAATATTTAAGGCTGTGTCTGTCTAGATGTCAAATCTGTAAAAGTCTGTATCTACATGAATTGTAATTTCAATATTGTTCCAAAGATAAATGCATAATAATACACACCCAGGAACATAATATTTCAATGATGAATTATTTATTTTTCAGTGTATATTCAGAATATACATATGTTTATATATGACACTGAATCTAACTAATGCAAATTAATGAAATTAACACGTGGCCTGAAATGACCTTTAACTTTTTGAAAGGAATCATGGTTAAACCCCCCTCTCTTGCTGTTGAAATTACACATTGTCATGAACCGGCATGTTCCCACAGGTGCACTTACAAAAAACGCAACGACTTTCTTTCCAGCGCATACCAAATCAACAGAAAGCAACGCCTCCGTTTTTTCAGTTCTGTCTCAGCAAAGACACCACTGTCTTTCTGTGAAGACAGAACGAATTTCATCTTCTGCTTTGATCGTCATGTTACGGTGCTCAACCTGCATTTCTGAAACTGAGAGCAGGCATAATCTCTCCTGTATTTGACACTTTGAACTATGTGATGGCAGGATGTCCATTGTCCCCACATTGTTGCTGTGTGTTTCTTGCCACATTACAAACATGGTAACAAAGAGATTATTATTTTTTCCAAAAGCAGGGAATCTGATGTGTTTCCAGTGAAACTCATAAACCTTGCCGTGTTTTGCACAAAGTTTCAGAGAAATGGAATAGGAAACATGGAGCAGCAACTGGCCAGTCACCATTTCCTTCGGAAAAACGAATTAAACCCTCAGCACGTTTTCAGAACCATACATACCTTTTTAATGTAAAAACAAATCATTGGATTTTTTGTTTTGAGTAATGCAAGAAAAAAATCATCACACCCATTATGTGTCACGTCCCGTGCCTCTACGTCTTAGTCTGTTCCTGGTTTTCCGTTTCTTTGTATTTTCAGTATTTGTAGTCTGTTCCACGCTTTCCCTTTTCCCCATTTCGTGTCTCCACTTCCCGCACCTGATTTGTGTTTCCTCATTATGTTTCATCTCACCTGTTCCTCGTTGTCTCTTCGTTAGTCTGGCATTTAGTCTCCCCTGTTTCTTTGTTCTGTGCCAGATCGTCTTGTGCCCTGCATTCATGCTTGTCTTAGTCTTTCCAGCATTTCGATTCCTGCCTGCTCCTCGTTCCAGTCCTCCTGCCCGCCTGCCCTTCCCCATCCTAGCCCTTCTCCTGCTCATCGCCCTCCTGTTCCCCTGCTCTGACGGATTCCCCGGCCTGTTCCTTGACTTTGCTTTTGCTCATTCTGTCATGGTTTTTAACCATGTTTCCCTATGCGGTCGTTTTCCTTAGTGGCCATGCGAGGGCGCTGCCCTTTTAGTAGATGCTTGCTCCGCCCTGCTGAGCTTCTGTTAGCGTCTACACCTGTGCGTGGTCACTGAGAGCTATTTAAGCCTTCCGTTTCCTTCTATCGGGGCTTCGACATTAATTGTTCATTGTTTGTTCATTGTTTTGTACTGTGGTGTTTTTGTTAGCTGTGAGTTACTCGTACCATTTGGGCTACTCGCCTATTTTAACGTCTTTGTTGAGGCAGGGCTTTTTTCTTGCTGGCTTGGTAGTTACTTATCTCGTAGAGGTTTGGGACCATAAATCTCTGCTCTATTTCGCCCTTTTGTGCTTTTTTTTCCGTGTACGGAGATTTGGGCGATTCTGTTCGGAACTGTAGTTCTGTTCGCCCTTCGGTTAATGTCGTCTCATAGGGAGATTGGGCGTTTCGCTTCTACTTAGTTCTTAGCTCGTAGAAGTATAGAGTAGCTGTTCTTTGTTCCATTCTCGCCTGTTAAGGGTTCTTACAGAGAGTCCTGGCATTTGCTTCTACTCATTTCCGTGTACGGTGAGCCAGTGAGTAGCTTTGGTGCGTTTGTTCCCTGTTTTGTCTCCTTCTAGTGGACTACGTTCCCCTTTGTTGTGCGTCAGGGTTTTTGTTTATATTGAGAGGCTATCGTGCTATTTTTGCGTTGGTCTTTTGTTGCAGCTGTCCTCCGTCCTTTTTACCTACGGGACGATTTTGTTCGGAACTGTTGTTCTGTTCGGGTTCCGGGTATGTTTCTCCTTGCGTGGAGTTTGGACGAGGTTTATGGACATGTTTGTGTGTGACTGCGTGTTTCCGAAAATAGCCTCGGAACGTTAGCTCTCTGTTCCTTCACCTCGTTACATATTCTTTGACTGCGAGGCTAGGGCGTGTGTTTTCAATTTAAGCTTGCGTTAGTCTATATGGATAGTAAAGTTATGGGACGACGGTGCTCCGTCGGCTCACCTGTAAAATGCTTCTCTCTCCTGGGAGATCGGGTGTTTACCCCTTTGTTTTCTGCATTTGAGTGCGAGCCTATTAATCTCGCCATGGAACGTTAAATCTGTTCCTGTTCGCCTCGTTATATTCCTCATCTTAGAGAGGCAGGGCGTGTATTTTCAATTAATCTCGCTTTGGTCTAGCTGGTAAATGTCCGGTACTGCCTGTCCTGTTCGTTCCTTTCGGTGCCTTTCTCCTTGCATGGAGTTTGACGATTTTGTTCGGAACTGCTGTTCTGTTTCGTCTTTTGGTGCATGTCTTCCTATAGGGAAGATTGGGCGATGTTGTGGACACGTTTGTGTGTGACCGCGAGTCTGAGAGTAGCCTGGGAACGTTGGATCTGTTCCTTTCGCCTCCACAAATACTATCGTATTATTTTGCAGTGTTTGTTGACTGTTTTATGTTTGTCTTTACGCTACTCGCCCGTTCTTATGTGTCTCGTTACCGAGACAGGGCGCGTATTATTTCTGGCTATTCAGAACCCCGTCCTTGCGCTCTACTTAGCGTGTGACAGTGAGCCGGTTAGTAGCGTTTGTAGTGGTGTTCATTGTTCATTGTCTTGTCTCCTCCCTTATCTGCGGGGTATCCCGCCTTAGTGGCCTTAGGGCTTAAGGAATCCCCTTGCTGCGTTTGGCTCCTCCCACCTCACACGTCACGCCCCATTACACATTCTATATTAAAATGTTTGCTGGACACTGACCCCTGCCTGGAACTGACCACATATCTGCGCTGCCTGCATTGCTCTGTTCTGCTGGCATTGACCTTTTTCTGTCGACCTCGAAAAAAGCCTATTCCCGGTTCCGATCAGTTCTCTTAACACTATGGCTAAACTATGATAAAAATGTATTTCCTCAAATCAACATGAAGATTTGTTTGTTTCATTTGGCAGAGGAATATTTTTCAGTTTTGGTAATACAGAAACACTGAGAACCCAGTTGTTCAAATAGGGATGTTGTAAAGGAGTTAATAGAAATAGAACTAACTAGAATGTGACTCAATAGCATGTGATTGGTTGGTATGTTTCAATCTTTGGACCAACATTATTTTTTTGCCCCTGGTAATTGGGATGGTAGGTATGCCATCCGCCAAGTTACTGCTTGGCGGGGCATGCCCCATACCTATACAGCACCGAGAGTTTGGCACTTTTCAGGGTTTCCTACAGAAGTAACCACAATTACCATAGACTCTCAGCCCTGTCAATATAGCCAATGGCTTCATTCTTTCCAAGAAGCTACTGCGGCCTAATGGTCAGAGTTGCTGTCTCTAACACAGAGGAGGGTTTGGGGAGGGTGTTACGCTCTGCTCTTGCGGTCATGACTGACTGACTGTGGAAACCGAACCTCAACATACCCTTGCCTCGGCCAACATTTCTTTATTCATTAATTTCTTCACTTCAGCTCTGTTCACTTTATCCTTTTCACACATAACACAATGGGCCCTATCTTACACCCGGCGCAAAGTGGCGCTAACCCAAACGCAAGTGTCTTTGCTATCTTACACCCGGCGCTAGGTTCATTATAACGCCTAACGCTTACGTCCTAACGCTTACGTCCTTTAACTACCATGTATTCTTGTGCCCGTTGCAAGTGAACTGGGCGTGTTGGTCTTAAGATGAGGCCAGGATTATTTTTGGCGTATTGCTATCTTGAGCCAGCAGAAAGCGCTTGCGCTAGAACCACCACAAACCTGGTCTAAAGTCATGTCGCAGTTGTTTACGTTATTTTAACAGCGCATATAAGTGTGTCTACATAGGCGTGTGCACAACGCGCGTACCATCCTGTCTGTTACACACAGGGGCGCGCACAAGCATTACTAAAATATCTAGATCACAATGTGAAATATTATTGTGTAGGCTTTATCAAAAATGCAT
The DNA here is from genome assembly GCA_029718625.1 of Synaphobranchus kaupii. NCBI lineage: Eukaryota > Metazoa > Chordata > Actinopteri > Anguilliformes > Synaphobranchidae > Synaphobranchus > Synaphobranchus kaupii. The sequence continues at coordinate 83,377,880 of CM056377.1, forward strand.
AATAATAAAAGGTTCCATAAGTCCACATACCTTTCCCTCAGCGAAGGGAGATGTGCGATGGTACGGGACAATGGCTATCCATTAAAAAGCAGCTGATAACACCTATATCAAGCCTAATGTGCGAATTGTCATTTGCACCTAATGCGTGAATTGTCATTCAATGGAAAACTCGCGCACTGCAATAGACGGACATTTGAGTTTTGAAAATGCACTTCAGATGTCATTACAATACAGCTCTGTTTATCTAGGAATATAGCCTGTAAGTAAATAGAATGGTTTCTGACTGAAAAGTTCAAAACCTTGTCCAGTGAATATTGCTTTTATTGTTTTTCAAATAGCCTAGGCTACAGCGGATTCGCTGTGCATAAGGTTTTTTCGATAGTTTATGGTTAAATAACGGAGATAAATGTCACCATGTTAACTGAATTGTAACCTTAGCTATTCTTCATCCTTCATATTTTTTAAATTACAGTGACAAGGTTTCCATACCCTCAGCTTATTAAAACCCATCTGATTTCACCTGTTATTCCATAACTGAACAAAATATTTTAAAGAGAACTAAGCGTCTAATTATAAACGAAATTTGCAGCACGTTACACAATTAATTTACAATTCATTTTAATACCATTATCTGCATGTGCGCTTTACAGGAGCAGGTCTGTTTCTCCTGCTGTAAATCGCACTTCCTGGGAAAGTCGATCGTTTTAAAGTATTACGCTACCAGTAAAACAGGTTGGTCACATTTCCATAAGCAGGACATTATAAAACAAGGGAAAATATACTGAACCTATGGGTTGCCAACCTGGCAGATTTATTGTATTTAGTGTCATCATTAAGGCAAAATAATGTTATTTATGTTATCAATCAAAATTAGAATGCAGGTAGCCTAATGAACTTCGCAAGAAGCTTGAACATGAGTTCATTGCATAATCAAACGAAATTCGTTAAACAAGCAGGCTAATTTGGCGTTTTCTAAGGTGAGACGGAAGCAATTGGTCGCTTATTCTCAGCTGTTGCAGGTGCTTTTAACGAAATTTAACGGCATATATTTTGTAAACAGCACTGTCAGGAATTACCGGGAACTCATAATGGTTAGCCGAATAATATTGATCATAGGCTACTATTGATCCATATAGCCTATTCCTTGATCGCACTAAACACGCACGAGCATGTCTGTTTCGCCATCATAAGCAATCCGCCAAGGTGGAAAAGCAGGCTTTTAAAGGGAATGGGATTTTTAGAGTTTTATTACGTTACAGACTTATACTACAATAGATTGAGTTCATTTTTTGCCTCAAACATCTACACACAATAGCCAATAATGGCGAAGTGAAAACAGGTTTTTAGAAAATATGCAATTTTATTTTACTGACAAAAATAGGCTATTTAGGGGTTACATATCTGTACACACCCTTAGCCTAATACTTGGTTGCTGCACCTTTGGCAGCGATTACAGCTTCAAGGCGTCTTGGGAAAGAAGCTACGAGCTTGGCACACTTGTTTCTGGACATTTCTGCCCATTCCTTTTGGCATATCCTTGCAAGCTCCGTCAGGTTGGATGGGGATCGTCGGTACACCGCCATTTTCAGCTCTTTCCACAGATGTTCAATTAGATTCAGGTCTGGGCTCTGGCTGGGCCACTCAAGGACATGCACAGACTTTCTCCATAGCCACTCCTTTGTTCTCTTGGCTGTGTGCTTCGGGTCGTTGTCATGTTGGAAGGTAAACCTTCGCCCCAGTCTGAGGTCCAGAGCACTCTGGAGCAGGTTTTCTTCAAGGATCTCGGTGTACTTAGCTGCATTCATCTTTCCCTCTATCAGGACCAGTCACCCTGTTCCCGCTGCTGAAAAACATCCCCACATCATGATGCTGCCACCGCCATGCTTCACTGTAGGGATGGTATTAGCCAGGTGATGAGTGGTGCCTGGTTTCCTCCAGACGTGACGCTTGGTATTCAGTTCAGTTCAGTTCAATTTTGGTTTCATCAGACCAGAGAATCTTGATTCTCATGGTTTGAGAGTCCTCTAGGTGCCTTTTGGCAAACTCCAAGCGGGCTGTGATGTGCCTTTTACTAAGGAGGGGCTTCCGTCTGGCCACTCTACCATAAAGGCCTGATTGGTGGAGTGCTGCCTGGATGGTTGATCTTCTGAAAGGTTCTCCCATTGTCGTGTCTTTTTTCTCTTAGAAGAATTCTCTCGGAGACAGGAGCTTGCCATTTTCGTACAAACTTTATTAGTAATTAACAAAGTCGGTGAGTTCATGAAGTCACACCCTTTCAGTCTTATTCCACAGGTTTTATACAGTTAAAACATGTATAGGCCCTCCTATCTTAGAATGTCCGATGGCCAATCGCCTGCTGCATACAATGATACCTCCTTAATATATGCATTACTTCAGCTTAATTAGCAATCGTAAAAACGTCTATAGCATATTGATGTGCACATCTGGTTATCCTTATCTGGGTATCTTCTCAGTCCTACCCTTAACTGCTTACTTAAGGAATTCCCTGACCTTCTGTCACACAGATCATTACATGATTTGTTTTTTCAGTTTTATCACCAACTGCCCACCAAGGTACTCCCTTGACCTTCAATCCCACAGGTCAGTTCATCCGGTGCTTGGCTGCACGTTTTCTCCTTCAGCCATACATTCATATAAGCCTGCTTATGCACCAATTCCTTTTATATGGATATATACTCACACTATTCTAACAGAAATTTTCCTATACCATCTCCACAAGGATACGCTGGAGCTCTGTCAGAGCGACCCTCGGGTTCCTGCTCACCTCCCTGGCCAAGGCCCGTCTTCCCCGATTGCTCAGTTTGGCCGGGCGGCCAGGTCTAGGAAGATTCTTGGTGGTTCCAAATTTCTTCCATTTACGAATGATGGTGGCCACTGTGCTCTTTGGGACCTGTAAAGCTGCAGAGATTTTTCTGTACCCTTCTCCAGATCTATGCCTTGACACAATCCTGTTTCTGAGGTCTGCAGATAATTCATTTGACCCCATGGCTTGGAGTTTGCTCTGACATGCACTGTCAACTGTGGGACCTTATATAGGCAGGTGTTGGCAATCCCCAATCATGTCCAATCAATTGAATTTATCACAGGTGGACTCCAATTAAGTTTTAGAAACATTTCAAGCAGTATCAGTGGAAACAAAATGCACCTCAGCTCACTTTTGGGTGTCATATCAAAGGGTGTGCACACTTGTGTACATATGATATTTTACATTTAGATTTTTAATAAATTAGCACAAATGTCTAAAACTCTGTTTTCACTTTGTCATTATGGGCTATTTTGTGTAGAATTTTGAGACAAAAAATGAACTCAATCTTTTGTAGAATATGTCTGTAACGTAATACAATGTGGAGAAGGTGAAAGGGGTGTGCAGACTTTCCGGCTTGACTGTATCCTTGTGTTCACAAAATTCTGTTGGCAAATATCATAACTATTATTATGTTAAGAAAATTGGTACTATTACTTATTGGCACCATCTGACCCACAAACATGTCTGGATACATTTGTAAAAATGCTATATGTACGCAATTTTTTAGGTAAAAATATTACTCATTTTTATCTGCATTTATTTATTCATCACCCCTTTCTCTATTGTACACTATGTTTCTTCATATAAATGTCTGTTTGTGAATTGTAAAGAAATCTGTAGCAGCAGTTAACATTTTAAAACCTGTAAATTTTCTAAAGTAAACTTGCCAACAAAGTACAACCATATCCTTTCTGGAGTGTAATTATTCATCAACTGTTAAAAACATTCATTGAAATCATATGTTGTTCCATGAGGCACAATCTCTTCACATGCAAAGATGAAGAAACACAGGGCCAAGTTGCATTAAATAATTTAGGAAAGTTTGGATAGCATTGCTTTGGAATAGAGCTAGTTTATTTAGTGTGAGCTGCGATAGGCAATACTGTTAGTTGTAACTTGGCCACATTTTGATATCAATACTTTTAAAGGCAGGCCTAGTTTTTGCAAGTTGGAATTAAGGACTTATAGACAGCGCTATGTAGGCTATGCGTGAGTAACTTGGCTGTAGACGTTTTTGATCTGATCTTGTAAATTACTTGATCTCAGGGTACATACCAATATTGCATTAATAAAATTATTGGTATACATTTATGCACTGGTGTATACAGGTATAGCAGAAAGATGGGTTTGGGAGGTGACAAATGTCAATGTATCGTCTCACAGAATTTCAACGTAACAAAATTACTCACCTTGCCTGATTCACCTCACCGCCTTTACCACTGCCGATGTGAAATGCGTAGTACTTTCATACTTGACTGCTTTGATTCAGCATGGAAAGGCGGCGACATAGAATCTTATTAGTTTAGAAGAATGTTGGCAGCAGTTTACAGGAAACCAGGTCTGTGTGCTTGCAAACTAAGGTGTGATAACATGCATCTGCGGATATTACGTGATTCGGAGGGGAGCCCATGCTTGTCTGCGCCTCCCGAGTTGCACTGGTGGACTTGTTACTTTATTATACTGATGCAATGTGGGTGTTTCAAAAAGAGTGGTAGAGAACAGTTTTTAATCTAGCAATTACGTATTCTGCCTATGTTATGAAAACCGATCGGAACCACACGCAGACACCAAGATGGAATAAACAGGCTTTATTCAGAGTCGACGGGAGATCAGTCAGAGGCCAGAGAACAGGGGGGCGAAGGGCTGGAACAGGGCTAGGGCGGAGAGGGGTAGGCAGGCAGGAGAACAGGAACAGGACTGGACGACACAGGACTCGGAACAGGGACTCGGAACAGGCAGGAATAAACGCTGGAAAGTTTGACGAGCACGAATGCAGGACACAAGATGATCTGGCATAGAACAAATAAACAGGGGAGACTATATGCCAGATTAACGATGAGACAATGAGGAACAGGTGAGACGAAAGAACATGAGGAAACACATATCAGGAGCTGAAGGAACACAATTGGGGAAAAGGAAAACGTGGAACGGAATACACATACAGAAAACACATAGAATCAGAAAACCAGGAAATCAAGACACAGAGGCACGGGATGTGACAGCCTAGCTTTGTCACTGAGATAGCACAGTTTGTGCTGTTCTGTCGGTGTGGAGCTGAACTGTTTTTTAGCAGCGGGGAAAAAACTGCTCATGTGAAGATTTGTGGTGGTTTTAGAATTTTCAATTTACATATTTGGTGGCTAGTTTCGTCTCCCCCATGTTAAGTCAATAGAGCCGTGTAACCAGATATTGGGGCTGACTTACTATAGGCTACAATACACATACATGTTTGACATCAAAGCACATAATACATCTTTTCCCCAACATTAGGATGTTTTTTTTGGTGTAGAATTTGAGCTATGTTTGTGAACAAAAAAGTCTTAAACTTTATGCAGATTTTTTATGTATCCCACCAAATGAAAACGGCTGAACTAATATTTCTCAATTTTGGTTTGTAAAGAGATATGAGTGTGCTGAGTCACCCTACCAAATCTTTTGAAAATTTGTGCTGTAATGGCGGAGAATTGAGACGGTTGAAAATCATGTTTTAACATGTAAGTCCCGACCAAAACAAAAATAGGGAGAGCCTTCCTAATGATTGAGCATTCCAAACTGGGGAGAAAATTAGGGAATACTAAAAAAAAAAATAATAATAATATCTTTGGCAGAAAATGAAGGGGTGGCAACACAGTGACTGAGAGGAGGAAGTGACATCATGACAGCCAGTTTCTGAGGCAAGAATAGGGGCAAACAGTTTAGCCATAGCACAGAGGCACATTCTAGCCACATCAGCACTCAAAGGATGATGTAGGGGTGGAAGGTTTCCCTTGTAACTTGCATGACTTTCGCATTCCTTTCCATATGGAAGGAAATACATGTTTGTGAATCTATCGAGGCTCAACTGGGAAGCCCCCTAGTGAGCCTTCAGATATACTGACAAGAGTAATCATTTTTAATTAAAGCACATTTCAGTAATACCGAAAGCATCAAAATGAAATGCGGAACTGGTTCCGCAAAAATGAGATCGCTGATCTCATTATTTTATTTCCATTGTTTTAGTTCCCCACCTCAGCTTTATTCTTTCCTTCTTTCTTTCTAGTTTTTTGATTTGCTCATTTATAACTACTGAATGCACACAATAGGAAAAAGTTAAATAATCCCAGAAAAGGTATGAACATTATTATTAAACACAGCTTTGGCTGAATACGTTTGGACTGCTCAACACATCTTCAGTGATTACATCAAACATTAGCACTTTGCACAACTGAAAATTAGGTTGCAATTTTTAAATTACAATCGTCCATTTCTTTAACGTGATTTCTGAATACATGGCTGATTCTAAAACTCAAACTCAATTGAAAACCTTTTAATCCCAGTTGATCTAATCCAATTTCAGTTGTGAGGTATATTGTCATTTTTCCACACAAGGAATATATTTAAGTGCACCCACTGTCTCAGCCTGTCTCCGCCCACTGCACAATTTAGAGGGGTGAGTGCTTAGAGTATATATAATGTAGAGACAGCAATGCGAATAAAAACCAATGGGGAGCACATCCGAATTTTGTAATTTTGTGCTCATCTCACATGCGCAGTTGTGTCCAATCAAGTCACATATACGACGAGGAAGGCGCAGATAGGCCAAAATAAATAAGACAAAAAAAAAAATCATATCTTTGTCTGTGTGGTAAGAACCAACCAAAAAAAATACTTTGGAAAAATGATAAGTGATTTTTTTAAATATACGTATAATGCACAGAGTTAACATCATTATATTAATGGAAATATTTTTAATTTGCTGTCAAAAATGAATGGAGCCCAATGGGAAAACTGGCTTTTTGAGCGCAAATCATAGATATCAGCAGAGGGCGACATTATATGGCGGCAGTGTAGTATAATGGTTAAGGAACAGGACTTGTAACTGAAAGGTTGCAGGTTCGATTCCCAGCCGGACACTGTCTTGAGCAAGGTACTTAACCTGAATTGCTTCAGTATATATCCAGCTGTATAAATGGATAATATGTAAAAAATGAATTAAAAAAATAAATAAGTAAATAAAAAAGTTGTGTAAGTCGCTTTGGATAAGAGCATCTGCTAAATGCCTGTAATGTAATGTAATGTAGAATTTCAGGATTGTATTGAGCCATTAATTAGGAAAAACATTTTTAAGTTTTATAGCAGCCCCTGTGGACGGGGGCATATTTGGACACACTTTGGCATGCATCCATCCTCTGGTATTTTTGATACGTTATTTTTGAGTTTTGTTCAAATTGGATGAACGGTCAATGAGTTATGGCCATTTATTTGATAGGCCATGCCCAACCTCACATTGATTGGCTCACAGTTCCCGTAGTTATTATCCGATATAGCTGGATTATAGTTAGGAAGTATAATTAGGTACACTAATGATATGTACCAAGTCTGGTCCAAATTGGTCAAGAAACAAAAAATTTTTTTTATATACTGTATAATGCACAGAGTTAACATCATTATATTAATGGAAATATTTTTAATTTGCTGTCAAAAATGAATGGAGCCCAATGGGAAAACTGGCTTTTTGAGCGCAAATCATAGATATCAGCAGAGGGCGACATTATATGGCGGCAGCGTAGTATAATGGTTAAGGAACAGGACTTGTAACTGAATGGTTGCAGGTTTGATTCCCAGCCGGACACTGCCGTTGTACTCTTGAGCAAGGTACTTAACCTGAATTGCTTCAGTATATATCCAGCTGTATGAATGGATAAATGTAATAAGAAGTTGTGTAAGTCGCTCTGGATAAGAGCGTCTGCTAAATGCTTATAATGTAATGTAATTATATCCGGTGCTGAGGTTGAGAGCCAAAAGCTGGCCCTTTGGGTGAGTGGAGATGGGTGTAGGGGTGGAAGAGGTGTGTCCATCGTCATTCGCATAAAGTAATGTACAATGTACAAATGTACAGATCAAACTGTCAAACTAGACGTTTCAGATCAAATATGAATCAAGATTCAGCAACTGCACGGCCTATTTCTCACCTCAAATAAATTCAGAAATGTATTTTAGTGGACTGTTTAGATGGAATAAAAGAGTTTATGAACAGGCCGCCACGTTCTTCCGGTTTAAAACCGCATAGCCGAAACCGAAGGACTGTAGTGCGTCTAACCAATCAGGTGCTATTTCCGTTATGGGCGGAAACAATTATCCACATGACGTAGAGGTACCTCTGAAGAGGTACTCTGGCATCACAATTGGGGCGGGTCCAGAGTGGGGAGCAGAAAGAAAATTTCAACCGATAGAGGGCAGCACCAAGGCGTTTCTTCTGATATACGATCTTACTTCAGAATTGTTGAAATAACGGAAGGGATTAATGTTTCATTTTAAGGTAGGCATATAAACACATTTACAACAAAAAAAATGTGGCCTAGAGTGTACTTATCCGTTAATAATGGTTCAGTGGAATCAACCAAATTACAAATTTCTCAAATAATAAATGTATTTTTAAATATATAAATTATTCACAATTATTGGCAGGTCCGTTCAAGACTGTGTGCTTTGTCTTTTTATTTGTAATGATAATGAGACTGGGGAATCCACTGGGAGAGATGTTATACCATTCTTTTAAACAGAATATTCCCAGATCCTTGATATCCTTTGGCCTGCACTTATGGACTGCCTTCTTCAATTGAAATCATAGTTTTTTAATGAGGTTAATGTCAAAAGACTGAGGTTGGCATTGCAAATTATTGATTTTCTGGTCAAATAACTCTTTCTTTTTTGTATGTTGCATTGAAGCTGTTCTAGTGGCTCGTGGTGGGCCAACACCTTACTAAGACACTTTATGTTGTTTTTTCTTGTAATTTGCCCCCATAATATATATACACGTATATATATATATATATATATATATATATATATATATATATATATATATATATATATACAGTGCCCACCACTATTATTGGCACCCCTGATAAAGATGAGTATAAAGGGTTATGAAAAATTCACCGTTTGGTGAATTAGCTTAATCTCACACTGAAAAATCCAACCTTTAATTGAACTAAATTTATTATGAGAAAAAAAAAATCCCTCATCAAGAAATAATTATTTTTAACAAAACCATGTGTGCTACAATTATTGGCACCCCTGCATTTACATATAAAATAAAGTAATAATTTTTAATACATCAAAAGACTCTTGATTTCTTATTTTCTGGTACTCTTACAAGCGATACTATAGTAGTAAGTAAGTAAAGTTTATTTATATAGCGTCTTTCACAGCAAGAATGCACAAAACGCTTTACAATACAATTAACACAGGAAAAAGAACAACTTAACAGGGCACAACACATAAACACGGGGACATCAAAACAGAAGTTACAAAGTGCTTCACAGTAGTGCCAAACATAAGTAGTGCACAAAGAATAGAGCATAAGCAACAATCAAAGTAAGCAAAAAACAGATAAAATTACAAGCAAAGCGATAAAATTACAAGCAAAGAAACCATGTAAACAGATTACAAAAAAATAAAAAGTTAAAACAACAATTTTATAAAAACGCTAGCATAAAAAGGTGGGTCTTCAGACATTTTTTAAAAGAAGCTACCGAGTCAGCTGACCTAACAGTGAGGGGGAGATGGTTCCATAATGTTGGAGCTAAAACAGTCAAAGCACGGCCCCCCCTTGTTTTGAGCCTGGATCGGGGAATGTTGAGTAATAATTTGTTGGCTGACCTAAGTAATCTCGGAGCAGTATATGGAGTTATGAGTTGTGAAATATAGTCGGGAGCCATTCCATGGAGGGCTTTAAATGTGATCAGAAGGATTTTATACTGAATTCTAAAGCGTATGGGGAGCCAGTGTAAGTGGGCCAGGATGGGGGTAATATGCTCCCTTCTTCTGGTGTTTGTTAAGAGCATTTTGCACTAACTGAAGACGGGCTATTGAAGACTCATTTGAGCAGGAGAAAACAGAATTTCCATAATCAAGGCGAGAAGAAATAAAAGCATGGACAAGTTGTTCTACAATTTTCCTTGGGAGTGCTGGTTTAACTTTGGCTATATTTCTGAGCTGAAAGAAGCATGACTGAATTAATTTGTTGATGTGCTTATCAAATTTTAAATTGTGATCAAAAACAATGCCCAGATTCCTAGCCGATGAGGTAATTTTGCTACCTAACTGCCCAAGGTGCGGACCAATTACTTTTGCAACTTGATCGGGTCCAATGACCAAAATTTCTGTCTTATCCGTGTTTAATTGTAAGAAGTTAGATGACATCCAGTCTTTAATGGCAATAAGACAGCGGTTTAAAATACACAGATTATTGACATCATTGGATTTAAAAGAAACATAAAGCTGGGAGTCATCTGCATAAAAATGGTAGGCCACAATCTTAAACTGACGAATAATATAACCGAGGGGGAGCATATATAAGTTGAACAAAACGGGCCCAAGAATGGAACCCTGCGGGACCCCACATGACATCTGGGCTGATGATGAGGTAAAATCATCAATTGTTACTTTAAAAGATCTATTTGTAAAATAAGAAGAGAACCACTTAAGGGCAGTTCCATCAATACCCACCCAGTGCTTCAGCCTATCCAGCAAGATTGTATGATCCACTGTATCGAAGGCTGCAGATAAATCTAACAATACCAAAATGGAATGGTGGCCCGCATCAGCATTCATAAGCAAGTCGTTGGTAACCTTAAGGAGGGCAGTTTCGGTACTATGCAGCTTGCGAAAACCAGATTGAAATGGATCGAGAATGCTATTTGTCTCTAATGTTTCCAGTATTTGTATAGCAACAGCTTTTTCAATAATTTTTGCGATAAAGGGTAATTTTGATATTGGTCTGTAATTTTGAGGGAGTGATATATCAAGACCAGGTTTCTTTAGTAACGGCTGGATACAAGCTTGCTGGAAATAGTCTGGGAACAAACCAGAGGACAGAGATTCATTTACAATTAAAAGTAAATGAGGGATAATAACTTCCATTATCTCCTTAAAAAATCTTGGGGGTAGAATGTCAAGGCCACAGGAGGATGGTTGCATATGTGACACAATGTCATACAGATTTTCCAGAGAGATAGGGGTGAAATTAGTTAAGCATATAGGTGAGGCTTGTGGAAAAACCATACTTGAGATAGGGGGTATAATGGATGATTTAATACCCTTTACCTTCTCAACAAAGTATACTAAAAACCTCTCACAATCTGTGGCAGAAGAGGCAGAAATAGTTGGTGGAACAGGGTTTACCAGTTGATCAATAGTCCTGAACAGGACTCGAGAGTTATGCTTATTAGCCGCTACAAGATTGGCAAAGAACCTAAGTCTCTCCTTTTTTATTAATAAATTATAAGCATACAATAATTCTTTCAAATAGTTGAGATGGACCTGTAAGCTAGATTTTTTCCACCTTCTTTCCGCTTTTCTACATTCCCTTTTTAGCTGGCGAGTGTCGTCATTAAGCCATGGTGAAGAATTGGACTGGCACTTTGATCTTAGTGTAATAGGAGCAGTAAAGTCTAGGGCTGATGAACATAAGGCATTAAACTGATCCACCAGATCATTAACATCATGAAACTGACTTAAACTGCTACACTGAGCGGAAAAGATGGAGGAAAATTCGTCAACATATCTCTTATTAAAGATGCGAGTATGAACAGTACGTTTTTGAGATGGAGCAGGTACCTGAAGGGTAATATCAAACAAAACCATTTTGTGGTCAGAGACAAAACCCATCAAGGAGAGAGAGTTTAAAGCTAAATCTTTTGTAAAAACAAGGTCAAGTATATGGCCTCGTTCATGTGTGGAACGGGACACATGCTGTACAAGGCCAAAAGACTCACAGACACCAACAAATTCAGAGGAAAGATTATTGGTAAGGTCATCCACATGAACATTAAAATCTCCAAGCAATAGAACTTTATCATAACTAAGAACAACAGAGGAAATAAAGTCAGAAAAATCTGATAAAAAGCTGTTATTTGACTTTGGTGGACGATAAATTAAAATACAGCAGACTGGGTTATCACAATTAACCTTGAACATCATCACTTCAAAGCTGGGAGGTTTCTCCACAGAGATGATCCTACAACCCAAGTGATTTTTAAAAGCTACTGCAAGGCCGCCTCCACGACCAGAAAGTCTGGGAGAATTAAAAAACAAATAATCTGGCGGACAGAGCTCAGCAAATGAGCTGATGTCCCCAGACCTAAGCCAGGTCTCTGTTAGAAATAAAAAATCCAGATTATGTACTATAACGTCTCTGCATTTGAATGGATCTCTATGGGAATTGGGGGGTGGGACTAGATTTAGCTGTAAATTACACTGGAACAGCATGGAACACATGGTTGGCTAAATGGCTCTAAGTCATCAAGGGTCTGAGGTATCAAACAAGCAACCAGCACTCTGCTGCCAGAAATACAGTAGATATGGATGGATCACTTTAAGGGTTGTTTCTCCTGACAAATTTTCTTATTGAACTATATGGAAAAATAAGTCAAGAGAAGAAACCCTTCAAGTTATACATCCATATCTACTAAGGCCTGGTACATAGCTACTCTACGCAAGGAACACGAACGCCAACGCATATTCGGGACATACGCGAGGTCTTTGCTTACATACTATACGCGTGTTTACCGGCTTCTTTTCGCCCTGTCCGCTAGTTGGCAGCCTAGGCTAATCTGGTTGGAGCGAGTAATCTTAAACCGGAAATTATTACTTCTTTGTGTGTAGTCTGCAATTCTGCAGTCATTGAACACTATTTACATTTAGCACCTCTAACGGAAACGCGTGGAATTGCACCACACGTTTGCGTCGCGTTACAAAATTTGGACTGCACATTTCAATAGCATCCATCTGCAGACCCGCAGACCTGGCCTCATTCGTGATCGGCCTCAATCGTGATCGGCCTCATTCGTGATTACAGGAAGTTCGCAAGTGCGCATGCGCTTACAAGACGAAGATAAAAAAACAGAAAGAGCAGCCAGTTAGTGATAAACTATTAGTGTTAGCTATTACGTGTTACGTGATTTATTGTTGTAATTAAAGAAAAAAAAAGTCGGTAACACTTTCCAATAATGTTAGGCTACATGAATTGACATTAACTAATGTAGCTATGTTGTTGCTAACATTAATTAATGATGTACAAATCCATTAACAAAGCATTCGATTAACTTTTCATTATTTCGTACCCTTATTGAAAGTACAAACCTTTAGCTTATGTATTTGTTTCTGTATGCAGTTATTGTATGTCGCTTTGGATAAAAGCGTCTGCTAAATGACTGTAATGTAATTTGTCATCCGGTAACTAACTAATGGTAATTAAGTTTAGCCCATGATAATGGACTTAATTTATCATTAGTTAATGCTACAATCCTTAATCGAATTCCGCCTCACTACTGCTGCTGTTGTTTTGGTCAGACGTGTAGCTATATACGTGGTCTAGCTAATCATTTTCTTAGCTAGAAAACATCATGTCAGCTTCTGAATCAACTTCGGATGAGCCACCGAGGACGTTGTTGTCAATAGTAGCTCGTGTTGTACTATTCAGCTAAACACAGCGCGGCGCAGACATTACGGATTGTAGCCTACTGTTAATAAACAGTTGACAAATACATTAACTAATGGTTTGTCATTTCAAACCATTTGTTAATGTTTGAAAATACTTTGTTAATATATTTGTACATCATTAATTCATATTAACAACTACATTAGTTAATGCCAATTCATGTAACCTTATTGTAAAGTGTTACCAGATAGGCCAGTCTTTGGTAGTCAAACCAAGGGCTCTGTTCTACCCTCTATTGTCATACTTTCCGCCTGACTGCTATTGTTCTACCAGTGATGAACAATTATTGCTGATTTTAACATACTCCTGATGTAGAGTATCGATTTCTCGTGTCTCTTTTTTCCAGCCTCACATTCAGTGTGTGCCGAACAACCTCTCTCCAGAGCCACCTTATTTCCATCATTCATATATTCATCATTCATGTCCTTGCTGTTACAGGACTGCTATAAATAAACTAAAACTTTTTGATCCACTACCCTTGTTATCTATTGTCCCTTTTGTGTTCAGTCACCAGCCCAGGCCTTAACAATCCTGGATAGGATTCATTCTTCCACATTTTAAAAAAAAGTAATGAATAGAGCAAATTAGACTTTTAATATACAATGAACAAAATTTATCTAAAAGAGAAAATAGCTTGATCCATAATGAAACCAGAATGAGTAGCTACACTGGATCATTAGCATAGCCTATCTATACAAATTTTTTATGTGAAATGGCAACAAATTGGATAAATTAAATAACCTTAGTCACTACAAGCAAATATTGGGGAAATAGGATTAAAGCTGCAGTAGGCAAGTTTGAACATACAGAAGGCTAAAAGACTTCCCTTTTGCTCTCCTCCCTCCAATCTCTCTCCTAAGCCCCTCCCACCAAATTTTGCTCCAGTGCACATGCAGAGACGGAGAGGTTTATTCTACGGGGAGGATATTTTGTTTGTAGATAGTTGCCCTGATTGGAGCTCTCTCGAACCAGGGCATGAAGGTGGTCATCCGAGGCCAAACGACAGGCCAGCTGCAGGTGATCCCCAGGGGGTGACAGTCATCCCTGGCCCCGGGCAGCAGCTCAAGCTGGCGGCCATGCCCAGTGGAATGAGAACCTGTGTCATGAGGCCATCAGCGGCCTGTCCAGGTTGTGAAGTAGGACCCGGTGTCAGACTGCTATCTGGTGACCTCATCAGCAAATTTTCTTCCTTAGCATACAACTATGCATAAAATGTTATAGTGTATCGGAGTTTGTTTGGATCTGTCCCATAGTGTTTTAAATCAACTCTTGATACCATGCATGCATGCTTTTCTGGCACACCATTCAGGGTAATTACACTGTTTTGATTGGTATGTGTACAGTATATAAGCTTATTTCAAATGCCTTGGATCAAATTTTTAAAACTATTTTATGCTCATTTGCATTTCTCCACTGAATCGATATTTTGAGACGAATGGAGATGTTTAACAAAAAAGGCCAAAATCGACTCAATCGAATTGAGAGAATGTGATTATTACATTACATTATTGGTGGGCAGTCTTTATGGGATGAGACATACAATGATTCTGATCTAGGGCTGGAAATTAAGGAACCATTAAGATAAAGCAAATGTTGAATTTGAGTTATGTCATCAATGGACCTCTTGTAAATCTGTCATACAGATCATTAGCCTGGATTTAATATCATTAAACAAAACATATCTGATGCACCCTTGTTTTCCACTCTTAATCCATATAGTTAATGTTGTATTGCCTTTTTCATTAATTGCAGCTTTAAACTAAATACCCCATTGTGGCTTTTTAGCCAATCAAGCATGCTTCTAGCTTGCTGTCAAACACAACACTCCCTTATACAAGGTTTTTGAGTGTACGTGAGGAATATGTAAGAAAGAATGATACTTGAGTCCGTAATCTTCACCTTACATTTTTATTAAGAGACAATTCAATTCATGTAACATTATTGCAAAGTGTTAGCGACTTTTTTGTTTTCTTTTATTACAACAATAAAGCACTTAACACCGTAGCTAACACTAATGGCTAATAGCTGTTTTGACAATCTGAAGCCGAGCCAACACGCACCATTCACATAAAAATGAGTACATTTTAGCATATTATCACTAACTGGCAACCGAGCGAACTTCAGCTGAATAACTCTCAAACTTTCACTCAGTAGGCTAGATACCATTGCTTTTGAAATTCAGAAGGTTCCATTAATTACGAGCGACTGTTTTATTTCAGTGTGGCTTTACCTGCACGCTGCTTTTTCTGTTTTTTCCCCGTTCGTCTTGTAAGCGCATGCGCACTTGCGAACTTCCTGTAATCACGAATGAGGCCGATCACGATTGAGGCCGATCACGAATGAGGCCAGGTCTGCGGTTCTGCAGATGGACCCTTCTCGCACATTTTGCTACACAAGAACGCGAGAAACGCCCCCTGCGTTGCTCTTTGCGTCGTTGAGCGCGTTCCTTGCGTAGAGTATGTACCAGGCCTTACGGTTAGCTAATGTTAGTTTAGCTATAACTATCAGGCAACTCAAAAACACCAGCCGTATTTAACATTAACACCAGTTAGTAAAAAGTAACATGGAAACGTGCGCTCAATTAAAACAGATAATGTTAGATAATACGCGCAATGTAACGTTGTCATAAAATTTCTTCTTACCGTGAAAAAGGACGACATCTGACAGATGTTTAGGTAAATCTATCACCACGGCGGCACTTTCGCCACAAGTCAGCAATTATACCGGGAAATGCCCTCTTTGATTAACAAAAAACGAATGAATATAAAAAGGTTAGTCTGTTACTGCATACCCGTTTTTGCTAAAGCTGCATCATAGCTATGATAACGCGGAGTTGTCAAAACTATAACAGCACGGAAACCCTTTAAAAAAAACAAAATAAAAACCGTAGCTAGGCTACACGTAGCCTATGGCTATGACAAATTATGGACTAAACAAGCCACATTTTAGTTAATAAAACTCAAGTAAGCTAATTTAGATATCCAGTGAGCACAAGTGGCATACAGAACTAGTTTACTTTTTTTTAGCAGCATTTTTTTGTAAGTATAAACCGAACTATTTTTTAAAAAAAATACAATTTCTTTGATTCATTTATTTAAGTATGAGCCGAAGTATGCCTTCCTGGCGTGTCTCCCCGTGGCGTAGTCTGTAGCGTGGCCTAACTAGGATTCCCGTGCTCTTTGCGACATTGTCGGTTCGAATCCGACCTTTTCCTCTTGTCTCTACACTGTGCTGTCCAATAAAGCTCAAAGGCTATTACACCTATTTTAAGAAAGTATAGTCCATTTTAGTACTTATAAACTTTTGTAGCCACAATTTCCTCTATATTCTCAGCTACCTTGAATTGAGAGAAAATGCTGTTAGCTATAAGTTAGAGTGAAGGAAATGTAGAGACCTCGCTACTCACTCCAAAAGTCTCTGGGACCTCAGATGGATATCTGGCTTCTCTGTCAAACATGAGGTAGAATGCGGAGTGCTTGGTGGTGATCTGTACTTTGGTGCGCAAGCCAAACATGGCTGCACTGAGGTCCCAGTTCCAAGGATTCTCTTCCACCAATTTGGTGAGAGTTTTGAAACATATTGACATTGTTATGAAATACTATTTCGATTGTAAAGCATAGCTTATGATTGCGATGTGTAACCCAAATCACACTGCTTAATAGAATACTTGTAGCTCCTTTCACGACAATCAAACACAACTCGGTTTCTGGATACGGGCGTTTATTTCTTGGGCTCTTGGATCACGCCGTGAAAACTATATTTGGGTTAGAAAGTGACAAATCACGCAATAGCCATTGGCTATCATGAAACAACGAGACACAAAAATAGCGCTTGGCGCGAACATCAAACCAGAGTAGGCTATCTTATTTTACAAGTACAATAAACAAATACCTCGTTGGCCGCTTGTCCTGAAAAGAGGTTCACAAATCTTTCCGAAGTGCTTTGAAAGTCCAGGTAAGCTTGAAACTGCTTTTGGCTGTCCTCTTTGGCTTCAAAACCACAATAATAACACTGAAATATACAGTAGCCTATACCAGACTAGTGGCGGAAGTCCGCTTCATGCTAGACAGTTCAACAACACAAATCCCCCGGCAGCGACACCACTGACAGAGAACATAAGTTCCGGAACAGAAACACAAGAACACAACAGACCAATGACCCTTGGCTACAACTATGCGTTTTCAAATGAAATCAGATCTATTAATTTTACACCAAATTGCTATGCTATAGAATCGATAATGGCATATCACAATCAATAAAGCATTTGTGCAATGGCACTTACACTCCCACCAAATCACTCATTAACTTGGCATGTGGGATTTCTTTAAAACAAAATCATAAAAAAGGGTCAAATAAATGTTTCAAGTCTGAATGAGTGTGACCCTATGTCTGTGACTTAGTTGGCCTCAAGTAAGGTAACTACCTTATGAATAGGTCTGTCTAGGTAAACCGATCTAGTATGTGGTTTTCCCTTATCAAGTGTAGTGTTACTGACTAGTAGCTTTAGCTTTCGCACCATGCCGTCTACACTAGGGTGAGTTTCTACAACCCTTGCGAGCTTCCATTCATTTCTTGGTAAGCTGTCATCTTGTAGAATCACAATGTCATCTACTTGTGAGTTTCGTACTGTTCTTTGCCATTTCTGTCGTCGTTGGAGGTTTAGCAGGTATTCCCGCTTCCATCTTTGCCAAAATTCATTGGCTAAGAACTGCACCCTTCTCCACCTTTTACGCAGATAGAGGTCTTCTTTGCAGAACTGTCCAGGAGGGGGCAGAATAACTGATGATTTCATAGTTAGTATATGGTTGGGAGTGAGAGGTTCTGGACCAGTAGGATCATGGAGATGTTCAACACTTAGTGGCCTGCTGTTGATTATAGCCATTGTCTCATAAAGAAATGTCCTCAAAGTTGTTGTGTCGAGTCTGCTTGCGGACTTGGCAAGCATGACGGTCAGGATGCTTCTTATCGTTCGAATTTGACGCTCCCAGACTCCACCCATATGGCTTGCTGAAGGGACATTCATTACAAATTCACATCCAATTGCTCGTTGACGTTCTTGATCAACTCCTTTGAGTAACTCTGCAAATTCTCTCCTAGCACCCATGAAATTTGTTCCCTGATCGCATCTTAATTGGCGTACAGGTCCTCTGATAGCTACAAGTGTTCTAAGTGCATTCATGAAGGCGTCTGTTGTCAAATCGTCCAGTGTTTCTATATGTACTGCTCTGGAGCATAAGCAGGTAAACAACAATCCATACCGTTTTAATTCCTTTCGTCCTTCCTTTACGATGAAGGGGCCAAAACAATCGATACCACAGTAAGTGAAGGGAGGGTAAGTCTCAGTTCTCTCTTCCGGCAGATCTGCCATTTGTTGAACCTCTGTAGTTCTTCTGTATCTTCTGCACTTTACACACTTGTAAATGTGTGAAGAGACCACATTTCCACATCCTAAGATCCATATTCCATTTGCACGCAACTCGTTCATGGTCATACCTCTCCCTTGGTGGTGTACATGCTCATGATGATGTTTGACGAGCAGGGCTGACACATGAGATTTCTTCGGAAGTATTACAGGATGCTTTACATCCTGGTGTAGGGCTGATTGCGACAGCCGCCCTCCCACCCTGAGGACATTGTTCTTGTCCAAGAAGGCATTCAGCTGGTGTAGCTTGTTGTGTTTGTTCAGGGTGTCTTCCTTTTGGAACTTTATTTTTTGGATCTCTTCAGCAAAGGCGTCTTCTTGCGCCAGCTTCATAATGAAGATCTCCGTTTCTCTTCTTTCTTCAAGGTTAGTTGATGTGTTTGTTCTTCTCTGAAGTCCCTTGAATTCTCTAATACATCTCTTGAGCCTCGCGATAGCTCTCACTGCTCTAGACCAGTCCGAGAATTTAGTTAAGCGTTTCGCCAATGAATTAACTTCTTTCACCTTGACAGTATGAACATGTGTCTTGCGAAGCTCGGGGTCAGTCGTTTCTACTTCTCCCACCGTTTCTTCTTCACATGGAAGATCCTGTTGCCAAAGAAAATCGGGTCCATTTAGCCAGTTAGACTCTTTCAGCTGAACTGCACTCAGCCCTCTTGAGGCGTGGTCGGCTGGGTTACTTTCAGAGCTGACATGTCGCCATTGGTCAGGATTTGTGCTAGATCTTATGCGTTGGACCCGGTTTGCTACAAATGTGTGAAACCTCTTGGCGTCATTGTTCACATAACCAAGAACTACCCGTGAGTCAGTCCAATAATACTCTTGCAGGTTTTCAATCTCGAGCTCTCGTTTGACAACATCGCAGTTGCGGACTGAAGTCACAGCTGATGACAATTCGAGTCTTGGGATAGTCGTTAGTTTGGTAGGAGCTATCCTTGCCTTCCCCATGACAAGTGAACAACTGATCTGTCCTGTTTCACTCACTGCTCGGAGATACGAACATGCACCATATCCACTGAAACTTGCATCTGAAAAGTTGTGAAGCTCGTATCGTATGACCTCGCCAAAGCTTGATGGAAGATAGGCCCTTGGAATCTTCAAGGCTGCCAAGTAAGGCAGATCTTTAAGCCATGACTCCCATAGTGGCAGGATGTGATTGGGGAGATCTTCATCCCAGTCTATTTTGTCTGTACATAGTGCCTGAAGGATCTGTTTGCCAACTAGTATAAAGGGGGCCACAAAACCTAGTGGATCATAGACGGAGGCGACAGTCGACAGAACCCCTCTCCTTGTAAGTGGATTTTCCTTAACTACAACCCTGAATTGGAATTCATCCGCTTCGACGCACCACTCAACTCCAAGTGCTCGCTCGATGTAAAGTTCTCCTAGGGCCATGTCTAGATCTTTGGTTTGGGCGCGTTCTTCAGGTGATATTGCGGCGATCACTTCCTTATTGTTAGATACAAACTTGTGCAGCCGAAGGTTTCCTGTTCTGCACAAGGCTCTTGACTCTTCCACCAGGTGTATGGCTTCTGCAGGTGACTTTACACCTGTTAAGCCATCGTCAACATAGAAACCTCTCTGGATAAACCTGATGGACTCTTCGCTGAACCTTCCATGACCCTGCGATGCCAGATACTTGAATCCAAAGTTAGAGCAACCGGGGGATGACGCTGCCCCAAACAAGTGTACCCCCATTCTGTACACTGAGGGTTTGGAGTCCAGGTCACCCTTGTCCCACCAGAGGAACCTTAGATAGTCCTGGTGTTCCTTTGTGACGTGGAACTGATGGAACATCCTTTCGACGTCACACATTATGGCTATTGGACCCTTTCTAAATCGACATAGCACCCCAACTAATGTGTTAGTCAGGTCTGGCCCAGTCAAAAGATGATCATTCAGAGAGGTTTCTTGGAAATGTGCCGAACAGTCGAAAACCACACGGATCTTCCCGGGTTTGTGAGGGTGGTAGACTCCGTGGTGCGGAATGTACCATGCTGGTTGGTTATCGAGTTCAGGCTGTGGAACCCTCTCAGCATCTCCTCGGGCTATCATGTCATTCATAAAATGGACATAATCCTTGTAATACTGCTCATTTCTCCTCAGTCGTCGCTCTAATGAGGTCAACCTATGAACTGCACTTCGTTTATTATCTGGAAGATTAGGTTTATCCATTTTGAAAGTAAGCGGGAGTTCGTAGTGGCCGTCTTCCTTCTGCCTTATACCTTCTTTCATTTTAGACAAGAAGAGAAGGTCTTCCTGCGAAACTGGGTTATCATCTGCAGTGTGATCTGTGAAGTCGAATTCGAGAGCTTTGATTATGTCTGTTGGATTGATCTCTTTGACTTGAGTTTTGCACACAAAGTGCACTTCTGTCTTTAGCTCAACTGATGGTTGCACAGCAGGTGTTACTTGTCGCACTATGATTCTGTGACTGGTTCCGATTGCATCACTATAGTCACTTGCTGGATCCGAGTAACCGATGATGCTCCAGCCAAGATCAGTTCGCTGTGCATATGGATGATTTTCTTCGCCAGACAGGATCTCCCTTGGGAGAAGGGCTTGTTGACAGTTATAGCCGATCAGGAGGCCCACTTCGCAATCTAATGGTGCTGGAATCTTGTCTGCCAATTGTTCCAAATGAGGCCATTGTTGAGCGGTTTCCGAAGTTGGAATGTGCGACCTGTCCGCCGGAATGAACTCTCGCGTGAA
Organism: Synaphobranchus kaupii; assembly: GCA_029718625.1. Taxonomy (NCBI): domain Eukaryota; kingdom Metazoa; phylum Chordata; class Actinopteri; order Anguilliformes; family Synaphobranchidae; genus Synaphobranchus; species Synaphobranchus kaupii. Next base: position 83,399,546 of record CM056377.1, read on the forward strand.
TAGTGGCGGTAATGGAATCCTTTTCTCTAAGTTGTATCCTCTCACTTGTAAATTTGTCAGTTTCTGACAGGGTATGACTGTTGACCTTGTAGACATTGTGGATAGCCGCAAGCTGACATTCTCTTTGTTTGTGTTTAGGTCTTGTGCCACTTCCTCTAGGATAAAAGTGGTGTCGCTCTGCGTGTCCAAGAGCGCATAGACAAGAACTTCTTGATCTGGCTGTTTTATGGATGAGACCCAGACTGGTACGACTGATGATGTTTGTGTGCTTAGACCTTCTTGTATGACTCTATTACTATTAGCCGTTTCTGTTGCAGCTATTTCATCATCGTCTGCCTTTCTCAAGCTTCTCTCGAACTTCTGCGAGTTGTCTTCTCCTCTTGGAGGTCTCAATCTTTGACGTTCCTTGAACCTGTCATCATGCAGGCATGTCGGGTGTCTCCTCTGACACTGTTCGCATGTGCTCTTGTCATCGCACTCCTTTGAGAAATGACCAGTCTGCAAACATCCAAAGCAAAGCTTCTCTGCTTGCACAAACTTGACACGATCTTGAACCGTCTCTTCACTGAAACTCCTGCACTTGGCAAGAACATGTCCTGTTCTTTTGCAGAAGACGCATGATGGAATACTGCTCTGTGTTGTCTTTGTGGACAGCGTCTTTGCTTGAATGGTTTGTCTTTGTGGATACTTTGGTTTCTCGCTTTCCACACTCTTGAGCGCTTGTGTTGAGTATATGGGATCGCAGGCGAGATCTGCTTCCTTTGATAGGAAATCCACAAGCTCTTTGAATTGTGGGTATCCAGCCTTTGCTTGTCTGATTTCCGCCGCTCTGCGGTTCCATCTTGATGCCAACCAATCTGGCAATTTCAGAAGAATCCTTTGACTCTCATTGCAGTCATTGAGAACTTCCAATGTCTCAATGTGGGGCATTGCAGCTTCGCAACTCTTGAGAAAGTCTGCGAATTCTCTTAGTTCACAACCATCCTTGGAGCTTATTTTTGGCCATGCGTGCAGCTTGTCTCGGAAGGACTTCCCAATTATGAATGGGTCTCCGAAACGTTTTTCCAACAGCTGCCAGGCTGAGTCATATGCTGCTTCGGTGCCTAGTAGGAAAAACCCTTCAACAGCTTTCTCTGCAGCACCACCTAAGTACTTTCTTAGGTAATACAGCTTCTCATTCTTTGGAATGTTTTTCCTGTCTATTAGTGTTTCGAAAGATAGTCGCCAGTCTTTGAATCTCAAAGGATCTCCAGTGAATAATGTAGGCTCTGGTGTTGGAAGACGATTGGCACTTATAGCTTCTGCTAGCACGTTGACCAAATCAGGGCTGTTCTGCACTTGAGGCATGGGCATTGATGTTGGTGGGACTTGAGGTGCCAACTGCAGACCTTGGGGAATAGGGGCTTGACTTATAATTAGTGGAGATTGGGGGATGACTGGGGGACTTGAGGCATGGAGGGAATTCTCTTCACATAGATCATAGACCTGTACTCGAGCCTTTGCTGCGTTCAACTTCTTCACTTCTTCTAGGCGTTCAAGCTTTCTACGCTTGTCTTGCATTGCTTGTTGTCTGGCTAGGTTCTCAGCTTCAAATTGTGCCAGCCGTTGGTTGTCTTCAGCCTCTAGCCTTTGGAGTTCTTTCACCTCCCTTTCTTGTTCATCCAACACTGTCAAGACTTCCTGGGATGCGGCAGCTTCGGCTGCAGCCTCATACTTTCTGACAGAGTGGAAGCTAGAGTGTCCAGAACTACTCTTGGATCGATGGGACAATGTCCTTGACAAAGAACCGGTTGAGTCTAGGATTGATCCAACATCAGGCCAAGGTAACTCCTCCTCTTCAGCTGTATGCCCTTCAAGTTGCCTTTCAGCCCTTTGCATAATGTAGGCTGAAAGCGATACGCATGCATCAACTCTCCGCCGCTGATCTGGTTCAGGAGTTTGTATTCTACGTAATTCTTCATAAATGATCTTTAAATCAGAACATGTACTTTCAATATTCCCCATCAGCTCATCCAATTCTTCTTTGGAGGCCTCATCAGTCAATACTTCCTTGCCTATTCTTGCATGAGACCTCCACTTCTCATAGGTGATTCTGTACCGACGTTGTAGGCTCTTTAGCCTTTCATCTTGAAGTTCTCTTCCCTTTTCTGTTAGGGTTCGAGTTCTCTCACTTCTTCGTAGCCTTTCCATTTCTTCTGCAGACTCAGTGTCTGTAGCTTCAGGATGACTAGGTGGTTTGCCATTTTCTTGGCTGGTCTCAGTGCTTGTATCAGCCATTTTGATCTAACTTGTATGGCTACATATGTAAATTGAGCTATTACAATTAGGTTATAGACACTTTAGCTACAGCAGGCCTGAATGTGAGTAGTATCTGCATATAAAGCGATCTAGACTTGGCCTACATTTCAAAATGAAAATAAAGATTAGGAATTACCTTGGTACAAATATGCAAGTAGGCCCATAAAACGTAATTGCAGTAGGAATATATACTTAGAAATGCATTAAATCACTTATCCTTTACAGAAGAAAGGGTTTCACATCAGTGGAGTTACCCTTTAAATTTTCAGTTAACTTGCCCTTTAAGCTTGGTTAGGTCTACTTTGACAAAACAGACATTTGTACATCTTAATTTCAATGTATGATAATGTAACTCTCTTTAACCTTGTTCACTTGCTTATGGGTTTACATGTAGCCTAACAACCAAGAACACCAGCACATTAGATTTATCCCAAAAGATGTAGGCTATACACAGCTAGAACGGAGTCCTTTTGCAATTTCCAAGTGGAACCACTTCTCACACCACCTAATCTTGTAGTGGTATAGTACTTTGGCCTGAAAAGTTGCCTTTAACACAGTTTATCACCGATAATGTAGCTTATCTGATGCACTGGGTCTTCATCGTTTGCGTCGCCAACCGGTGTCTCGCGTCTCTTGCCCGTGTTGAGTTTAAGCAGGCGAGTTTTCACTGTAGCTCCTTTCACGACAATCAAACACAACTCGGTTTCTGGATACGGGCGTTTATTTCTTGGGCTCTTGGATCACGCCGTGAAAACTATATTTGGGTTAGAAAGTGACAAATCACGCAATAGCCATTGGCTATCATGAAACAACGAGACACAAAAATAGCGCTTGGCGCGAACATCAAACCAGAGTAGGCTATCTTATTTTACAAGTACAATAAACAAATACCTCGTTGGCCGCTTGTCCTGAAAAGAGGTTCACAAATCTTTCCGAAGTGCTTTGAAAGTCCAGGTAAGCTTGAAACTGCTTTTGGCTGTCCTCTTTGGCTTCAAAACCACAATAATAACACTGAAATATACAGTAGCCTATACCAGACTAGTGGCGGAAGTCCGCTTCATGCTAGACAGTTCAACAACACAAATCCCCCGGCAGCGACACCACTGACAGAGAACATAAGTTCCGGAACAGAAACACAAGAACACAACAGACCAATGACCCTTGGCTACAACTATGCGTTTTCAAATGAAATCAGATCTATTAATTTTACACCAAATTGCTATGCTATAGAATCGATAATGGCATATCACAATCAATAAAGCATTTGTGCAATGGCACTTACAATACTTAACACAGTGACTATAGTACCATGTAGTGGTGTAAATGTGTCAAGGTCAGTTTAGTGTCAAGTCCACATTACTTTGTCACTGTCCCATTCATTCTTTCAACCAATCCACTGGTCTGTGGATGGTAAGGTGCGCAGAAGCTCCTCTCGATGTCCAGCTTCTGGCAGAGAGCCATATTCAGCTGAATTTAATGGACAACAGTCAGTTAGTACAAAAGAAAACTGAGTGAAGGGAGCCTCAGCCATGTTTTTGGGTAATGAGACGGACTGCACAGGGAAAGATATTGAGAAATGATTGAAAATGCATTGTAATAGGACAATAGGACAGCACCTTATTCCTGAACTCCCTTCCTCGGTTGGTGAGAATTTGTTTTGGTGCCCCAAACTTGGATTCTACAATGAACTGTGCAAAGAATTCTACAAAGCACTGTGCTACATCCTCAGCTTTCTTAGACTTCAGCGGATATGCCTCAGCCCACTTGGTCTTGTAGTCAATCATGACGACATGATGTTACATATATCCAGCTTGCGCACCAAAGTACAGATCACCACCAAGCACTCCGCATTCTACCTCATGTTTGACAGAGAAGCCAGATATCCATCTGAGGTCCCAGAGACTTTTGGAGTGAGTAGCGAGGTCTCTACATTTCCTTCACTCTAACTTATAGCTAACAGCATTTTCTCTCAATTCAAGGTAGCTGAGAATATAGAGGAAATTGTGGCTACAAAAGTTTATAAGTACTAAAATGGACTATACTTTCTTAAAATAGGTGTAATAGCCTTTGAGCTTTATTGGACAGCACAGTGTAGAGACAAGAGGAAAAGGTCGGATTCGAACCGACAATGTCGCAAAGAGCACGGGAATCCTAGTTAGGCCACGCTACAGACTACGCCACGGGGAGACACGCCAGGAAGGCATACTTCGGCTCATACTTAAATAAATGAATCAAAGAAATTGTATTTTTTTTTAAAAATAGTTCGGTTTATACTTACAAAAAAATGCTGCTAAAAAAAAGTAAACTAGTTCTGTATGCCACTTGTGCTCACTGGATATCTAAATTAGCTTACTTGAGTTTTATTAACTAAAATGTGGCTTGTTTAGTCCATAATTTGTCATAGCCATAGGCTACGTGTAGCCTAGCTACGGTTTTTATTTTGTTTTTTTTAAAGGGTTTCCGTGCTGTTATAGTTTTGACAACTCCGCGTTATCATAGCTATGATGCAGCTTTAGCAAAAACGGGTATGCAGACTAACCTTTTTATATTCATTCGTTTTTTGTTAATCAAAGAGGGCATTTCCCGGTATAATTGCTGACTTGTGGCGAAAGTGCCGCCGTGGTGATAGATTTACCTAAACATCTGTCAGATGTCGTCCTTTTTCACGGTAAGAATAAATTTTATGACAACGTTACATAAAGGCCAGTTCAAGCCAAAGATTTGCGACGCAACAAAACTGTTTTAGAATGGTGCAGAGAGGAATTGCAGTGACTACCCCATGCCCATCTGAGAATGTCCCATGTCAGCGCAGTTGATTCACCTCGTCTAATCGCAGTGGTGAGTTTTAGAACACAACGTACGTCAGTGCTAGGTTAGTTTTTTCTTCTAGCAAATCAGCGCGCAGTCTTTCCCCAGAAGTGATGCCTGTCTCTGTAATTCGTATTTTGTCTCCGAATCAACAATGACACCTGTTCACAATCGCTATTTTCATATATTTGACATTAATATCGCAACCAGGAAGTAACTACGCTAACTCAAAAACGCTGCACATGTCACTGGCTAACCGGATCAAGCGTACTACAAAGCAAAAGAAAAAATTTGGACTGACAGACAGACCGACAGACCGAACAAAGTGACTTATACTAACTGCTGATAGCAGCTAAAAACCATGCTCCACCGAGGTAAGTCCTATTTGGATGGGATAAGTAGGCCTATTACGTTGGGAGGTGGGGTAATGTAATTATTACCGGAGGATCTCCGTTATTTTAGTCCCAAATCCGAAGCCGGGCATACACTGTACGATCTGAGCCCGTTTTTCACACGATTCTGCTGTCGCCGACAAACTTGCAAACCGCGCCGAATTTCAGCTAGGATCGGCCATCGTTTGACGTGCACTATGAGAGGGGGAGAGATGCCCGACCAACTACCCAGAGGATATCACGACAAGCTGACGGACGATCAAAATAATGTCAGAAATTTTATGTATGAGCTTAATCACGACACAATTTCCTGTAAGTCGTTGCGTCTGCGCACACACAGCTAGCCTCCATGTAAAGTAGGCTACATGTAGAGGGCTGCGTTGCGGCTGAAGTTATACAGTGGTGTGTACATCAAGAAAGCAGCCTGGAAAATTCCTTACCTCCAATTCTCTTAAGCTGGGAACACACTACACACTTTTTTAGCCCGATTTAGCAACGATTTGAGATCGGGCAGAGTCTGTGTTGTAGTCCAGGGCAGTCCAGGCTAGTCGCAGCTGTAATCGTTATGTTTGTCGGAGTGAAAGTCTAGTCTGTCTCCAACAATCCCAGTCAGGAACGCCACGATTTTATCAAACATGTTTGATTTTATCGGGGTTAGTCTTTGCATAATCCTGTGATTTGCGCTGGTCAGACTCAAATCGCAATGTAGGTTAAGTTTTCAACAGCCAATGAAAATGTAATTTGCGACAGAGGAAGGAAGGTGGGGGTAAATATGGAAGTAAACACAAAATCCAACATGCGCGATGGCTGAGCCGAATGAACATGTTTTCTAGTGATGTTACGGATGACACCGAAGCTCTTTGTAGGGGGGATGAAATTTGTTGTGACAAAGCCTCGCACCGAAGCTTGTATCACTTTCAGAGAAGCACGTGATCGATGACAAACGAGGCCTCGGGTGCTGTAGAACCACGTGATCGGTTTGTTTTGCGCTTTGGGCGGGATTGGGGGTTTTGAATTGTAGATATAAAGGAGTCTTACCCACCCCTATTTCGAGGGTTGTTGTCGTTGGTTGGTTGTTGCGGAGATTTAGTTATTATTGGTATTATTGCTATTGAAAGTTTTTTTGGAGGATTTTTTTTTTTGTACAGTTCCGTTGGCTAATGGAACCTGCACGGAAGCGAAAATCTTCTCCTGCTTGGGAATATTTTGACCTGATATCTCCCAATAAGGTAGGCCTAAGTGGCGTAGATATAAAAACACACTGAAACGCTATTCGAACACTGGGCTAGCAATCGACTGTGCATGTAGTTCGTTGGTTGTTATTTTAACGTAACTACAGCAGATTATTACGATTTGTGTAATATTATTATGATTTGATTGTTAATTCTTATTCTTTCTTATTATCATTATCATCTGCATTCCTTCTCAAATGGCATATTATTTCATTTTGAAGGTAAAGTGCTTGCTGTGCCTGAAGGAGCTGGCTTACAGCAATAATACCTCGTCCATGCTGAGGCATTATCGGGCTATGCATGAAAATGCACCTGCCAATGAGCCAGAATCCAGCAGAGGTTATTTATTTATTTATTTTACTTTTTAATAACAGTTATGGTTGCTTTATCATAATCATACTGACATACATGTTGATAAAAATACGTTTGCATATTGTTATTTTGCCATAGGTTCCAGAAAGGCAGGGGAAATTGTTTCCAAAAAGAGGAACCGTCTCAGCCCCAACACTGTGAAACAGCTATTATTTCTGAATAAAAATCTATAAAAACTTCCCCTTCTCAGTCACAAAAGCACCTTCCCTTTCACTGCCTGGTTACAGAAGCACTCCCAGTCCCCAGTTCCAGAAACACTCCCAGTCCCCAGTTCCTGAAACACTCCCAGTCCCAGACCAGAAACACTTTTACTGCTCAATAGAACCCCACGCAAATGTTGTCCCCCTTTATATCAATCTTCCTGTTTTTTTCATTTTCAAAGTTAATATAATATTATTACATATATTATTTTATAATATATCTTAGTAGAAAACAAATCTAGCCTAATGACAGTTACAAATAATGTTATAAATATTAAGTACGCTAGAATGTGTATTGCCTGAGCAGGGTTTCGAACTTGTACTTTCTCTTACACCAATGGCTCTGAAGTCCGACGCGTTATCAGTAGCTCACGGCAACGTCGTTATTTTGAACCTGAGGTGGAATTTGTAATGATTTCGTTGCTCTACATTATTTTTACCAGCAGGTGTCACTAGTGTACACTGTGTCGAATGAGGCTTCGAGTAATGAATCTATTTGCGATACAATTGGCTGCAAAGCCTCAGTGCTTCAGGAAGCCTCATTTCGCCATCACTAATGTTTTCTGGAGTGCTAAAAAATTAAAGAGCGATTTGTGGCAGGCACATGAACGTCTGTCGGCCTGCAATGTCACGTCTGCAAGTTACGACAACACGACTGACAAAAGTTCCAAGCTGTATAGGCTCCATGTTTGTTTTGGTTTCAAACTATCGCGAGTGCAGATGTAGCTAACACAAAAACACTTGCGATTGGAAAAATTGTGTAAGGTGTCCCCAGCTTTAGAAAATTTGACAGGCTATGTTGTCCACGTCTTCCCAACCACCTGCGGATCCATATGTCGGGTTTTTAAACCAACAATCAATTTAATAATTTATATAATAATGGTTTCCTTTTTTTTCTTCAAAGCAGGTTCAAGATCCCGGGCCACAGCAACGCAAACACAGAATGGCAGAGGTAAGTATAAAAATAAGTTTTATTTTTATTTACAAATACCACAGTTAAAAGTTAACCCCTTTTAAAATTACTCATAGCAGAAAAGATGGTAGGTTAGACTGTTAATTACAATAATTTCCTATTTGTTCCTCAATCCCATTTAATATTCAGAGCCACAAGAACACATCCCCCAAGGAACATAGGAATACTGCCCTACAAAGGCAAAAGACCCTAACTTGCCAGAGTGTAGAACTGAGAAAAATTACTTTAAAGTTTTTTTTGTTGTCCAGTGAAATGTATTCTAGGTAGGATATTGAAAATTTGGCAATTATTTGTTTTTTTTATGAAGTAATTTATCTACATACAAATCTTTAACTCAAACTTGACCTTTAACCCTTATTCGGAAGTTACTGTACTCTGCCTTTGCATTGTCTGCAAAATAATAAGGGGTCATGCCAAGGCAAAAGACAGTAACTTCCATTTGATCTATCAATTGGTTGCTGATCACTATATAAAATCAGTATATGATAATAATGATAACATCTACATAAAATCTTGTGATCATGACACAATTATATATAGCCTTCGTATATTCATATATTAGAGATGCTTATATTATCCTTCGTGATGGCTGTGCAGTGTTTCCCCTACCATTATCTTGGCCGGGCGGCCCGCCCGGCCAAACTCACGTGCCGCCCGGCTTGGACAAGAGGGAAAATAAATAATTGAAATAAAAAAAAAATGATATTATTCTTTTTTTTTTTATATAATCTTTTTTTTACATTTTTTTATGTAGCTGCAATATTTCCCTTACTGCAGAATGCTGGAATGATCAAAAAGCATCTGGAAAAACCCTTGCCAAAACAGCTTTGGTTTCCCGTTAGGCCTAATTAAAATTTTCAATGGCAGCGCTGATATTATGAGGGTGTAATTATAGTTTCCGCCTCTACGCAAAATGGCGCACTTTCGTCCGTTTCGCTATCTGACCAGAACTCTTACATTTTAGTGTAGAGTAAAAGCTAATACTGCACAGTCAGGGATCTATGGGTGGGCCTGGGTGGGCCCAGGCCCGTCCAGATTGACAGCTTGCCCACCCATTCAGATTCATAATTACCTTAAATGTGAATTGTTTTGTCTTGGGGAATCGTTATGTATTAATAATCTCTAAAAAGTGTGGACATGCCATAGAAACCAACTGGAGAAAACGCTGGATGTGATTGTTTGTCTCCATCGGCCCGTTGCTATGTTCGTTACTATGTGATGACACGGCACTTTCATAGCAGAAGTTCTCTTACGTTTGTTTAGGCTACATTACGAACTTGCGCGCCAATTCTGTCTGAGTTTCATGTACAGTAGCAGCCTAGTATGAGCCAACTATGGCTAAACAGCTATCATTGACCCATTTTCTTAAAAAACCACGTCTGGAAGTGGAAGATGAAAAAAGTTTGGACCAGGACTTGTCCAACGAAGAGGAATCGCACTCGCAGGATCGTCGTGAGACGTTTGCGGGCCCTGGCAATGAAGGAGAAACGGCCACAGCAACGACATCCCGTGAGTGTCATGCTAGCCTGCATGCTAACATGGACATGCAGGCTCCACAGCCCCCTCCACTCCTGAAGGGACCTTAAGGTAGTCCTACACGGGTTCATTTTTTTAAAAATTTACTCTGGGGCCCGCTGTGGCATGGTTATGATTGCAGCCTCTGTGAGCAAGACAGGGAGTTCTGTGACAAATTGTAAGTTATTGTATATTGGTTGTTTAATTTGTGATGTTTCTCTGGGACCCGCCGTGGCATGGATGACTGCAGCCTCTGTGAGCGAGGCACAGTTCTGAATTGTGACAAACTCTAGGCTATTTGGTTATTTAATTTGTGGTTGTATTCCTGTCAGTGCACTAATGAGGGTTATGCAATATTTGTTATTATCGCACCTGTTCTGTAGCTAGCTAGCCATTCATCTGGCTGGCTCATAGATAGGCCTATGTGATCTCTGGTGATGTATTTTGATGACAGTCGTGGCTGTATTGTTGTTAACACTAGAAGCGCCATCGCCGATGCCAATTGGCGTTGTGATTTTAAAATTATAATTATTACAGCAGTGTAAATGCCACGATCAACTATTTCCTTGACGATTCCTAATCATCTATGCTACAACTGCAGAGATTATTTCATTTTCATTTTTCAAATAAGCAACAGAATTCATTTTTCTGCATGACCAAAATCAAACTCCTATTTTCAGAAGTGGAAGCGCCGCTTCTGTTTCTGTTACTTTTGTTGAAACAATTCTGTTACATTTGTTGCTAAAATTAAGTGCTGCCTGGCTGAATACAGATTTGGATACAAACATTCATCTTTCATTGTCATTTGCTTCATAGTGTGTGTCTTTAGAGATACACACACACTTCTCGTTCTTTCTTTTTTTATTATTATTATTAATGTTATTATACTTTATTAAATTTTTAATTTATATTTTTTTTCCAGTTTATAGTTACTTGTTTTTAAATAAATTTTGTGAATTCTGTATAATATAGGTAGAGGCCTCGTATAAGCCCTTTTGGGTTTCTTGCCTACCTTGCACCTCTCTTTTTGTTGTTATTTTCTTTATCTCTTTGCTTTTTTGTGTTATCATTGTGCAAAATAAAAATCAAATCAATTGTTGGGGTCCCCACATTGTATTGTAAATATCTAAGCCTGTTGAAGAAAACGTGCGGTGATGAGCTTCACTCAGGCCTACCCAGATTTTTCCAGGCCTACCCATCAGCCACTTTCTGTATCCGCCACTGATACTGCAGAGGCAGGAGTTTGATTCTACCTGTTTTTAAGGACTGATTATGGATCAGCACTATGGAGGAGTCTCAAAAGCAGCTCTACAGTGCTGAAAAGATAGCTGATCCAGAAACAGTCCTTAAAAACCGGTAGAAACAAACTCCTTGTCCTGGGTTTAAGTTGTATAGTTCTGAATATCATTTGTGAAGCTAAGGGGGGTTTATTGTATATAAGTTCTGTTTTAAGTTTATTAATATTATAAATAAATAATATTTATTTACCATTTCCTTTGTGAGCAAATGTTATTTTAGCTCAGAATGGAGAAATGCACCACTTTGTTACCAACACCCTCCCCATGTGTGCGACGACACTCCGTACCCCCGACCTGCGCGCAACAACACTGGTAGTTTCGAGGGGCCTACCACCTGGCCTGAAAAAAAATCTAGGGGAAACACTGCTGTGAATGTCTAGCCTTGGTATTGGCCTTTGTTTTTACTTTTTGAGTCTGTATTTGGTCGCCAAAATACATAAACCAACATGATGACTACTGTATATGAATGGAAAACAAGCATTTGATGACAAAAAAATGACCATAGCTCTGATGAGGAACCCTAAAACAACTATCTGTGACATCCACAACAACCTACAGAGTGCTGGGGTGAAAGAGAATCATAATTTATAGTATGAAGAACGCTCCAGCTGAAATGTAGGATGGATATTCAAGATGCAAGTTTTACATTTGTACTGGTTTGTATTGTAATGGTGCTGATGAGAAGTTTACATCTTCAGTATCCGTCCTACATTTTTTTTTAACAATCACAGCAAAAAGGAAACACCCGAACAACAGGAAACACCTGTCATCTGTTTACTTTACTTGCAAATCTAAATATGGGGGAACCCATACACAAAATTCTATTTCTCTAAAACGGTCAAACTTGCATGTAACTACCATTAAATGAAAGCTGACCGCCTGTACTTTCATCCTATATCCATATTTTAATCTCAAATCCAAATGTCTTCGAGTAGGCCTACATAGCGAAAATAACAAATCTCACAAGCTGTTCACACTTTTTAAACTGACTAGGTTAGGATTTATGCATAGGTTATAATGAGGAACCTTATTCTTATAAAGTGTGATTCATATATGTTTAATGTACATCACATTTTTTCCACAAACATTTGATCAATATTTGATTCATCCATTCATTCAAATTTATTTAACAGAATTCAACTGTTATGAAGGAAATTTGCCAATCCTATGATATAGCCTATTATATTTTTTATATTTTATATATTTTTTATATAATTCTTTAAATATATTTTTTAAATGTAAATTTTAGATGAAATTTTAAATGAATACAATTTAAGATTTAGATTAAATATTGCACATATAAACACCAAACTGTTTAACTCAGTGATAATGTAACAAGGCCAATATAGTTATCTAGCCATACATTGAATTATCTTAACAACAATGATAAAATTTTATTGTAGCCCACCTATTTGTCAGTGAATTGAGTGGTAGACTGTCATGGTTTCTGGCAGCCTCCGGTTATTTCTACGGTCGTTCTTTCTTTTAGCGACGTCAGGTCACTATCGGATTTTCCGTCTTCCATTCCGGTGCTTTGCTATCACTCGACAGTGATTCCTCGCACCTGTTTTGAGTTTCCTGTCGGCTATATAAGCTCAGTGTTTCCACTTTCCTGTGCTTTGATATTGTCTTTGCTATTTGACATCGAAGTCGGTATGGTATAGGATTGCGGTCTCTACGTTTCTGGTTGTTACAAATAAGAAACGTAGGTAGTCCGGTTAGAGTTAGGGTAAAGATTTATTTAGTGTTTTTGTTTCCTTTTCTCTCGTTATTCCTTTATACTCCTCTACCTGTTACCTTTTGTTCAGCTCTTTCGCACCTAGAGCTGTAGGTAACAGGTTCTATTTCTATTTAGTTTCTTTTGCCCTTTTTTCACGGGCTTTCTTTTGTTTTTCTCTGACCTCCAGTTATAGGCTTCTTGTGTGAGAACGTGAGGTTCTTTTGTTGTTTGATTACTCGCTATTGCCGAGTTCGCCCTCTTTTGGGGTTGTTTTTGTTTTGGCTTACACCGGGAGGTTTTCATTCCTGCTGCGGAGCTGTCCGCTTTGTGGTGTATTTCTTACAATACACACTTTTAGATCCCTTGGTTGTTGCGCTTGGTTCTCTGAACCTTACACTCCCCCCTTACAAGATGCTTCCTGTCGTTTGTAGCCTAAATAAAAACATTGCTTATGTTTCTTCTTTATAGTTGCATTAATATAAATTAACTTATAAGTGCATAGGAAAGGCCTACGAATGAAAACGTTTACCTGTTTTTCCATTTCAGTGTAGGGAGGACGCGGGGCGCTTCTAGAATTTGTCAGCTAAAAATTTTAACGTGAAGCTAAATGTTAATGTTATTATGTTTTAATAAACGCGACAAATTATGAAATTATTTTCTCTGATTGCACATAATATCCGTCACAACAACCGTAGCAGCATGCACCGCCGGCGATGGGTAGCTAAATTTGATTCGATTTTGTAAAACGAGCAGCCTTGCTAAAGAATAAAGTTTCAACCGACTCCTCTCCCCACTGTTCACGGATAAAACTCAGAAGACAACGCAATAGTGAATGTGATATCCTTGTGAGGTTGTAGCCTAGCCTACAATGTGGGAATATGGCCATTTGTGACATAGCCTAGCCTATTGCATAATTTGAGAAATTAAAGTTTGATCCATCCAGAACCAGAACGACTGTTGTTTCCAGAACGTCACAGTAGGCTAGCCTACAAGGAATATGACCTGGGTCACGTTTCCCGATAACGATCAATCTTAGGGTTAAGTGTGATTTCTACGAGCTGATGCTTTTGGGAAACGCACCCTATAGCCTAGTCAAGAAGCTTCATAAGAAGGGTTTTACGTCTTAGCCTTATGATGCTTTTGGGAAACACACCCCTGGTGGATATAACAGCAGAAATAGATTAAAATATAGCCGCAAGCGGCAATTGGGGGTTTGAGCTGTTAAAAGCCTAAAGAAAGTCAAGTATACATGACATTTAAGAATATAAAAGCAATATGACATACAGCTGTACAATGATACACATTCTACACAAATCAGAAGAATATTTCCTGTTTAACATGGAAAAACAATGTATGTCTATGGGAAATTTTGTGAATGTATAGTCCATTGACTCGAGTGGATCAGAATGCTGTATGTTGCGATGGGAGGCAGTAGTTATACTGGACAACAGCAGAATGACCAAACCAGAGACCATGGTGTGAGACTAAAACCTCTCCCTTCTCTTTCAATTTTTCTATTAAAAAATAAAGTGTATTATTACACTGTAATATCTCAGTAATTTACTTACTTATTTTTAGTCTCCCATTTTTTAATTTCCTATTTGTTTCCTAATTAAATCTCTATTTTATCCTCTAATTTATTTTATGTATCATCCATCAGTCTCTAGTGTAAAGGTACACTATCCAAAGCAAACAGTTGAAAAATTGTCTTGCAGCACAGCTACTAAAATGCCATCTTACATTGCCCATGTGTCCCACTGGCTATTGTTTATCCAAATAAAATGTGCAGAAAATTAAGTCACCATCATATTCATATAAGGTATTAAAAGTAGCCTACCTATAAAATCTCTTCAGGTCATTTAACTTTGACTCCTTTCAACTTGGAAGTTCAACATACCCGCAGCATTAGTAATAAATAACTGTACTCATGTTTACTTCTTGATGCACAAAACGGAGAATGCGAGGGTAGTGAATAGGCTTGTTTGCGCGAACATGCAGGACGGCAGATGCGCAGGCTAATTGCACTAAATTGTCCGCAGGTGGGTTTCTCTGCACTCAGGCTTGGGGTGTAGATGAGACAGAGCTATGTCAACTAGTTGTTTTCATTAGCGTCTTAATTAGCAACTCCAATTGCATAAATTATTTATTTTTTCCTCTCAATTGGATAATTAGTATTAAAAAATGAATAACAACTAAAAGCATTAACTTCCCATTGCCAAGTTGTCCAAGTTATTAATTCTGCGGTTGACGTTTTTGAAACCTATTAAAAGTAGCCTACTTATAAAATCTCTGCATAAGTGACCATCATTTCACCTGATTTAACTTTTACTTCTTTCAACTTGTTGGAAGTTCAGCATAACCACTGCGTTAGTAATAAATAACTACTCACGTTAACTTCTTGATGCACGAAATAAAGGATGTTAGGGAGAATACGAGGGCAGTGAATAGGCTTGTTTGCTCGAACATGCAGGACGGCAGTTGTGTCAGCTAATTGCACTGAATTGTGCAATTGGGTTTCTCTGCACTCAGGCTTCAGGTTGAGACGAGACGAAGCTGGGCTTTTGCAGCCTCCACATGTACTATGTCAACAAATTGTTTTTATTAGTGTCTTAATTAGCAACTCCAATTGCATTATTTTTTTTATTTTTTCCTCTCAATTGGATAATTATTCACTTGATTGTGCCTACAGAGCCCCACTGGAGGATAACAGTTGAATTACGAGTTTAAATCCCTGCGAGTCATGTGGTTAAGATGAACTGGTGGCCCCGGTGAAAGGTCATGGCCAATTTCATAAATTCCAGCCCTGGACCATGTGTATATGATTATTATAGGGCGGCAGTGTAGTATAATGGTTAAGGAACTGGCCTTGTAACCGAAAGGTTGCAGGTTCAATTCCCAGGTAGGACACTGCCGTTGTACACTTGAGCAAGGTACTTAACCTGAATTGCTTCAGTATATATCCAGCTGTATAAATGGATAATATGTAAAAAATGCTAAAAAAATAAATAAATAAAAAAGTTGTGTAAGTCGCTTTGGATAAGAGCATCTGCTAAATGCCTGTAATGTAATGTAGAATTTCAGGATTGTATTGAGCCATTAATTAGGAAAAACATTTTTAAGGTTTATAGCAGCCCCTGTGGACGGGGGCATATTTGGACACACTTTGGCATGCATCCATCCTCTGGTATTTTTGACACGTTATTTTTGAGTTTTGTTCAAATTGGATGAACGGTCAATGAGTTATGGCCATTTATTTGATAGGCCATGCCCAACCTCACATTGATTGGCTCACAGTTCCCGTAGTTATTATCCGATATAGCTGGATTATAGTTAGCAAGTATAATTAGGTACACTAATGATATGTACCAAGTCTGGTCCAAATTGGTCAAGAAACAAAAAAGCATTCGGGCTCAACCGCTAATAATTAGACAAGAATGCAGGCTACGTATAATACATGATTTTATACAATAAAAAGCAAAAGCAACAGCACACATAGCCCTAACTAAAATGTAGCCTACAGAATACAAAAATTGTAAAATACAAAATATCAATAGGTTACAACATAAATGGTAAATTGTAAATTAACATATAGCCTAGCCTAGCAGTAACATCACATTAGCCTAATAATAATTATTAATTCAATTAAATTTTATTTGTAGCCAATAGCCCAATAGCTACAGAGAACTGTCACACTGTACAGAGAAACAAAAGGACAATTGCGCAAAAAACAGGCCTGAACCCCCAAAAAACAAATGAAAAGTCCAATGGACAGATAGCCTACAATATGCAATTCAGAGGGGCGGAGTGAAACATCTGCGGGGACTCTAGGTTGCGCATGCGTTTGAGCCAGGGGAGGACTGGAGCGGTCAGTAAACTGAGGGAAGGGTTAAGCCCTGCGGGAAAAGAAACAGGACAAGCCAGGTTAGGCTAGAATTAGGAGAGTAACTGCAAATGTGGAGGCCATAGTGTAGTATGGAAAGTCCCAGGGCATAGGCTACTATAGCAGCACAACTAAAAGATGTGGAGAGGGGTGCACACAACCAGGAGAGTGATGGACTGACAGTACCCCAACACAGCACTGAACAGTAAACTATGAGCATTCACACACAAAAGCGGGGCAACAGCAACGATTGTTGTTGGATTATAAGATTTCCAAGTTTAGAGGTAAACCCATTACCTGTATTGTCTATTTTTTTTGTATAGCTACTTTTTCTGGTATTCGTCCAAGATGGAGCAGCTTTGACATAGCTTAATTTAACCCAGATCTCTGGTGCATGTATTTTGTCGTGTCCTTGTTCTGCTATGAAAGTAATTGCTTGTTGAAGCAGATATAAATCATCGTCGTTCTCATAAAAATCTAGTTTGTTTAAAATGATCATTGGAAATCATCAAACCTTTTTCCGAGAATTGTATTAGGCTACAGATGCGCAGTAACTACATGGCATCCAAAAAATAAGCAAAAATAAGTGGACTTTTAATTGCAAACTGTTTTGTTGTTGTTGTTTATTGCTAGAGACAGCCTCAAAATAAAATTAACTGATTCTTGAAAGCCGAATTCTTCGCCAACGGTAGACCTATCCTACTAACAAACATTACGACGATCCCATCTACTGGCGTACAATGCCATTTTTCATTAGCTGTCACAACAGGTCCAGAACAATAAAAATGCTTGGATTAATTTATTTCACATTTTTATCCATATAGCCTAAATAACAATGTAGGCTATGTTTTAAAAGAGACTTTGAACAGCAAACAGTCTCAGAAAAAACTTAGCCTCTCTTGGGCTATATTACTTTAAATTGTATTTGACAGCACCAGCAGTCTAAAATAGATTTGGTCATGCCCACTGCCTACCTCCTTAAGAAAATGTGCATATTATATGTAGCTAGTACAACTAGCTGGCCATAAGGGCCAGCTAGTTCAACAAGTTAGCCATAAGCACTAACTAGTTCAGCTAGTTGGCCATAAGGACTAACTAGTTCAGCATTGACTCATTTAGCTAGCTGGCAAAAAAGTACCAACTAGTTTGGCTAGCTGCGTGGTAAAATTGAGCTAGCTCAACCAGTGACCCAATAAAACATAGCTAGCTTAACTAGTAAGCAAAATAAAATGTAGCTAGCTTAACTAGCTGCACTTTTGATTGAGCTAGTTAAACTAGCTGCATTTTTGTGGCAATGAGCTGCCAAAAATGGCAACTAGCTGTGTTCTGGGGGCAGTTAGCTGGCTTTTTGATGCAGCTAGCTAGGAATAGTTTTATGGCCAGCTAGTTGGCACAAACGGCAGCTAGCTAGGAAATTATGTTAGCTAGCCAAGTCATATGGCCAGCTAGCTATGAAAATGGGCAGCTAGTTAGGACAAAAAGATAGCTAGCTATGGAAGTTGAATAAATTATATAACGCCTTGCCATAGCTGTCATCTCACAAAACAGTATTTTCTTTCATAGTAGACACATCATAGCTCGCTCCAAAATTAATATGTGATGACAAACATGTTGAAGATGAGCGACAAGGCAATTATGTTACGAACTGCGTCCACAAAACAACAGCTTGTTAAAAATAGGTCCCAAGACGCCAGGCTTTATGCATTTTAGAACAATGATTGGTCCAAATGACACAATAATTTAAAAAAATCGGCACATGGAGAGGCATTAGACAAAGAAAAGGCACTTATTGCGACTACATTTTCTTGTGGGAAAAATTTATTGACTTAGTATTTTGACAACATTGCTGCCATTGACTTACTTGGCAAAAGAGTGAGCAACAGCACTATGACCACTCCCAGCCCAACTAGGAAGTGAGCTTCAAAACAAAAGGCCGGTTTTGGCCCCTTGATTCGGATACAGCCCCGGTATTTAAACAACTTGAGCACTGGTCGCTAAAAGGACACCTGCGTCGGTCTGAAACTAGCAAAGACACTTGCGTTTGGGTTAGCACCACATAGCGCCGGGTGTAAGATAGCAAATACACTTGCGTTTGGGTTAGCACCACATAGCGCCGGGTGTAAGATAGCAAAGACACTTGCGTTTGGGTTAGCACCACATAGCGCCGGGTGTAAGATAGCAAAGACACTTGCGTTTGGGTTAGCACCACATAGCGCCGGGTGTAAGATAGCAAAGACACTTGCGTTTGGGTTAGCACCACATAGCGCCGGGTGTAAGATAGCAAAGACACTTGCGTTTGGGTTAGCACCACATAGCGCCGGGTGTAAGATAGCAAAGACACTTGCGTTTGGGTTAGCACCACATAGCGCCGGGTGTAAGATAGCAAAGACACTTGCGTTTGGGTTAGCACCACATAGCGCCGGGTGTAAGATAGCAAAGACACTTGCGTTTGGGTTAGCACCACATAGCGCCGGGTGTAAGATAGCAAAGACACTTGCGTTTGGGTTAGCACCACATAGCGCCGGGTGTAAGATAGCAAAGACACTTGCGTTTGGGTTAGCACCACATAGCGCCGGGTGTAAGATAGCAAAGACACTTGCGTTTGGGTTAGCACCACATAGCGCCGTGTGTAAGATAGCAAAGACACTTGCGTTTGGGTTAGCACCACATAGCGCCGGGTGTAAGATAGCAAAGACACTTGCGTTTGGGTTAGCACCACATTGCGTCGGTCTGAAACTAGCAAAGACACTTGCGTTTGGGTTAGCACCACATAGCGTCGGTCTGAAACTAGCAAAGACACTTGCGTTTGGGTTAGCACCACATAGCGCCGGGTGTAAGATAGCAAAGACACTTGCGTTTGGGTTAGCACCACATTGCGTCGGTCTGAAACTAGCAAAGACACTTGCGTTTGGGTTAGCACCACATAGCGTCGGTCTGAAACTAGCAAAGACACTTGCGTTTGGGTTAGCACCACATAGCGCCGGGTGTAAGATAGCAAAGACACTTGCGTTTGGGTTAGCACCACATAGCGCCGGGTGTAAGATAGCAAAGACACTTGCGTTTGGGTTAGCACCACATAGCGCCGGGTGTAAGATAGCAAAGACACTTGCGTTTGGGTTAGCACCACATAGCGCCGGGTGTAAGATAGCAAAGACACTTGCGTTTGGGTTAGCACCACATAGCGCCGGGTGTAAGATAGTAAAGACACTTGCGTTTGGGTTAGCACCACATAGCGCCGGGTGTAAGATAGCAAAGACACTTGCGTTTGGGTTAGCACCACATAGCGCCGGGTGTAAGATAGCAAAGACACTTGCGTTTGGGTTAGCACCACATAGCGCCGGGTGTAAGATAGCAAAGACACTTGCGTTTGGGTTAGCACCACATAGCGCCGGGTGTAAGATAGGAAAGACACTTGCGTTTGGGTTAGCACCACATAGCGCCGGGTGTAAGATAGCAAAGACACTTGCGTTTGGGTTAGCACCACATAGCGCCGGGTGTAAGATAGCAAAGACACTTGCGTTTGGGTTAGCACCACATAGCGCCGGGTGTAAGATAGCAAAGACACTTGCGTTTGGGTTAGCACCACATAGCGCCGGGTGTAAGATAGCAAAGACACTTGCGTTTGGGTTAGCACCACATAGCGCCGGGTGTAAGATAGGGTTCCATAGTCACTGTTCCATTTCAGATCCAATGTGCTGGAGTACAGAGCCAAAACAACAAAAAATGTGTCACTGACTTGGAGTGCATCTCCCATTTTTGAGAATTGGGACAAAAACTCAGGCACACAAAAAAATCATAGTATAATAATATAAAATATGATGGAAATGTTTAATGTTTATATTATTTTTGGTGTATTAAATAGCACTTTATTTTATTGACTGTATAATCAACAAGTGTGATATTGTTTTATTCAAGAAAGAAATACAATTATAATGTTGCCCACTTACAATTTCTGTTGATAACGTTCTTTGTGATAAAGAACGTATATCATTTATAACATAATTAACTCGCATTAGGTATACCAAAACAACTTTTGTATTGATATAAGAACATTTTTTAAATAATTGTGAATATATTATTCATGAAAATAATAGAAAATATGTGATAGTGTTTCGAGGGAGATTTCTTGGGCAAGGCAAGCCTTAAAGCGCCGCTTGTCTGTGGGTTAGGCTATGGAGGGTGTCCGTCAACATGCTCCTGGTGTGCTGGAGTAGTATGACTCAGTGGGACTGCTAGCACCTCAAATCTGTTTTCGAGCTGGAGAGGCTGAGATTGGAGTTTTTTGGGCGTTGATTCTACTTCTTATCCCGGGCGGCGATCCATGTTCCTTCATTACCATGGCCGTTAGCATACCCAGGAGTGGAACAGATCACGGACTTGGGTTTAAGTCTAGACCAGGGGCTATCACTTGCAGTCTTTTGTGCTAACGATGGAAGGGTTCTATGAACTTCAGCAGTATGGCTGGATACCAACAGAGAGTCAAGTAGTTGTTCGTCTTCTCTTATTTGGTGAAGTATGGAGACTCTTCCTTTGAGTTCAGCTATCTTCCGTGTTAGGGAATTGCAGCGGGTGCATTTGTGGGAGGAAGGTGAATTGTGCGGTGGCATTATTGCTGTAAAATGAACAGAAAATAACTCCTCCAGACAGGAATGTTGTAATCCAGATAAAACAGATCGTTGGGAGAAAATCCAGATGAAGCAGAACAAAAAACAGTTCTTCTAGCCAAATTTTCACTTTCACAACCAAGCTTCCGAACAACTTTCTTACTTTAGACTTTAAAATTGCTTTAAAATAAGTAAATAAATGTATAAGTAAATAAACTTTTTTATTAAAATAAATAAGTAAAACAATTAAACAAATCAACTGTTCAACTGTTAGAACTTTGTAAAAGCAACTAGAAAAACAAATAGAAAGAAAGGAGCAGTAAATAAAATGGGTCCTCTCTCCTTGATGTCCTTGTAGTACATGAAAGACTGAAACTCCACAAAACAGTTCTTCTGCGTGATATGTGATACCTATTAATATCTCAAAACTGTATAAAAATAAATAAATAAATAAATAAAACTCCTAGGGTCTCAATTGTAAGACTACCTAGCTATCAATGTACACTTGCAAACTTATTTTAAACTGATTGATTTCCAATCAGACATTTATATTTTGATGTGTTCTTTAAATTCACTCTAGCATGGATATAGAAATTGATTTTTTAAATTCATATAACAGCATACAGAAGGGGATACCGAGATAACCTTAACTGGCCAACATACATGCTCTAGAATTTCACTATCAATAATCCACTAATAAATATTAACGGTTATCTTCATCCTTTCACTGAAGGTATTTTCCATTAAACCTCCGCACCATTCCAGCTTACTGTAGCTACAGTATGGATAGTAACTTTTAGTAAATTTCCCTGCGCCTGGGGTACACTACTTTCAATCTGTTAGAATGATCATAAATGTCACACATTGCTAAACACGTTGCACCCAATCTGTGGTTGCTAGTTTTTTGTTGGCAAGCCATCGTCATATTGCTCTGCCAAGTACTGTACAATTTGTCCCATGCTAATATTCAATTCAATTCAACATACAGTATGTTCAGAAGAATCTGATGTCTTGATCCCAGATCTGCTGTTGTAGTTACTATGAACTATTATGTGGTCATATTCAAGTTGAAAAATTATTACTTGCTCAGGGACGCCTAAAAAAACTGAGGGGACACAGAATATGCGAGCGCGCAAAGCACTACTTTACTTTTAATGGGTCGGGGCATTTCGCTCACAAACATAGCCCCACAGCTGTGTTGTAGTGAATGTTCATTTAGTTTTTTGTGACTCAAAGCAAATCATTACAATTTTGGCTAATGTTAGCCATCCAGTAAATACCTAACCAGTTAGATAGCGAGCTGGCCGATTGCCTAGCTAACATATTGACAAGGAGATTTTTCATGCACACCACCCACTCTATGGCTGTGACCGAATAGGATCCCTTCACCCCTTTAAGTGGGTAACTTTTTCTCACAAATGGGGGCACTTACATCCCCGGATGAAACCCTTATTTCCGGGGTTTTGTTGAGGGGATTGTGGAGCACGCTCATCTGACAATTTCAGGAAGTAAATCGGAAGTAAAAACTACAAATTGCATATTGTATATGGTACAAGAGCGAGACATATTACAAACTACTTCCTCACTAGTTTGGAAAGAGTTTTGCAGGATTTGTTTTGCACACAGAGTGAGGGGAGAGTGCACATAGTAAACAAGGGTCTGAGTGGACAGGGGGCAGGGAACAGGGATCATATTCAATCATGGCCTATGTATTCTATGTGCTATCATGAGAGAATACTTATTATGGAATGATACAGAATCATCTTACTAAAAAAATTATTTATTATGTATATGTGTACATTCTGTACAAACCTAAATCTCTGACGGATTTCCCGGTTCTGACCCCTGCCTGTTCCTGGACTTCGTTTTTGCTCATCCTGCATTGCCCTGTTCGCTGGACATTGACCCCTGCCTGGAACTGACTACGAGCCTGCCTTACCTGTATTGTTCTGTTTGCTGGACATTGACCCTTTTCTGTCGACTACAAATAAAGCCTATTCCTATTACTTTTGGTGTCTGCGAGTGGTTCCGATCAGTTCCCGTAACAGGATTTGGCCCAATCCTGACTGTAGGTTCTTCCTATTGGTGCAACATGATTTGTCAATTCACAAGCTTATAATAATAAAAATAGATGGCATTAATTTTTTGTTTTTCTATTTAGTATGAATCAGTATGTTACAGTATGTAGTTGAGAAGGCACACTAGATGACCATATTAAGAATGTTAAAGAAACATTTGTCTTGGCAGTCTCCCATCTTTCCCCATTACCACGCCAGATCCTTGTGACCATTCAAGCAGCTTTATTGGCTCTAAGAGAACACTGATTGCTATAAAGGATAAATCCTGAAATACATACACAAAGTTAATCTAATAAAACTTGGCACAGTTGACTGAACACATTTGACTCTATGGGGCCTGATTTACTAAGACCTTTAGTGGGTGCAAAACCTTTTAGTGCTCACAAAACCAATAACATGACAAATGATTGGTCATGGTATTTGTTTTGCACCAATCATTGGTTTTGTTATTCGTTTTGTATGTGCTAAAAGCTTTTGCACCCACTAAAGGTCTTAGTAAATCAGGCCCCTAGGTGTCTATACAATGTAGTCACAAACAATATTATAAAACACAGAGACTGCCCTACTGTATCCAAAAAAACAAAAAAAACATAAGCTTTATAAAAATATAATAATTATTTTACAAATAAATGAATTTCTCAGTTATGAATATTACAAGCAAACTCCTCAAACCATTCCTCAGGTTCCCAGTGCTGTGATACTGCTGTATATTCTTATACTTTTGTAAAACATAACACGGGCTTAACATCTGACAAGTTCTATGGGCAAAGGGGTAAAGGAAACACAGAGACAGGGAGATAAGGACTTGTTCTTGACAAGCGAGAGAACGGAAGCTGAAAACATGTAGTGTTATTTGGCAGTGTGTTCATTTCAAATCTTTTTGTGAGAGTCAAATAAAAAAACGAAAAAGGAGAAACCACATCCCGTTCTTGATTGGTCTGTTTGTCTCGTGTTTCACATGAAAAACATGTCTTAAAGTGATACTGCAGTCAAAAACCGACTTTTCGCATTGAAAACCGATGTTTCGGGTTAGACTATGATCATACACATCAGTTTTTATCCGAAAATAGAAGCAGGTGTCGGCTGAGTTTCTGTGTTCGCTTACCATGCGCTGCATTTCCGGGGATTCGTGACATCCCGAAATCCTTAGCATAAAAATAGGTGGAGTCTCGGCTAGTAAAGTGAGCAGAGAGCTCAGTGGCAGAAAAAAAGGGCTTAGAAACGTGATTGCAGTATCACTTTAATTATTTCATCTTAAAAAACTAGAAATTAGGAAATATTTATGAAAGTTTTTTAGCAAAAAAAGAAAATTATGTTCATATTACAGGGATGATACATTTTAAGAAAAAACATGCGTCACTCTCAACAGTCAAGAGGGTGAGGGAGGAGGTTTAAAACAGCATGCGGTTTTGTGGTAACGAAGAGGCGGGTGAGAAAGACTGACAGAGAGAGAGAGGGAGAGAGCAAGCGAAAGAGAGAGTACACAATGTTTTTGCAGAAAAAGATGAAAATAAATGTGCAGTCCAAGCAATCAAGACCAACGATTCTACAAGCTTCACATGTGATGATATACGTCCTACTTCCTGCCCAACCCGCGTTGAAACGCTGCTACTTCCTGTCCAGCGTGCGTTAGAATGCTGCTACTTCTTGTCCAGGATCCCGCTCACAGAGAAGGGCCGGCGGGATTTCTTCAGGCCCATTTTTCTGCACAGAGACATGGAGTGAGACACAGGCCACAAATTAAAGAACCAGCGACACCTACAGCGTCCAATCATGTGTAAACAAGAATAGCGTAGTAACGTCAAAGCCTTCTGTCTGCACTATGGCAAAAAATATATATACCACAGGCTTTTTCACATGGTCAAACAGCTCTGAGCTTTAACTGAATCCCTCCCATAGCAGCTGTAAGGACTGCAGAACATTGGATGGGTATCAGTGTGACACATAGCAGGGCATACTTACGTCAGCAGCTTCTCAGACAGTGTGGGCTCTATAGTGAGAGAGAACAGGAGTTCAGGGTTATCTTCATTAACCCTTTGAAGAGTAGGTTGTTTGGAATGTGTTTTTCAAAATTCTAAGTCAGTGTTCTAGAACTACATTGGTTTTTTACCAGTTGAATTACCAGTTGTGATTGCTACATCAGGCATTAGAATGTTCAGTTAAGAACATTCTAATCGCATATTTGTGATCTTACAGGCTTAAAACTGATGGTTTCTGTCAGAGACAAGGGCTGTGGTACAGAGCAGGGGTGCTCTATATAGACAGTGTAGTGACATGGACATGCAGTATAATGGCACCGGCAGGTAGTGTAGTGACATAGACAGGCAGTATAATGGCATAGGCAGGTAATGTAGTGACAGACAGGCAGTATAAAGGCATAGACACGACAGGCAGTGTAGTGAAATAGACAGTATAATGGCATCGGCAGGTAGTGTAGTGACATAGGCAGGCAGTATAGTGACATAGGCAGTGTAATGACATAGACAGGCAGTGTAGTGACATAGGCAGGCAGTATAATGGCATAGACAGGTAGAGTAGTGACATAGACGGGTAGTGTAGTGACAGACAGGTAGTGAAGTGATGTGGACAGACAGTATAATGGCATAGACAGGTAATGTAGTGACATAGACTAGCTGTGTAGTACTATAGGCAGGCATATATGGATAGTTTTATCAAAATGGAAAGGGCAGAACCTCAAACCCTGGATATGTAAATGGGAGTCTTCAAGATCACATCCTGGGTTTGGCACTTGAATTTGAATTTGAACTGAAGAGACTCACTTTTGCGCTTGCAGCACTTGCAGCACTTGCATTTCTTGCATGCACGCTTCAGAAGACAGATGATGATGATGAGCACGATGACGCACAGGCCAACAGCCACCCCAATCCCAACAGGGCCCACCTTGCTTTCTGTAGGAAACAGTCACCACTGGTTTACAATGGCACAATGCTGGCTTCTCTGTGTCTCCATAGAGAAACCCTATCTACACTCTCAAATAAGGGTTCCAAAATGCTCTGTGTCTCCATAGAGGCACTCTATATAGGACCAATAGGATCCAAAACATAAACTATATGTACGTATATGAATTGACAACCTCAAAATACCTAGATTAGGATTCTATATGATTCTTGAGTCATTTGGACACAATAATTATGTACAGTCAAGCCGGAAAGTCTGCACACCCCTAATGACGAAGTGAAAACAGGTTTTTAGAAAATATGCAATTTTATTTTACTGACAAAAATAGGTTATTTAGGGGTTACATATCTGTACACACCCTTAGCCTAATACTTAGTTGCTGCACCTTTGGCAGCGATTACAGCTTCAAGGCGTCTTGGGAAAGAAGCTACGAGCTTGGCACACTTGTTTCTGGACATTTTTGCCCATTCCTCTTGGCATATCCTTGCAAGCTCCGTCAGGTTGGATGGGGAGCGTCAGTACACAGCCATTTTCAGCTCTTTCCACAGATGTTCATTTGGATTCAGGTCTGGGCTCTGGCTGGGCCACTCAAGGACATGCACAGACTTTCTCCGAAGCCACTCCTTTGTTCTCTTGGCTGTGTGCTTCGGGTCGTTGTCATGTTGGAAGGTAAACCTTCGCCCCAGTCTGAGGTCCAGAGCACTCTGGAGCAGGTTTTCTTCAAGGATCTCGGTGTACTTAGCTGCATTCATCTTTCCCTCTATCAGGACTAGTCGCCCCGTTCCCGCTGCTGAAAAACATCCCCACATCATGATGCTGCCACCGCCATGCTTCACTGTAGGGATGGTATTAGCCAGGTGATGAGCGGTGCCTGGTTTCCTCCAGATGTGACGCTTGGTATTCAGGCCAAAAAGTTCAATTTTGGTTTCATCAGACCAGAGAATCTTGATTCTCATGGTTTGAGAGTCCTCTAGGTGCCTTTTGGCAAACTCCAAGCGGGCTGTGATGTGCCTTTTACTAAGGAGGGGCTTCCGTCTGGCCACTCTATCATAAAGGCCTGATTGGTGGAGTGCTGCCTGGATGGTTGATCTTCTGAAAGGTTCTCCCATCTCCACAGGGATACGCTGGAGCTCTGTCAGAGTGACCCTCTGGTTCCTGCTCACCTCCCTGGCCAAGGCCCGGCTTCCCCGATTGCTCAGTTTGGCCGGGCGGCCAGGTCTAGGAAGATTTTTGGTGGTTCCAAACTTCTTCCATTTACGAATGATGGTGGCCACTGTGCTCTTTGGGACCTGTAAAGCTGCAGAGATGTTTCCGTACCCTTCTCCAGATCTATGCCTTGACACAATCCTGTTTCTGAGGTCTGCAGATAATTCCTTTGACCCCATGGCTTGGAGTTTGCTCTGACATGCACTGTCAACTGTGGGACCTTATATAGGCAGGTGTTGGCAATCCCCAATCATGTCCAATCAATTGAAGGTGGACTACAATTAAATTGTATAAACATCTCAAGCAGTATCAGTGGAAACAAAATGCACCTCAGCTCACTTTTGGGTGTCATATCAATGTACACATGATATTTTACATTTAGATTTTTAATAAATTAGCACAAATGTCTAAAAACCTGTTTTCACTTTGTCTTCATGGGCTATTTTGTGTAGAATTTTGAGACAAAAAATTAACTCAATCTATTGTAGAATATGTCTGTAACGTAATAAAACGTGGAGAAGGTGAAAGGGGTGTGCAGACTTTCCAGCTTGACTGTATAATCTATACACACAGGCCTGGATTCAATAAATATTTGTTCTTAGCTTATAACAATAACAGCTTAAAATAACAATTGCAAATGGTCTTTTATTATGTTTGGTGAATGCTGGCCTCAGAAACTTTGTGAACAAAATAATGCATATATCAGGACAAGTACTGATTTAATCCTGGCTTTCACACACAAATCACTAGTCCATTCTCAGAGCTCATGGACATGGTCCTGTCTTGAGTAGAAAGTTGCAGAACAGTTCTGGACTCACTGAAGGTGGGAAAAGGTGGGAAGGTGGGGAAAGGGCCAAACGGGCTATCTGTGTGAGATAAAGCATAAATCCCCCCACAGAATTAACTCTTTAAGTTGTAAGATCACAATTTTCTGAATAACTGAATTAACTGAACATTCTAATGCTAATGTAACAATCAGTACTGGTAATTGGAAACGATGGAGTTCTAGAAGACGGACTTGGAATTTTGAAGAAAAAAACATTCCAAAAAACCTACTCTTCAAAGGGTTAACCAAACCAGTCAAAGCAGATAATGCTATCTCACATTAAACACTAAAATGCACATTATGAGGAACTATTCTGGATTGGGAAAAAAATGTTCCGATTGTGAATGAGTGATTTCCCAGGTTCCCCCTAATCATCTTCCACATGCATTTACATTCTGAATGGGGTTTTCCAGTTCTTTGTGATCAACTTCCATATACCTGACGCTTACAGTATATCCAGCATTTAGGGGCATTCCACACACATACATACACACACACACACACACACACACACACACATATGCGCATTTGATTGCTACAATCTTAATGGATGTAATGCTAGAAAAAGTAGATAGATAGCATTGTGTTTACACTGAAGATCAAAGGTAGATCTGGTCGAAAGCAGACAGACTGGCTGGACAATGGTTGGAACACACACATACTCACGCATGCACACACACACACACACACAAACAAACACACTCAGACAAACACAACGTTGCACAGACCCGTACGAATGGACAGATACAGACACACGCGCACATTTATTTTAACTAAAAATACATGTAAATTTAGGTTTAAATATCACCAAGTTCTCAACCTTCTTTATTCAAGTATGTTACTCCACGGACGAGGCACCCCTTGCTTTTACAATAAAAATCGAATGCGCCTGCAGCGAACACCACCGTCTGCTTAGTAGTTTTCTTTTAAATGTAAATGCAATATATACAGTGGTGTTCAAAAAGATAGCAGTACAACATCAGTAACCTGATGAACCACTGTTATTAGTAGTAGTGATATTTCTGCATGGCAAATAATTTACTTGTAGATGTAGTAGTGTAATAGAAAAACAACAGACCCAACTGTCATGACATGCACGCTGCTTGTTCTGAGTAATTGACTCATTCATTGAAAGGGGCGTGTTCAAAATAATAGCAGTGTGGAGTTTAATTAGAGAATTCTTTCATTCTGTGAAAAAAGGTGTCATTAATTGTCCTTTATTAAGGAAGAAGGGAAGCAAATGTTTCACACATTGTTATAAAATATATTTCCTTCTGAATTGCTAAGTAAAATGGGCCGTTCCATTTTCCATTTCCAGGAACAACGTAATTTGATTAAAAAGTTGATTGGAGAGGGGAAAACGTATAAAGAAGTGCAGCAAATTATAGGATGCTCAGCTAAAATGATCTCAAATGCTTTAAAATGGCAACAAAAACCCGAAACACGTAGAAGAAAATGAGCAACTACTGTTAAAACGGATCGAAGAATAGTCAGAATGGCAAAGATTCAGCCATTCATGACCTCCAGAAAGATCAAAGATGATCTAAAATTACCTGTAAGTGCTGTTACAGTCAGAAGACGTTTGATCGAAGCTAAGCTATCAGCAAGAAGCCCTCGTAAAGCACCATTGTTGAAAAAACGGCATGTGCAGAATCGGTTAAAATCTGCCAAGGAACACATCGATTGGCCCAAAGAGAAATGGCGTAACATTCTGTGGACTGATGAGAGTAAAATTGTTCTTTTCGGGTCTAGTGGTCGTCGACAGTATGTCAGACGACCCCCGGGTACTGAATTCAAGCCACAGTACACTGTGAAGACAGTGAAGCATGGTGGCGCAAAAATCATGGTATGGGGATGTTTTTCATACTACGGTGTTGGACCTATTTATCGTATACCAGGGATCATGGATCAGTTTGCATACATCAAAATACTTGAAGAGATTATGTTGCCGTATGCCGAAGAGGAAATGCCCCTGAAATTGGTGTTTCAACAAGATAACGACCCCAAACACACGAGTAAGCGAGCAACATCTTGGTTCCAGACAAAAAGGATTGAGGTAATGGAGTGGCCAGCTCAATCCCCCGACCTCAACCCCATTGAAAACTTGTGGGGTGACATTAAAAATGCAGTTTCTGAAGCAAAACCCAAAAATCCACAGGAACTGTGGAATGTAGTTCGTTCATCCTGGGCTGAAATACCTGTTTCTAGGTGCCAGAAGTTGGTTGACTCGATGCAACGCAGATGCGCAGCAGTTATCAAAAACAATGGTTATGCAACTAAATATTAGTTCAGTAATTTAAAGTGAAGTTAAATCTTGAAAAATTTCTTCAGTTTATACAGTAAGTGTTTGAGTTTGAAGAGAAAAATGTCGACACTGCTATTTTTTTAAACAGATTAATATTCCTTTTCTTTGCTTCGCAGACTTGATCAAATTTGTTAATGCTTTGATTTGGAATTGAATGTGTAATGTTTCCACTACATTTGTAATATGGAACTAAAAGCTATTAAAAAAATATTTGCACTTTATTCACTTTTTTTAACGCACTTCTATTTATTTGAACACAACTGTACCTACGCCATCTTAAACCTCCAGTCAAAGTTCATTCATGAGTGTAAACAACAAGTGTTCAAGCACAGCACAGTTCAAGCTCCTTACCATTGTTATCACCCATAGCTTGGCACCAGACGGAGTTTCTCACCTTCTCCCCCTCTTTCTTCCCTACTCCTTATCTGGATCCCAAACTTTGACACTGCCCCTATTCCTGTTTAAACCTGTAACCCTTTATCCCACTATTAAAGCAGGGCTGTTTATCCCTTTATGTTGTCTTCTGTCTCTCTCTCTCTCTCCCTCTCTAGGGACGTGGCTTCTCACCACTGCATTGTTGTCATTCTCCAAACTGGCCCTTCTTCATTCTCTGTCTCTCTGACATTTCCTCCTCCCCATGTGTAACAATACATTCTTTTGGTTATATTGGGATGGCAGGTATGCCATCCGCCAAGTTACGGCTTGGCAGGGCATGCCCCGTACCTATACAGCACCGAGAGTTTGCCACTTTTCAGGGTTTCCAACAGAAATAACCACAGACTCTCAGCCCTTCCATTTCACTCTATATTGTCCACCTGACTGCAATCAGCATGAAGCTGCATTATAGCCATGTGGGATCTGACTCTGGAGACCCATGTTCAAAACCCGCCTTGACAAACATTCTTTTTTTTTTTTTTATTTGCGTCAAAAACGATGTGCACGTTATGCTTTTTTTTCCACACGTAAGAATGTGACCATATGAAAACCTTGGGCAGAATTTCTCGTTGTTAACGTTACTCTTTAACAAGTTGCCACATTTTACATACACCTGGCTGGCTATACCTGCCTGGCATATACCTTCAGTCAGCTCTGTTCAGTTAAAATGAAAAATGAAACTACTCAAGTGTCGCTGGCTAGCCAGTAGTGTTGTAGTCGAGACCACCTAAACCGAGACCGAGTCAAGACCAAGACTTTGAGGTGGCGAGACCGAGTCAAGACCAAGACTTTGAGGTGGCGAGACCGAGTCAAGACCAAGACTGAGGGGGGGCCAGACCGAGACCGAGACCAGACCAATGCGAGTCCAATTGAAGACCATGACTGTAATTGTGTTGGTCTACCATCATAGTGATGGCTCAACATTTACACCATTTCGCTGCTAAAATTCAAAACACAGAAAGCATTATTTAGGAATTTTAATAAAGAAAGCATTGTTTTTGTGAAAATACTGATGTACAGTATACAACAGAAGTGAGTACACCCCTGTGCAATATCACTTAAATGTGAAATGATTCAAAATTGTATCACCTCTCAATAATTGCATTATTTCTAAGTTGACAAGTAGAGTGTTTCCTCTTATGAACAATCAAAAACAAATACTTTAGAAAGACAAAAGTGAATACACCTGTGATCACTGATACACAAGTTAGAAAGTTACACAAGTTAAAATCATTTTTAATATTTGGTCGCATATCCTTTGCATGCCATGACGTCCTGATGTCTTTGACCCAACAACATCAAAAGACTCTTGATATCTTATTTTCTGGTACTCTTACAAGCGATACTATAACGTCTCTGCATTTGAATGGATCTCTATGGGAATTAGGGGGTGGGACTAGATTTAGCTGTAAATTACACTGGAACAGTATGGAACACATGGTTGCCTAAATGGCTGTAAGTCATCAAGGGTCTGACGTATCAAACAAGCCTTAAACCATCACTCTGCTGCCAGAAATACAGTAGATATGGATGGATAACTTGAAGGGTTTCTTCTCCTGACTTATTTTTCCATAGAGTTCAATAGGAAAATTTGTCAGGAGAAACAACCCTTAAAGTGATCCATCCATATCTACTGCATATCTGGCAGCAGAGTGATGGTTTGAGGCTTGTTTGATACAAGCCTCAATCTGCAATCTGACCCAGTGCGCGAAATGGCACAAAATGCAGTTGAAAAGGCCTCCAAGACGCGTTTCCAAGTTTTCAGTTTCAGTTGAGCTACAAAATATTATTGCGATTGTAACACAACGACTCGTGAGACCCACATAATGGCACTGTTACTGTTCAGTGTTCAACTGCAGAGTGCAGACAGACTCTGGTGAGTGAGCTGGCTGTTGGTCTTTGAGATGTATGTGATGCGACTTGGGGTACAGGAAAGAATAAGTGGTTAGCCTAACGTTATTTACAGCCAGGCCTACGCTTTGAGGTAAATTAATATTTAAATCGTTAATGTGTGGTTTTATCTAGCGATCTAGCAAAATTTCCGTCCGCTAAACCTATAAATCAATGATATCAAATAGTAGCATATTTTGTCATCTGTAACTAGTTTTCCGTGGTGGCCAATCAAATTTCTGTGGGGGCGGGTTTTTAGTTGACTACGCTTATATCATCCACGGACATACAAACCATTAGTAGCTACTTCTACCATGTAAACAACCCTTTAAAACACCATCATTCTATGTCTGTCTTTCAGCTACAATGTATGTGTTTGCATGTATATTTAATATATTTAATTATCTTATGGTTCATAAATTTACTTGCACTATCATCATCAGTTGGCTACTCATAAGAAACACTGTAAAAAAAAAAAAGATATCTCAACAAAAAACATTTTCAATGTACAAAAATGCCAAGTTACTCACACATAGCCTACAAAGCACTGTCTGTTTGTAATTAATTAAAACTAGCAAAAACTAGGCCTTGCCGATATCAAAGTATTGATATTAAAATGAGGTGACAACAAACAATATTGGCTACTGTAGCTCACTTTAATTAATTGTGTTTTTTCATCTTACTATCTCTTACTATTCAAGAAAATTTAAAACTTTTTTTCCTTTTTATTCCAGCCTATTTTTATTTTTTATTTTTATTTTTATTTTTTACTTATTATGAGGGGTCCCCTGGATGCCTTTGAGCCTGGGTCAGGGTCCCTGGATCAGAAACACTTGTAAACCCCTGAGATAGAGGAATACAATGGAACACAAAGGGAGATACCTATGAGACAACTGAGAATCCCCCCTATTGTAAAGTGCTCCACCTTTACATTACTTGATACCCTATTTTCTTTTCTGGTTGAGAAAAGCCAGAGATTTTCCAGGGGATATTTATTGAGTTGTATGAATGACACTGCAGAGAACCTGTAATCCTGAGAAACATCACACACACACACACACACACACACACACACACACACACACACACGAATCTGTGCAGTGTGATGGTAATCTAATTTTCGTCTATAATAAATACAAAATAAAACAAAGAGATCTCAACAGCATTTTTCTGTCCTTTGAGACTGTTTAAATGTTTGAGTGCTTTGTATTTTGAAAGAGGAATTTTCTGGAATACCGGAATAAAGAAATGGTTGTGAGGCCTGTCTAAGACATTGCTGGTGGGAACTGGGGAAACAGAGAAGGCACCGGACTGTGTGGTTTAAATTCTTCCTCCCTGATGGAGAATAGCCAAATCACCCTGCCAAAGTACATTGTTTATTTGCATTTACATTATATCTTTCTCTATCTTTATACTGCAAAGTCAGTTCCCCAAATTCTAATAAACTGATCTCTTTCTCTGGTTTCAAAATGTATTAGTCTTTTTTTTTTGCTTGTCAATACATGAGCACGTCAATTCCTTCTCCAAGTTTTTGCGAAGAACACCTCAACTCATTTTAAATGTTTTAAAAAGAATTCGTTGGATAATGTTTAATTATAATTGAGCTTTATTCTTTTTTATGCAAAAAGGTAATTTTCAAGCCCCACCGTCGAAACAGCAAACTTTGTGTTCCACTGTAGGACAGACCTGTCAACACAGTTGCTGAGAAGCAGCACTCCACATGCTGAAGAAAACGGCGCAACACGAGGCATGAGAGTGACACCTGCTGGTGATATTTAATATTACTCCACAAAGGGCATACCTCGGCTGTGAGCTACTATCTTGGTCTTCTAAATTCAATTCATGGCAGCAGTGGGGATGAGACCATTGTGGCAGGGGAACACACGTTTATTAGCATCACCTCTTCTAAGTGTAAAAAAATACATTTTAAAAACATGGTGTTTATATTTTCTTAATTTGTGAATGGATCATGATCTATTGGGATCATTAGTTATTAAATTATTATTGTTCTAAATTGCCGCATTTCACATACAGATGTGTAATTCAATAGAATATTAATCATAATTGAGACTTCCATTGTCCAAGTGTTAAATAGTACAGCCACTGCAGTCTGTCCCCTAGGTCTTTGTAGGCAGGGTGGTGAGATGGTGTGACCCCATGGGGGGTTGGGAATGCTGGCACAATCATCGCGGGGATGGGGGGGGGGGGTGGCGTATGGGGGATGATGGTGGTGGGGTGCTGCTGTGATTGCGAAGGGGGGGAGGTCAAAAGAATGGTGCGCTTATGCCAACAAATTTTCAATAGATTTTTAAATAATAGTAAATTTGTTTTCAGTCAAGTCAAGGCAAGTCAAATTTATTTATAAATTTACGTTTAAAAACAACCAACGTTAACCAAAGTACTGTACAGTGTGGAAGTGCTAAAAAAGAATAAATAAATAAAACAATGGGACACAAGACAAAAAAAAATAGAAAGAGAATAGAGCTAGAGAATAGAAATATGTTTTAAGAAGGGATTTGAAAGACTCAATAGTGGGGGCGGATCTAATAGTTAGGGGGAGGCTGTTCCAAAGTTTACGGGCCACGACAGCAAAGGTCTCCCTTTAGCTTCAGCCTCGAGCGTGGGACAGTCAGGAGACCCAGGTTTGAAGACCTGAGCGTCCTCGATGTTGTAGGGAATATTCATTTAAATCTATACACGGGGCACCAAAAATGTAGGGGACATACCTCTATTTATACACGGGGCGTCACTTATGTACTGCAATATGCCACTACCATCCTTATACAACTGGTGGCATGGTTTTGTATAATAAATCAGTCTCATAAAATTTATATATTATTCTCAAAAGAGAATACACTAACTTGAATTAATAATTAAATTAATTACCAATAAAATTACACATTAATAATTGTCTTAGCAAAATCACAATATTATGTACTCAGTTGATACCGAGTTAATATAAATGATCCAGCTAGAAGGTGAAGGCATTTTGGGGAAACCCTGCGATTAGCATTGGCTGATTCAGTTCACCACAAGAGCAACATTAATACAGGCAATCTTGGATAAATGTAATAGTTTATTGAACACAAAGTACCAAACAGAGCAAGGCACAATTCACTACTATAATGTACAACAAACTATGTATGTGTGTGTGTGTGTGGGGCGCGTTGGGCGCATGTGGGGTTTCCATGTTCTCCTGCGTGTGGGGGGTTGCCTCGGACATGTTAACAAAGAAACTAAAATGGATGGAGATTTGAAGCTAGCTTTCACTGGAGCTAGCTAATGGTGGCGCATGAACCATACCATACACATAGGGGATAGCCGTAAGCTCAATGCGTGTGCATTGAGATCAGCGTGCAGTTTTAATATTATGACTGGTTAGTGTTTAAAGACAGATCACATGCAAGATACGTTCTGTGCGTGATGCATTAAACCTAATGCAGCGCGGTGGATGGCTTACAGCCATCCAAAGTAAAACGGTAACAAAACTTTTACAGAACCAGTCAGAAACAGATCCAGTCACAACATGTTGCGGTTGCTAACTAATAAGCTATGCCCATGTTACAGCCTTACTTGAATTAAAGTCTGTTAAATAGGTTCCTCTGTTGGATCGCACACTCACAATGAAAAGGGGACATCCGGTCGCCCTGATCCTGTGGTTGCCGTTCGTAGGGGTAGCGATAGATAGGGAAACCGGCCGCCTCATCTTGGGTCCCTGGAACTGGTTTACTCCGTCGTCAGGGTTGCAGTTCGTAGGGGTGGATAATGGAACCGTTCGCATTATTTCTCCCGAACTATGCAGCGTCATCCTACTGCAGACCGCTTGCCTCTTTGGGGACTCATCGGCGGTGCTGTGCTGCAGGATCAATGGGTGTGTGGTCCGCTTGGTGGTTCTTCTTGACCACCGGGTGCTCGCGTTGCCTCCTTGCGTCTTGTCTCCGGTCCTCCGTGGCCGATAGCCGGGGGTAGATGCGCCCGCCACGCTCAGTTGGATCGGTGTCATGGACGACCGTGCTTCCTTTTGGAGCAAAGGCTCTTCCCCGGGCGTGCAGGCCGCACGGGGCCTTGAGACGAGACCGTGAAGGCCCTGCCGAGTTGAGCGGACGAACTGGGAAGAACAAACTGCGGGAAGAACTGGCCGTGTTGCCCCTTTTATAAACTTTATTGTCAGTCGCGCATTCCGCTGTGCAGTATCACGTTACAGAGCGGAAATCACAATTGGTACAACGTCCTACGTCACTTCCAACGTGGAGGAGGAGCCTCCTGTGGACTGTATGGAATTGTTGTTCCTGTTGTCCCTACAATGTCGTATGGGGGCGTATGAGTTCTGCTAAAAAGGAAGGGGCCCTTCCATTTAGGGCTTTAAAAACAAATAGCAGAACCTTAAAATCTACTCTAAAGCGCACTGGGAGCCAGTGTATGGAGGCCAGCACATGGGTGATGTGGTCTCTTTTCCTGGAACCACTCAGTAGTCTAGCTGCTGCGTTTTGGACCAGTTGCAAGCGGGACAGGTATGAGTGGTTTATGCCAGTGTACAGTGAGTTGCAGTAGTCTAATCGGGAGGAAATTAAGGCGTGAATGACTTTCTCCAGATCTTGGAAGGAGAGAAATTATTTTATTTTGGCGATGATTCTGATTTGGAAAAAACTGGCTTTGTCAAATTTGAGTGCGGAATCAAAAATCACACCAAGAATTTTGACTTGTGGCTTGATGTAGCAGGACAGCTTGCCTAGGTTATTTGAGATTGATTTGATAGAGTCAGGGGGGGCGAAAAGGACGACTTCACACTTGCTCTCATTTAGCTGGAGAAAGTTATGAGCCATCCAGCATTTTATATCCTCAAGACAATCCCTGAGGTTGTTCTATCTGCACTGATCATTGGGTTTTAATAGGAAGTAGAGCTGGGTGTCGTCTGCATAGAAATGGAGATGTTGTATTTCTGAATGATTTGCCCCAGTGGGCACATGTAGATGGAGAAAAGTATAGGAGATAAAATGGAACCTTGGGGGACTCCACATGTAATGTTCGCCTGAGAGGAAGATGAATTTCCTATGTTTACTGAGAAAGTTCTATTTCTGAGGAAAGAGACGAACCAACCCAGAGCTGTGCCTTTAACACTGACCCCGTGCTTTAGACGGTCGATCAGGATGGCGTGGTCTACCGTGTCGAAGGCAGCACTGAGGTCCAAGAGGATCAGCATAGCACAGTCACCAGAGTCTGCCATATGGAGCAGATCATTCAACACTTTCAGTAGGGCTGACTCCGTACTGTGAAGCGCACTGAAACCAGATAGGAATTTTTCTAGAATTTTATTTTGATGCAGAAATGATAGAAGCTGGGAGTAAATTACCTTTCGAGAACCTTGGATAAAAACGGCAGTTTTGAGATGGGTCTAAAATTGTTAAGTATTGTGGGGTCTAAGTTAGGTTTTTTTTTTTAGGAGTGGCTGGACTACTGAATGTTTAAGGCAGGATGGGACAGAACCGGAGGAGAGAGAACTGTTGATAATGGATAGGAGACTTGGGCCAACTGTGTCAATAGCCTCTTTAAGTAGACCTGTGGGGACAATGTCAAGGGAACAGGTAGTAGATTTCATATGAAAAACAGTCTCCTTTAAGAAAGACAGAGCAATAGGTTCGAAGAAGCTCAGGACAGCTGTGTATACCAGTTATGTCCTGGACAGGGGGTGAGATGTGCAACCTTATGTTTTCCACTTTGCTGACAAAATTCTTCGCAGCTCAGGGGGGACACATCAATGCTGGTACTAGGAGGGGGGCTGATAATAGAATTGATAGTGCTGAACAGGACCCTAGAGTTGTGGAGGTTCTTTGAAATAAGGTCAGAGAAATATTTTGTTCTTGCTACTTTAACTGCTTCCTGGTAGTTAAATAAGCAGTCTCTTATTTCATAGGAGATCTGACGCTTATAAATTTTACACTTACGCTCTGCTTTTCTACATTCCCTCCTTAGAGCCTGTGTGTTGTCATTAAGCTATGGCTGAACTTTAAATTCAGATTTTCTGACTTTAAGAGGGGCAATGGAGTTGAGAATGGTGGAACAGGTGCTAGTTCCTGCTCAGCTGAGGAGGATAAGCCTCTAAAGCAGGGGTTCCCAAACCGGTCCTGGGGACCCCCTGTGTATGCTGGTTTTCGTTGCAACCACAGTTGCAATCCAAGAATGTTAACAAGCTGTTAATTTTTCTTAATTAAGTGCTTGTCATGTTAAGAGGAATTATTTACCCTCTTAAGCCACATTATATCAAAAATAGCTATGGATGCCATGTAGAATAAACACCCCATGTTCACATTGTGCTTATTGTGCTATATTATTTAAAAAAGATAAGAAAATTATTTAACAGATCCATTTAAAGACTGATTTGAATCAATAGGCTCCTAATTGGTGAAAGTGTGGACACATGGCCACTAAAACTAACCATTTGGTAGATAATGAAGAATTCAAACACAAAGCAAATGATAACGAGCCAAACCTGCATTGTGTTAATAAGCTTAAAGAAAAAATTAAAGTTAAACTTTAGAGTTAAACACCTACGAATTAGGACAACCTAATTAACCTAAGTAGGATCCTATTTATTCACTTCACTCTTTAATTTGAGTGAAAATACATAATTTTGTAACCTCTTTTTATGTAATTGTTGCAATATAGCACAATAAGCACAACGTGAACATGGGGAGTTTATTCTACATGGCATGCATAGCTATTTCTGACATAATGTGGCTTAAGAGGGTGAATAATTCCTCCAAACATGAAAAGCACCTAATTAAGAAAAATGAACAGCTTGTTAAAATTCTGGGATTACAACTGTGGTTGCAACGAAAACCAGCATACACAGGGGGTCCCCAGGACCGGTTTGGGAACCCCTGCTCTAAAGAACAGATGTTAAGGGCAGAAGGCATCAGAGAATTTACTGGCAGTGGAAGAGTTAAAGGGATAGTTCGGACTTTTGGACATAATGTCTCAATTACGACTTACCCATGATGTAGTTGATTGATGGAAACCATTTTCAGCTAATTCCATGCTGTCCCTTTTGGACATACACACGTTGCTAATGCTAGGGCAACTCTAAGATAACCGGTAGCATCCACTACCAAACACTCCACAGTGCACCCAAAGCAAATAAAATACGACGACAGTCTATCTGGGGAGCGATACTTTACGTTACCTACGAATGTATTGCCGGCACTGGTCGACTACAACAACAAAGAAGAGCAACAAGTTGGCCACGTTCGCAGCACAAAGTAAAGGATTCAACGATAGTTTGACTTCAAAAATTCAATTCAATTCAATTTTATTTATATAGCGCTTTTCACAGACAACTGTCACAAAGACGCTTGACAGAACAGAAAGGGGAGGAAAAGGGAAATAGGAAATGCCAGCTTTAAGCCAGCTCTAAGCCCCCAGATAGCAGAGGTAAAAACCCTCCAGTAGGGAGAGAAAACCCTCATACAGTGGCGAGAAAAAACTCCCCGATGGGAAGAAATCTCGAGAGGAACCCGGCTATTGGGGGGATGCCCATCCTCCACTGGCCTATGGGTTGATTATTTCATAGGGAGGTATTCTACTCTGATGACTCCGTCATGTAGAGATCAGCAGTGGCAGGTGGGGGGTGCCTAGCTGGTCTTGGGCTGGAGCTCCGGGCCAGGAGGGGGGCGGGGGGAGGGCTCAGGAAACTCTGGAAACTTGGGCTAGAGCTCCGGGCAGGTGCCCAGAGCAGGGAAAAGAGGAAAAAGAGAAAAAAACATTGTTAGGGGGTTCAGATGGTAGCAGAACAGGCAGAGCAGGAGAGACAGAGGTGCCTGCGTGCGATAAGGAAACCCCGGCAGAATAAGGCTATGGCAGCATAGCTAAGGGCTAAACAGAGGCAGGGGCAAATACAGCCATGAGGGCAGGCTTGAGACGGTCACCACCAGACCATGACCGGTTCAGCTTAACAAATGATGGTATAAACACTCAAAATAACCACGATAGACTGTCGTCGTATTTTATTTGCTTTGGGTGCACTGTGTGGAGTGTTTAAGTGCGTTTGGTAGTGGATGCTACCGGTTACCATAGAGTTGCACTAGCATTAGCAACATGTGTATGTCCACAAGAAGGACAGCATGGAATCGGCTGAAAATGGTCTCCATCAATCAACAACATCATGGGTAAGGCGTAAATGAGACATTATGTCCAAAATTCCGAACTAACCCTTTAACCTCATAGTCACTGTTCCAATTCAAATCCAACGTGCTGGAGTACAGAGCCAAAACAACTAAAAATGTGTCACTGTGTCAAGGCCCATCCCATTTATGTAAAGTCCAACTCATTAGGGGGCGCACCAGACCGGTATATCTTCTAAAATGCTTGCCTCCAACTGCAGGTACAGTTCACGAGGGGGGCAATACTCCTAGCTAAATCACCATGCAAGACCCTGCCAGCCAATCAGCATACCAGACTCCAAATGGTATCCTCCAAAAGGCTATGGTGAAAGTAGGGATGTCCCAATCCGATCCACAGCATCGGTATCAGGCCGATACTGGCCCAGAACGCTGGAACGGATATCGGAGGGGAGAAAAAAATATGATCCGATACGCGCAGCGTGTCACGTGATAACAACAGTAGTAACTGTTGCTATGTCCGTCAAGCTTTGTGTCCATCAAAGCAAACATGGCGTTCTCAACCATGAAAGTAGGCTACTGCCCTTTTGGAAAAATGGTAACTTTAGGAACTTTTGGAAAAACTGATCTTCAATTTCATATTTGTAGTGTAGTTTAAATGCTAGCTGAAATGATTCAATGTAGATTTTATGATGCTAGGCAGCATTATTTCCATCACAGCGTGCGGTCTCATTTGCTAGATAGCTACCACAGAGACAGTGGAAACCTAACGGTACAGACATGAGCAGAGGGACTAGCTGGCTTGGCATAAAATAGCAAACCATATCTCATTCATGAAGACAGTATTATCATCGGTTTGTTTACGAGATGGAGTCTGGTAATGTTAATGTTATTCGACGTTAGCGAACATTAACGTTTTAAAAACAGATCTGCAAACATATGGTCTTTTATATTAGTAAGTGAACCAAACGTCCAAATTGTTTCAACGAACCAAAGTCCAGTTTCAGCACAGTAGCTAAGTGGTAACTAGCCAGCTAACGTTAGATGCGCTCGCTTTGGCTTTAAAATGCCTAGTTACAGCAGCACAGTATTGATTTCACGCTACGGAAGTGGACATTCCTTTGTATTAAATAAAAATTCTGTCAATTTACATTTGAAGTGAGATTAAATTTACTGTTTCAAATTAAATGGCTCAAGCTAGAGTTTGATATTATTTCACAAACTATTAAATGTTCCAATACTTTGTCTATTTAGTGGCCATTACATTATTACATTATTCATGTTTTTAGCTTACTAACATTTTAGTTGGAGGTGGTCGGCATGTAACTGCAGCTCCAATATCAGCAGCAGTAGTCAATTGGCTACCATTGTGTAACTAGTTTCTTTTTTCAGTTATGGTAGGGTAACGTTGATGTTAACTAACGTTAGCTTTTTACCTTGGAGTAAACATAATGTTAGATGTGCTACGTCATCTCCGAGGGGTTTAATTGTGAGGTCGCCCACATAATTTTATCCACAGCGTACACCTTTCCTTGTTTGATTTGGGTTTTGGAAACGGGAAAATGATGAAACTAAATTATAGTTTTGTATTTGTTTTTTTTTTTTACAATGCTGAATGGTGCCGTTTAAATTGTTTTAACTTTAAACATGTTGGTCGCTTTAAGTAGGCCTACTGCAGTACCTGTTTTTTTTGTAGTGTTTGAATAAAGGGTGGCAGTCTTTCATAACCAACTGTTGTTGTGGACTATATACTGGGGAAGTATTTGTTTGTTCTCCATTTGAGTGAGATGTTTTTAGGTGGCTAATTGGCCATCATGAGCAAAGTGCTTCCATATATTATATTATTATTATTAATATTATTTGTTCAAGAATAAAACAAAGTATCAGAGTGATATCAGTATCGGCAGATAGCCAAAGCTGCGTTATCGGTATCGGAAGTGAAAAAGTGGTGTCGGGACATATCTAGCTGAAATCACCATGCCACACCCAAAATTATACCCTATGCTGCTAATCACTATACCAGATGCCTAATGGAATCTTCTCAACTGCTATGATGTCAGCCGATCGCCAGAATGGACCCCAATTGGCATCCTCTGAATGCTATGCTGCTAACCTGTCACTATGCCATACCCCAGATGGGATCTTCCCAGTGCTTATGCTGTCAAACAATCACCACGGTGGACAACAAATGGAATCCTGCGAATGTGCACAGTTCCCTACAATCACCACTCCAACATTGCATCCTCTGAATAACTATGCTGCCAGTGAATCACCATGCTGGACCCCAATTGGGATCTTCCCAATGGCTATGGTGTCAGCTAATGGGGACCACCACTGGCATCCTATGAATGGCTATGCTGCTAACCAGTCTCATCCTGGATCCCCAAATGGCATTCTCCCAATGGCAATGCTGTCAGCTAATCACCACAGTGGACCCCAAATGGGAGCGTGCAAATGACTATACTGCCTGCCATTCACCATGGCAGACCCCATTCATCTTCCAAATGGCGACACGACCATCCAATCACCATGCTGGTC
Source organism: Synaphobranchus kaupii (assembly GCA_029718625.1). Classification (NCBI taxonomy): domain Eukaryota; kingdom Metazoa; phylum Chordata; class Actinopteri; order Anguilliformes; family Synaphobranchidae; genus Synaphobranchus; species Synaphobranchus kaupii. The sequence goes on from CM056377.1 coordinate 83,443,149, forward strand.
TCTGTTTCTACCTGAAGGCCACATCCGTCAGATATGTTGCAGCAAGCCAAACTTATTAAAAGCAGCTTACAGCCATTGTTATCATCTTTCCTACATCAGGGGCAATTTGCGAGGATTTCCACTGGCAGATTGCAATTTCTTGTCAAAACACGTTTCACAAAAATGTATTGCATGCGCATCCAGTTCTTTCATCGCAAGTATGGCCTTTACTTTGATTGTGCGTAGATGGACCTACGCTACAGAAAGAATCGTATTTGTGATCGCGCCCACCCTTCTGGCAGATCTCAGCTCGCACGTTACAAATTTCGTGAAACAAGCCCCAGATCTGCATATCAATCTCATACAATCTCATTCTACGTGGATTGTGCACAGATTGACTATGCAAAGGTACTCAGAAGACTTCTTTCTTAAACAAATAACTTTATCACAAAAAGATTTACATTATTAAATTATTATAATATTAACAGGATTAACATCAAGCAATTTTAGGAATGAACACTGTGATCAAATAAAGTGAAATGAAATGAAATAAATCGCAAAATAAACAGTCAGTACTTACTGACCATTTCAATAAAGAATAAATAAGAGCAGACAGACGAGATGATGATATCTTGTTGGTCGAGAACCACCCGTGCGTTGCAGTACTGGATATGCAGTCCGTTAAAGTGGACTACAAGTCGAACTACAATCATTAATGCATTACTTTAAAAAATAAAAATTGGAACATGCGATATATGGTCTACATGCTTGTACCACACAGGCTAATCCAGGAACGTTTCGGCTCATTCTATGAATCAGATTTCAAGAAATAGTCCGTAGTCTCCGAAACCCATTCTATTTTCCATAGGGAATTTACTTCCGAAACCAGACTCCGCCCACGACTGACGTACTCACTTGAGTACTCTATTAAGATTAAAATATAAGGGTAGCGAAAATGGTGGGCGGAGTCAGAACATTTCGCAAATCAGAGTGCAATATGCAAATTAGATATATTTTTTGTAGGCTACTCGCCCTGTCACAGGATGGGGGTGTGGCTGAGGCTAGCCTCACAAACAAGTATTTTCAATGGGCTCTGCTCGTACCATCTAATTCAGCATGAGCCGCTTAGATGGACTGCAATGTGAAATGCTTCTGAGTGAGGCTGTAGAAGCAGAAATTTATGGGGGGCCAACAGTGCCAAAACTCTGTCGTCTGCGACAGCGATTGCCTTATACAGTGCGCTTTAATTGGTCACAACATCTCACTCGCAGGTTTACTCGTGTCACTAGCACTTGCACTAGCACTCGCAGTTGCATTCGCGTTGGCACTCAGTCGCATTCGCACTTTTATGAGTGTAGTTAGTAGGCTAGCCTATAGGCTACTAATTGTTAGCTTGCTGATATAGCTAGCATGCCAGACGGTTAGGTAACGTTAAGAAAATCAGTATAGGCTACTTTGCTGAATAAAATACAGTAGGCTATATGGTTAGACCTTACATTCATTTAGCAGACGCTTTTATCCAAAGCGACGTACAGTAAGTGCGTACAGAGACATCATCAAGATCATTACAGAACAGACAAGGCAAAGCACATCCTTCGCATAATGTAGCAGCTATCCCTAGCAATGAACGTCGACTGTAGTTCACAGTAAGCTGTGGGCAAATCAGCAACACCACACTTCCATTCCAAATACTATTATAAACTATAATAAACAGACAGGGAACAGGGAACTGATATTCCTAGGTGAGGATATCAGTCAAGGTGGAGTCTGAAGAGGTGTGTCTTCAGGCCTCGACGGAATGCAGGCAGGGTTGGAGTAGAACGTAGGGGAATGGGAAGTTCATTCCACCACTGAGGAGCTAATGTGGAAAAACTCCGCAGTCGGGACAAGCGAGAGCCTTTGACACGGAGCGGGGGGGAGGGGAGTGCCAGTCGCCCTGCTGTAGAACAGGGGTTCTCAATCCTGGTCCTGGGGGACCCCTGTGTATGCTGGCTTTCGTTGCAACCGCAGTTGCAATCCCAGAATTTTAACAAGCTGTTAATTTTTCTTAATTAGGTGCTTGTCATGTTTGGAGGGATTATTCACCCTCTTAAGCCACATTATATCAGAAATAGCTATGGATGCCATGTAGAATAAACACCCCATGTTCACATTGTGCTATATTATTTAAAAAAGATAAGAAAATTATTTAACAGATCCATTTAAAGACTGATTTGAATCAATAGGCTCCTAATTGGTGAAAGTGTGGACACATGGCCACTAAAATTAACCATTTCGTAGATAATGAAGAATTCAAACACAAAGCAAATGATAACGAGCCAAACCTGCATTGTCTTAAGCTTAAAGAAAAAATTGAGTTAAACACATGTGTTCAACAACCTAATTAGGAGCCTATTGAGTCACTTCACTCTTTCATTTGAGTGAAAATACATTATTTTGTAACCTTTTCTTATGTAATTGTTGCAATATAGCACAATAAGCACAATGTGAACATGGGGAGTTTGTTCTACATGGCATGCATAGCTATTTCTGACATAATGTGTCTTAAGTGGGCGAATAATTCCTCCAAACATGAAAAGCACCTAATTAAGAAAAATTAACAGCTTGTTAAAATTCTGGGATTGCAACTGCGGTTGCAACGAAAACCAGCATACACAGGGGTCCCCCAGGACCAGGATTGAGAACCCCCGCTGTAGAAGAGCGAAGTGGTCGAGCAGGAACATAGTTCTGGATTAAGTCCTGCAGGTAGGCGGGGCCTGTCCTATTGGCTGCAGTGTAGGCCAGGGTCAGAACTTTGAACCTGATCCTGGCTGCAACTGGCAGCCAGTGGAGAGACCTCAGCAGGGGGGTTACATGGGGACATTTCGGGAGGTTGAACACAAGCCGGGCAGCTGCATTCTGGATCAGTTGAATCAGGTTAGAATCAGGTTAGGATCAGGTTAGGCTACTGAATCAGTTCACTAACCTTAGCTAAATAGTTTGCAAGTTTGATCTTTGATCAGCTTGGGTAGCCTACTACTATAGCCTATCTAGCTATCTGATCAGCTAAATTAGGCTAAATATAGGCCTATTATTTTTTATTAAAAGACGAAGATTTTGTTTTCCTGTCAGGTTGAACGTATTATGGATTTCCTTGTAGTGTACCAACAATGTCACATTCGAAGAATTTGACGTGGTTTATGAAAAGCTTGCATGAGTTCACCATTTAGCTACTGAAATTATAATGCTGGTTAATGCTTTTATGGCTCCCGTGCCGAAATTTGACTGCCTGTCAGAATTTGACAGACCCTCGCGTGTACGCGCGCCCACTCTGCATTATTACTCTTTGCGACTGTGTTCCTTCTCCTTTCGCGATTTCCGACTAATATCTTCCTTCTTTCGGTGCATGATCAAGCCATTCGGTGTCACTGTCCGTACAGATAGCCTACTCTTTTTCTCATTTGAAATGCTCGATTTTCGTGGAGTTCTGACATAGACCCAATTTAAGCAGCATACTTTGCAAGAATCAGCCTAGTCTACGTTAAAAGCGTTAATAAATAAATGCAGATAAAAAATAAGTAATATTTTTTTATAGGTGTGTCTTGGGCGTGACATGCAATAAACCAATTAAATAGGCTCGCCTACTCTACTTCTAGCCTACTCTATGGCCGCGTTTGACATTTCTCTGTTGTTCTTGGGATTGTATCGCCACCCTGTGGATTTAAATGTTAACTGCAGTGGTATAATCATGAGAGTGCGAGTGCGAATGTGAATGCAATTGCCTTATAGTGTGCGCTTTAATTAGTCACAGCATCTCACTCGCAGGTTTACTCGTAGCACTTGCACTCGCAGTTGCTCTCTCATGATTATACCACTGCAGTTAGCATTTAAATCCACAGGGTGGCGATACAATCCCAAGAACAACAGAGAAATGTCAAACGCGGCCATACAGTAGCCTAGGCTAGAAGTAGAGTAGGCGAGCCTATTTAATGAAGGAAGATACAGAGAAATATCGCAATTGGCAGAAATGGAAGATTTAAAATGTAACGTCCTGAAAACATGAACCTAGGCTACATGTTTCAGAGTAATAGCACCCCTTGGCCTTTACATTTTCTGAGTGTATAGTAGCCTACTCATTGTTAGCTTGCTGATAGCTAGCATGCCAGACGGCTAGGTAACGTTACGAAGAACAATATAGGCTAGCCTACTTTGCTGAATAAAATACAGTAGGCTATATGTTCGCTGGGCTACTTGAATAATTTCACTAACCTCAGCTAAATAGTTTGCAAGTTCGCGTGATCTTTGATCAGCTCGGGTACTAGCCTATGATCAGCCCAAAATTATTAGCCTATTTCTGTTGTAAATTTCTTAATATATTCTATATAGTTAATATATTTCTCTTAGATAAATATATTAACTTTAATTAATATGCTGTTTGAGTTTAATGGAGCAGATGAGAACATTTGTAAGGGAACTGATCCAACCATTCGCTCGTCCGCATTTGCCAGAAGACGATTATTATTTATTTATTTTTATTGTCAGGTTGAACGTCTTATGGATTACCTTGTAGTAATGTCACATTCGAAGAATTTGACGTGGTCTATGAAAAGCTTGCACGAGTTCACCATTACTGGAAGTCAAGCATTCTGCTACTGCTTTTATGGCTCCCGTGCCGAAATCTGACTGCCTGTCAGAATTTGACAACCCCCCGCGTGCACGCGCGCCCACTCTGCATTATTAGGTAGCCTACTTTCTTTGTGACTCTGCTCCTTCTCCTTTCGCGATTTCCGACTAATATCTGCCTTCTTTCGGTGGATGATTGGACCATTTTGTGTCACTGTCCGTACAGATAGCCTACTATTTTCTCATTTGAAATGCTCGATTTTCGTGGCGTTCCGGCATAATTTAAGCAGCATAATTTGCAAGAATCAGTAGCCTAGGCCTTACGTTTAAAGCAGATAAAATGCATGTAAAGTAGGCTATAGTTTATTTTTAAAACTGCATTAACGTAGGCTAGTGAAACATAAAACAATTGCAGTTTGTTTTAGGAATATTTGCCCGGAGAAACAACCCTTCAAGTTATCCATCCATAACTAGGCTACTGCATATCTGGCAGCAGATGGTTTGAGGCTTGTTTGATACGTCAGACCCTTGATGACTTAGAGCCATTTAGCCAACCATACTGTTCCAGTGTAATTTACAGCTAAATCTAGTCCAACCCCCCAATTCCCATAGAGATCCGTTCAAATGCAGAGAGGTGATAGCCTAGTATCGCTTGTAGGAGTACCAGAAAATAAGATATCAAGAGTCTTTTGATATTGTTGGGTCACAGGCATCAGGAAGTCATGGCATGCGAAGGATATGCGACCAAATATTAAAAATTATTACTTTATTCTACATTATGTTAAACTGTCCAATATTTTTGATGCCCGAAAATGGGGGGGACTATGTAGGCCTACAAAAGGTTCTATACTTTATAAACGGTTCATCCGATATGGATGAAAAAACCCTCAGCTGACAGTCTGCACTTCAACCTCATTGTCATTGTATCCTTTCAAACTCAAAGTGCGAGAGTATAGAACCAAAATAACAAAAAATGTGTCACTGTCCAATGAATTATGGTGCTCACTGTATGAACAAAACATTTTGAGGGTGTAGGCTACAGTAGAGGACCAGATGTGTCACCACAGCATAATGCTGTCCTGGACATTATGTCTACATTGAACTTAACGAAGAATCGTAGGCTATTCCCAGGGCTTGTAGACTAGCTGTCAAACTGCGATTCTTTTATGTTCCATTAGCCTACGTTAACGCCGTTTTTTTTTTTTTTAAACGATAGCCTAATTTACATGGATTTTATCCGCTTTTAACGTAGGCTAGGCTGATTCTTGCAAAGTAGGCCTATGCTGCTTAAATTAGGTCTATGTCAGAACTCCACGAAAATCGAGCATTTCAAATGAGAAAAAGAGTAGGCTATCTGTACGGACAGTGACACAGAATGGCTTGATCATGCACCGAAAGAAGGAAGATATTAGTCGGAAATCGCGAAAGGAGAAGGAACACAGTCGCAAAGAAAGTAATAATGCAGAGTGGGCGCGCGTGCACGCGAGGGTCTGTCAAATTCTGAAAGGCAGTCAAATTTCGGCACGGGAGCCATAAAAGCATTAACCAGCATTATAATTTCAGTAGCTAAATGGTGAACTCATGCAAACTTTTCATAAACCACGTCAAATTCTTCGAATGTGACATTGTTTTTGGCACACTACAAGGAAATCCATAATACGTTCAACCTGACAGGAAAACAAAATCTTCGTCTTTTAATAAAAAATAATAGGCCTATATAGCCTAATTTAGCGGATCAGATAGCTAGATAGGCTATAGTAGTAGGCTCATAGGCGGAAATCCCGGGGGGGACACGACCCCCCCATCCTGGGAAAAATATGATTTGTCCCCTTCCAATATATCACTGTAAACATAACTATGTAATTTCAATAATATTAATAATAAGAAATGAAAGGACTTGTGCTGATTATAGACACGTAATAGCGCGTTTTTAAGTTTCAAAAGATTGCGACCCCCCTTCCCTTGGCCTCACAATGGTTTGATCCACTGCACCCCCCAGCCCTCAGCAGTGGCACATGATACAGTGCGTGTGTGAATGGTATGTTTGTACTGACTCAATACGGGGATGTTTAAAAACAATAAAGCAATTCTAGCTTTTAGTCCTTCAAGCTAGCTAGCTAAGATTAGAAAAATGGAGCTGCTGGCTATCGTTATATGACAACGTTTGGAGACAACGCTGCTCCTCCGGAAGGAATTATATCGAGTTTTAAAACAGTGCCAGCGCTGGTATATTCACTAAAAAATACAAAAATGTAAAATATACTCGAAGCTGGTCCAGAAAAACTACATAGCTTGCGCACAGGCGTTGTATTGAACAATCCAGGAAATTGACGGTAAGACATAATCACTAGAAATGGTTTAAAAGTAAGGTTTAGTTAATGTCTACGCTCTAAATGAATGGGGAATTTACTTCCGAAACCAGTGTGACGTATCACTTGAGCACTCTATTAAGACGGAGAGGGGAATCTCTGGGCTAAAACATGTCGTGGGCGGGGCCTGAGCAGGGCTGTGAAGTAGACAGCGGGAAAAAAATAAGCAGACAAGAATCTGGTCTGAATTGGAGTCATTACATTACATTACATTACATTACATTACATTACATTGCAATCATTTGGCAGACGCTTTTATCCAAAGCGACGTACAATAAGTGCATATTGAAGGTCATAGACGAGACTTGTGCAAATGGAGAACAGCAGAGGACCCAGTACAGATCCCTGCGGGACTCCTGTAAAAAGTGGATGAGGTGTAGAGACAGAGCCCTTCCAGGAGACTTGGTAGGATCTATCTGTGAGATAGGATGTAAACCAAGAGAGGGCAGTTCCAGAGATGCCCATCTCAGCCAGTGTGGAGATCAGGAGTTTGTGGTTGACCGTGTCAAACGCTGCAGACAGGTCAAGGAGAATCAGGACAGAGGAGATGTTGTCTTAGCAGACGTAGTTGCTGATGTGAAGGCTGACAGCAGAGTGTGATACGAGGCCAGATCATCTGGGGATCTGGATTTCCTCCACTTTCTCTCAGCAGCACGCAGCGTGGTTCTGCTGGATCGGAGAGAATCCGTCAGCCACGGGCAGGGGGGTGATGATCGGGCCGGTTTGGAGACAAGAGGACATAGTGAGTCGAGAGACTGAGAGAGGCAGGAGTTAAAGGTGGAAGTGGCAACATCAATAGGCAAATTAACAAAAGATGCAGGAGGAGGAAGTGCAGAGAGAGCAGAGGTAGAGAGAGAGGAGTGCGAGAGAGTGCTGAGATTTCTCCAGAAAGTTACAGAGGGTAGGTTGTTAGAGGAGTTGCGGGAGAGTGGGTAGGAGAGAGAGAATGAAATAAAGAAATGGTCCGATACATGGAGCGGAGTCACCGTGAGTTCAGACGTGGCGCAGCTCCTGGTGAATACAAGGTCTAGTTAGTTACCGGCCTTGTGGTTGGCGGGCGATGGGGACTCGGTGAGGGCGAGGGACTGGAGGAGTGAGGTGACACTGGATAACTGGGAGCTCTCTGGCTGGAGGTTGAAGTCAACCAGTAGAATTGTAGGGGTGCCATCCTCAGGGAAGGAGCTCAGGAGAGTGTCCAGTTCATTCAGGAAAGCGCTGAGTGGACCTGGAGGGTGGTAGAGAACAACAATGTTAAAGGTTGTATCAGCGATTTTGGGTGGAAACACAAATGATCACATTCATCTGATTTTTCCTCACGATCCGCTAGCTGCCCGCCCCATAAGCAGGCCGTCAAAAAACCGCGTCTCTGTAGGCAGCCTATGCTCCGAGATCGTACACAAAAACAATGGTACTACCAACTACTCAAAACCAAAATAAACAGTATTCCAACCAATCACAATGATCTGCACAAACGTGACGTCACTTCTGAAGCGAAATCCCAAACAAACATACTTATGAATCATTATGTTATGTTTTAAAAAATAGTGTTCAAGCATCCAGAATTATAACCACGTTAATAACGTTTGTAAGAAACCAAACCGTTTGTAAATCCGTCAAGATTTCAGCGAGATAAGAGTATTAGCGTTTGTGCAGATCATTGTGATTGGTTGGAATACTGTTTATTTTGGTTTTGAGTGGTTGGTAGTACCATTTGTTTTTGTGTACGATCTCGGAGCATAGGCTGCCTACAGAGACGCGGTTTTTTGACGGCCTGCTTATGGGGCGGGCAGCTAGCGGATCGTGAGGAAAAATCAGATGAATGTGATCATTTATGTTTCCACCCAAAATCGCTGATACAACCTTTAAGTTTAGACGGGTGAGTTACAGTTACTGCATGAAACTCAAAGGAGGAGAAATTTAGGCTGTGTACAGAGGGCATGGAGAATTTCCAGGACTGAGAGATAAGAAAACCAGTGCCCCCCGCCTCGGCCAGAGGCCCTGGGGGTGTGCAAATAGGAGCAGCTGGAGTGGCCGTGTTGTCATGGGGAGTCAACGGGGAATTTTCCCAATGTGGGTTTCTCTTGCATATATCGTTTAGTTACAATGTTTGATATGTGTGCCATTCATTTCTCGATATAAATGAGGTGTATAGAGGAATTACACCCTAATTTAACATTCGTGAGTAGTTTTTTAGAGAATTAACTTTGTTTGACACCTGCGCCTATTTGTGTGGGAAATCTCGTGCAGGCTAGCGTTAACGTTACATCAGAAAAGTATAGCTGCTCGATCCTACCACGAAGCAAGCTATCTAGCTTCCTGATATCGTATTAAATGCATAACATTAAATATCTTTAGCCAAATAAATAATGTCTATACTAGATTCAGCTGTAAATTACACTGGTACAGTATGGACCACATGGCTGGCTAAATGGCTGTAAGTTATCAAGGGTCTGAGCTATCAAACGAGCCCCAAACCATCACTCTGTTGCCAGATATGGAGTAGATGTGGATGGATCACTTTAAGGGTTGTTTCTCCTGACTTTTTTCCCCATAGAGTTCTATAGGAAAATGAGTCCAGAGAAATAACCCTTGCAGTGATCCATCCACATCTACTCCATATCTGGCAACAGAGTGATGGTTTGGGGCTCGTTTGATAGCTCAGACCCTTGATAACTTACAGCCATTTAGCCAGCCATGTGGTCCATACTGTAGCAGTGTAATTTACAGCTGAATCTAGTCTCACCCCCCAATTTCCATAGAAATCCATTCAAATGCAGAGAGGTTATAGTATCGCTTGTAACAGTACCTGAAAATAAGATATCGACAGTTTTTTGATGTTGATGGTCACAGACTTCAGGAAGTAACAGCATGTAAAGGATATGCGACCAAATATGAAATATGATACTTTAAAAATACGTTAAAGCAAAGGGTATGAATACTTATGTAAATGAGAAATTTTATTTTTTTATTTTTAATAAATTTGCAAAAATCTCAAAAAAACTTTTTTCACATTGTCATTATGGGGTGTTGTGTGTAGAATTTTGAGGGAAAAAATGAATTTAATCAATTTTGGAATAAGGCTGTAACATAACAAAATGTGGAAAAAGTGAAGCGCTGTGAATACTTTCCGGATGCACTGTATAAGAAAAGGGATGGGGTGACTTTACTAGGCTAAATGTAAGTGAAAGATGGCAACAGTTTCTGAAATGTATATCTCTCACCCTTTCCCCCAATCAAGGAGTGTGGATTTTGGGATGTTCGAAGCCCTTGGCAAAAATCTAAGTTTAGGAGTCAGGCCTGTCTCCACTTGCTCTTGATACTCTTCTATTGCTCCTGTAATTTCTTCCTCCCTCCACAGATTAAGTCTTCCTCCCTTGCTACCTGTGTGCTGCTCACCTTTCATTATTTTGTTTATTCCCATCACTTCCCTCTTCTCTTTCCCTTAACTTGCTGTGTGGGTGCAATCTTTTCTGTAATTGATTTAAGATGGGAGCTGATGCTACAATTTGGCCTGTATTTATGTACATATTTAGGTATTTATTCACCTTAATAACAAATGAATAATAGCGTATTCTTATTTTTGGCATCTTTATTCATAAAATGTTTTCTTTGCTGTTTTTTTATTTACAAGTAGTGTCCCAGTTTACCTGAAACCCACTGCCCCACTTTATCTAACACTGTCAGGTTAAGTGGGACTGTAAATTTGATTTTCATAAAATCTGATAGGGATATATACTCATTTTAATTATATTTTAATACTTTGCCAAAAGTGATTCATTTTAAGACTATAAGTTAGATTTTTACATAATAATTGACAGAATGTCAGCCTTATCATTCTAAAAGAATAATTTATTTGTCATCATGCTTACAATGAACTTTCTTATGCCAGGCAGTTTGAAAATTAACAACACGTCCATAAAAAACTTACAATAGCACACCAATAAAAACCTTTATTTAATATGAGCAATATGTTGCTCAATAATATGATGTTGAGCAATAACACAATAACAATGTGATTGGCTTGCAAAATTGACACTGTAAAGTAGCCACAAGCTTAAGTGTCCCACTCAACCTGAATCCACCTTAATAGGCAAGGCACTTAGGTGTCTGTCTTTAACTTTCCAAAGGATGATTCAAGGTAGGAAATATACCTTTGCAGTCAAAGTTATTTCATAAACATGCAGCTAGCTAGCTAAAACAATGTTTGAATAGTGCTTTTTCAGCTCTATAGAATGAATGCAATCATAGCTTTACTGATAAGACTAGTCCCGTGTGAATCGGCATCTCAGTAATTAGGGGTGATTTTTTCTCCCGCAAGGATCCATTCTTTTTTCCTCGTCTTTGTATCTTTCTGGGTCGAGAATTATGCAGGCTCAGGTAGAAGTAGCTTAATTAATGCGAATTTTGACATTTTTGGCCAATAGTTTTTCAATGTAGGGCTACTCCCGAATTTACTGAACTGAAAGTGAACTGTATGCAACCTTCAATTAATTCCTAAATCACTTGAGGTCCAGTGCGAATAGGGCATAAAATTCTGTCAATTTGATGGAGTGCTAGGAGCACCCATATGTCAGTGTAAAAAAAATGCCTATATCGGTCATTCATATCGGCCACATCCTTGACGACCGATACAGTATGGTCCAGAAACGCAAATATCGGCCCGATATATCGGTCGGGCTCTAGTTTCTATGGAGGTCAGTATCACAAATGACTAAATCCTAGCATGTTACCCTTTACCATAACAGTACTATGCATTAACCCTATATTAGCTTGCAATCTGTTGTAGCGTTATATTTGGTACAGCTCAGTATTATCATTGGCAGCGCTTCTTCACCTGTGTCTGGCTGTTGCTCTTGTTGTTCAGCTGCTCCTCTGTAAACCAGCGGTTGGGTCGGTAGTTCCAATGACCTTTGCCCATCGGGGTCGCTCCTGTCTCCTGCGTAGTACACCCGCCTGCTGAACATGAAAAATGGAAAATCAGACAATCATTCTCATGCATCAACCATTTCGCCAGTGAAGTCATTTTTATTTCAAGATACTCATCTATATAGCTTTTTTGGGCGGAAAATCTTGTTCTTGACTGCATGTAAGATGTAGCCGTAATAAGATACACTGTCCTATTTGAAACTCACTGCTGTTGAGCCTCTGCCTGTTTCTTAGTTTCCTTTCCCTGCATCAGGGAACTCATTACTAATCTCAACTGTTCACCTGCATCTAAGGCTAAAAAAACATTTTACAGGTATCGGGTGCCTATATACTCAGGCAAGATCAAATTTAAATAAAATAAATAAAACACTCATTGATAGTGCCAATCATCACATTTTAATATTCTGCCACGGTCTAGTTGGTGTACTTACATGTCCATCTCTGTCCAAAGGCATTGTAACTTTCTCATCTAGAAGACCAGAGGCCATGTAGCCAGTAATCAAAGAAATGGCTAAATATATTTTACAACAATGTAACACTGAGGGAGTTGGGGCACCTAGCCCAACTAGCCTTCACTGTGTGCTGTGCATTACTCACTAGCTACAGATGTCTCTCATTGGTATGCTATTTTACTACACATTGATTTAGCTAGCTAGCTAGTTAGCTTTCTGGCTATTACTGTATATCTTATGGACATCCACAACTGATGTGTGAGAGTTCGACTTGCAACCAGACGGGTGCCAAAGGTCACCTTCCACAGGGAGGGGCTCCTGCACAGTGGGGCAGCCAGGGGTGGATGTGGAGGATGGAGGTTTCTGGAGGTAAGCCAGTTGGCAAACGACATAAACGAGTCTGGAAGTAAGACAAAAATGCAGCTCAACCACCGCTGTACATCAGAATATGACATTTGTTAAATTTGGAACACACTTGATCGTAGTCGATTTGCAGGATTCCATTTCGTCCACCGTGGTGATTGGTTGACAGCATAAGCACTGGGAAAATCCCATAGTGAGTTTACAGGAAAAACTACAATCACCCCTGTGAAAATTACTCGATTTAACCATTTGAAATGAACTATAAATGTTATGGTACAGTGCATGACATTATTGACAATAGTTTTGCAAAATCTTGCGTTACTGCAATAGTGAAACTAGTTCCGTGTGCGGACCATCAACCTTTGCATTCAAGGCCACACCTACAATCATAGCCAATGGCAAAGAGCATTTTGTTGAGCATGAACTCATTATTACCCATCCCAAGTACTGCAGTACTCACTTCTCTCTGCCCTCTCCTCCTCCAGGGACCTCTGTGACTCTGAGATACGCTGCTCCTCAGCTTTCTCCATCCTCTGCTGCTGGATGTCTTCCTGTTTGATCTTCCTGCAGAGCAGTGAGAACACAGGCTTCAGCCTTTTCCCTCCACAGCTTCCCCTGAACAGCTACAGCCACTACACACACAGGCTTCAGCCGTTTCCCTCCACAGCTTCCCCTGAACAGCTACAGCCACTACACACACAGGCTTCAGCCGTTTCCCTCCACAGCTTCCCCTGAACAGCTACAGCCACTACACACACAGGCTTCAGCCTTTTCCCTCCACAGCTTCCCCTGAACAGCTACAGCCACTACACACACAGGCTTCAGCCTTTTCCCTCCACAGCTTCCCCTGAACAGCTACAGCCACTACACACACAGGCTTCAGCCGTTTCCCTCCACAGCTTCCCCTGAACAGCTACAGCCACTACACACACAGGCTTCAGCCTTTTCCCTCCACAGCTTCCCCTGAACAGCTACAGCCACTACACACACAGGCTTCAGCCTTTTCCCTCCACAGCTTCCCCTGAACAGCTACAGCCACTACACACACAGGTTCAGCCTCTTTCCCTCCACAGCTTCCCCTGAACAGCTACAGCCACTACACACACAGGCTTCAGCCTTTTCCCTCCACAGCTTCCCCTGAACAGCTACAGCCACTACACACACAGGTTCAGCCTCTTTCCCTCCACAGCTTCCCCTGAACAGCTACAGCCACTACACACACAGGCTTCAGCCTTTTCCCTCCACAGCTTCCCCTGAACAGCTACAGCCACTACACACACAGGCTTCAGCCTCTTTCCCTCCACAGCTTCCCCTGAACAGCTACAGCCACTACACACACAGGCTTCAGCCTTTTCCCTCCACAGCTTCCCCTGAACAGCTACAGCCACTACACACACAGGCTTCAGCCTTTTCCCTCCACAGCTTCCCCTGAACAGCTACAGCCACTACACACACAGGTTCAGCCTCTTTCCAGTGCAGTTGACATGACATTTTTCATCAAATTTCCTATTCCTAAATCCTATTATTGGAGTTTGTCTAGCTACACAATCACGGTTAAAACCAGTTAAGGTTTCTGATCCTAGCTCCTAGGGGTTTAAAATTGAAACGTTTTCGAAACCCCTGACAGTGTGGATTTGACAGAGCCGAAACAGGTTTTAGTGCCAGTGAGTACGAGGCCTAAGTCTATGGTGTTAGATTAGTGCTTCTAAGAATTGATACTGAAAACATAAAAATTGATATTGAAAAAATTAAAACTGCTATTGAAACATTTTTTTAATTGATATTGAAAAAAATGATTGATAGCCCACTGAAAAAATATAAATTGATATTGAAAGAAATATTGATTGATTGGTAATAATTATTTTGTATTCACTTTATTCAATTTTCTTTGATCAAAAATCTTATTTTCACCTTTGGTTTTTTCTCTTGTTGCACGTACAATGTTTTTTCACTCTCAGTCAAGTCATTTTTTTCTTTGGCCAAGTCATCTTTTTCTACGACCAATTTTTTGGCACTCTTTTCACGTCTGGGCGTGTCAGCATTGAGTGACAGCTGCAGAGTAAAAAGGATAATAAAGGCCTTTTTACACCAGGTCCGTATTTTTCATAGGAAAAAAACGCACACCAACTTATTAAAATGGACACATTCATATCGATTTACCTCTTGCGCACAGGATCAGAAACCGTCATACATTAATTTTTCATCGGATCTAGTTCGATTTCTGCAGCGTTCATGTCCGTTGAAAAGGCTTGTTGACCAGATTTCTGAATGTATTCATGTGACTTTACGTAGCAACTGGACGTAACGTAGATACAAGCAGAGATTTTTGATACAAGGTAAACAAACATTTTGTCAGATGCTTTTTAATGTATGGCACTACCAGCCGAAGCAGTGCCTTGAACTCGCGAACAGACATCCTGAAGTACGTTTTAAAGCAGTCATTGTAGCCTACAATTTAAGTTATTTGAATCAACTTTGAGAACTCTCTGTGATCTTTTCATTTCTGGAGGATGGGATGTATCCAGTGTCGCCGTCTTTTATTGGTTTTAGTGAGAATATATAAAATAAACTCTTCGTTGCTGCTACTAATTGAGTCCATAGCCCCTTTTCATAAAATGAAACATGGCCTGGCAAATTAGTAGCTAAATACGCTTGAGAGGAATAACGTTAGGTCGCTAGCCAGCATTGTAGTATGCTATATGTTACTGAAATAGTCTGATACAAACAGCAATTCATAGGTGTAAACACGGCGCCATCTTTAGGCCATTTTGCCCTGCAGCAGTCCCTCACGTTCAGCGTGAGGGTAGTCTCAAGGTTGGAAATTAAATATCATCTCCACTGAACTATGGTGGTTAGCTCGCAAGTAGCATACAGCGCCATAGCTGACTGTAGCTGGTTAGCTAACAGCTATCTTGTGCATAATAATGAAATGGTTTTCAAATGTGTAATATTTCTAAGGACAGACTTCACATCTCAAGATGCGTTACATTACTAGTAACCTACCCCAGTGAACATGTTAAAAAGTTGATGAAATGCCGTCTCGTGTCGTGAAAAACCGCCCAGATAGCAAGCGGCTAGCGGGTCAGCGGACGAGTTGGCCAGAGTAGCATTTGCTGGTGCACTGGGCTGAGGGCTCCACTCGCAGACCCACCCACTGCTAACTCACCAGACGCAATCCTCCAGCTTTACTAACATTGCCCCCGCTGACGCTGGATGAAAAACAACCATCGTAACGTTAGTCCTAGGATGTAGCCAGGCTATATCCGGGTAAAACTGGCTAAATTAGGGATAAATTGAATTAAACTTACATGTCTATCAACCTAAATTTACACCCCTCTCGACAATGCATATGACAGCCTATCATATAGGCTAGCTTGTTGGCTAAGCCTGTTTTGTTCACGTACAGCTTCGAACAACGTAATGGTGACGTTAATCGAAGTTTGTTAATAACGCTAGTTAACTAGATGGCTATTAAACATTTTAGTAACTATTCACGGCTCATTTATCTGAATTCACAGTTGTGGTAAGGCTGTGAGGCGATTTCAACAAGGTAACGTTAGCCTACGAAGCCTTCAACATTAATCTAATGTAGACACGATAGTTCACGATAGTTCATTATATCAGTCCGGCAACATGGACATTTCGGGGAGACTATACTTGAAAAATAGGCTAACGTACAATTTTCACAGTGGCCATTTCCATCACGATTTCTCATAATTTAGGCTACACCTCACGTTAGCTAGTCATGCAAGGGTGGTTCATGGAAAGCTTGAGAGAGCGGTCGGGACTCGGGATCTACCAGTATTGCTTGCCTATACCACGGACAGCGGATTAAGCAAAATAAACAAGTGCACGCAATAATCATTATTTGATTATGTCAATGTAATGCATTACATTACATTACAATCATTTGGCAGACGCTTTTATCCAAAGCGACGTACAATAAGTGCATATTGAAGGTCATTGACGCGACTACAAAGCAAATCCGACAAAGCACAACTTTCTCACAGCGTAGGAGCTATCCCTAGTAATGAACATTAGTACACAGTCAGCTGTACATTCTGAACTAAAAATAACCAAAAACACAAGTTAAATAGAAAACAAGCAAAAAAAAAAACAGGAAGCGAGTACTATAGAATGGCCCTATATAGGTATTTTAATCGAGGTGGAGTCTGAAGAAGTGCGTTTTCAGACCACAACGAAAAACAGACAGTGTTTCAGCTGAGCGCAGCAGAGTGGGGAGTTTGTTCCACCACTGGGGAGCCAGGGTGGAAAAGCTCCGCAGTCGGGACGAGCGGGAGCCGTTAACATGGAGGGGGGGGGAAGTGCAAGTCGCCCTGCAGCAGCAGAGCGAAGTGGTCGAGCAGGAGCGTAGTGCTGGATTAAGTCCTGTAGGTAGGAGGGGCCTGACCTTTTGGCTGCAGTGTAGGCCAGGGTCAGAACTTTGAACCCGATCCTGGCCATGACCGGCAGCCAGTGGAGTGACCTCAGCAGGGGGGTGACGTGCGAGAACTTCGGGAGGTTGAACACAAGCCGAGCAGCCCGCGTTCTGGACCAGTTGTAGGGGCAAAATGGCGCAGGCTGGTAGGCTTGCGAGAAGGGAGTTGCAGTAGTCCAGACGTGAGGTGACCATGGTCTGGACAAGAAGCTGGGTGGAGTAGGTGGTCAGGTACGGCTGAATTCTCCTGATGTTGTACAGGAGGAACCTGCAGGACCGTGCCGTTGCCCTGATGTGTTCTTTGAAGTCCAGCTGGTCGTCCAGGACCACCCCCAGGTTCCTTGCAGAGTGTGAGGCGGTCACCATGGTTCCGTCGACGGTGATGGACAGGTCTAGGAGCGGGGAGGTCTTGTATGGCATGAAGAGCAGCTCAGTCTTGTCGAGGTTGAGCTTCAGGTGATGGCTAGACATCCACTCAGAGATGTCAGCCAGGCAAGCAGATATCCTCTGCTTTACCTGTGGGGTAGAGGGAGGGAAAGAGAGGAAGAGTTGAGTGTCATCAGCATAACTATGGTAAGAAAAGCCATGTGAATTAATAACCAAACCAAGAGACTTAGTGTAAATGGAGAACACTGCTGTGGAGACTGAGAGATAAGCAAACCAGTGCCCCCGCCTCGGCCAGAGGCCCTGGGGGTGTGCGAAAATGAGTAGCCATCAGACAGAGCAGCTGGAGTGGCCGTGTTGTCTGGGGTGATCCAGGTCTCCGTGAGAGCCAGGAAGTTGAGGGACTTCATCTTGGTGTAGGCAGTGATGAAGTCGGCTTTCTGGACAGCTGACCGGCAGTTCCACTGTCCACCCACCACTGAAAGTTCCTTATAAGAGGACAGGGTTGGGCAGACCAGGTTAGCCGGGCAGCGCCTGCGGTGGTTGGAACTCCTGGGGCGAGGCATAGAGCACAGAGGAATGGGGGTTAGACACATGGTAGGTGGTGAAGAGAGGTTAGATAGGGCCCTAGCGAAGATCAGAACAAACAAACAAGTCAGGTAAATTGATGCCGAGGCTGCCGTGTTCCGGCAGCCTCTGTTTTAGCTTTAAGCAGTAACTTAATTGCACTCAGCTGCTTGCAGGGCTAATACACACACGTGAAACTGGTTCCAACTCGTTCTAATTAGCAACACAAAAGACAGGTAGCTGGCCCAATCACAGCGAGCAAGCTACGGACTAACTGCAAACAATTCAAAATAAACTAAGCTACCGAGTGACTCCAATCTGTTCAATTAACTAACAGCACATAACGTCAATTAACTAATAGCACATAACGGCCCATACACATAACGTTCTATGTATTTATTGTTTTGGTTTTCACATAACATTGATTGTTCAGTGGGCCTGTGGTGGGCGCTGGACTGGAAAGAAAAGTTTTAATATGGGAAAGGTTGATCAAACATTAGCCGTTTATATGTTTCACCTTCAATACATGGCGTGCAGAAATAGCCTACATTTTGGATATGTGCGGCAGCCATCCTGCGTATGAGTACACGTACTTAACGTGAAGTATATTACAGCCTTTAGCTGTAGCATAGCTAAACGCATTTTCCTTGCTAAAAAGCTTGATAGCTGGGCGAGTAGCTGCACAACTATTCAAATGTTATGCATTAACAAATTATAGGCGCTATATAAAAACCAAAATAGTAGCAACCAAAATAGTAGCAACCGAAGCCTGCTTAACTCACAATAGCAAGCTAGAAGGCGAGTTAGCTTGCTAATGCTATCTAGCTAACTGACAGTGCCTAAGTTGAAATTTCGGCAACATATTTAGGATCCACAATCCGTCTCTTACAAAAGGACATAGGCTAGATGCCATAATGTACAATTAATCCTGGAGTCAGGATAGGTTTAGGTATAATCCCAAACTGCACCATCTGTAACAGTTACTCAAAAACATGTGTTCGTCATAGGAAGAGTAAGTGAATGGACAATGATATTTGTTTGCTGGGCGTCATAAAAATAGTTTTTTTCTCTTTCTGTTAATTAACACATAACGTTAACGACTGGCAATCTCTTAGCTGGCTAGCTAGACTTTTACATAGACAAAAGTTTACATACACCTTAGCCAAATCCATTTAAACTGTTTTTCACAATTCCTGACATTTAATCCTAGTAAACATTCCCTGTCTTAGGTCAGTTAGGATCACAACTTTATTTTAAGAATGTGAAATGTCAGAATAATAGTAGAGAGAATGATTTATTTCAACTTTTATTTCTTCACATTCCCAGTGGGTCAGAAGTTTACATACACTCTGTTAGTATTTGGTAGCATTGCCTTTAAATTGTTTAACTTGGGTAAAACGTTTCAGGTAGCCTTCTTCTTTTTTTCTGTCCATGTACTTACCCTTCCTATGATGAGGCACATGTTTTTTGAGTAGCCTACAGATGGTGCCGTTTGGGATTACAAACCCATCCTGGCTCTAGGTAGCTAATTGTAGGCATCTGTGCTTTTGTAAGCCTTTAGAGTAACGTTAACGTTAGAGAGACGGATCGTAGATCAGGTCACCAAAAGCAAATCACATGCTGTATTCAGGGGATCATTAAGTGGGACCAGCTTGCTAGGCAGCAAGTATGAATCAGTCTAGAATAACTCATGGAGGTCATGATGCCATGTACCCTAACAAGGTTCCCAGGGCCTTTGGAGGAAAAACAGCCCCACAACATTATGGAACCTCCACCATACTTAACAGTGGGGATCAGGTTATCTTCGGTATAGCCATCCTTCTTTTTACGCCAAACCCACCTTGAGTGTTGGCCGAAAAGCTCAATTTTTGTTTCATCTGACCATAGAACACGGTTCCAGTCAAAGTTCCAGTAGCGTTTAACAAACTCCAGGCGCTTATGTTTGTGGTGAACAACACACTCAACACACTTTTCCCTCATTTCATTTGTGTGTTCTCTTATCTTTCCCATGTTGATGTATGAATAAGGGAATATGGCCTCTGTGTCACCTCATATTTATACCCCAGTGAAACAGGAAGTCATGGATTACTGCTTCAAAGTTCCTAAACACTCTGATCAACTTTAAAAAGAAAAAAATAAATAGAAAAAATGCTTCAGTTACATTTTGTTCATAAGAATTTCTAGGGGTGCCAATAATTGTGGCACATGTGGTATTGTTAAAAATAATTATTTCTTGATGAGGGATTTTTTTTCTCAGAACAAATTTACTTCAATTAAAGGTTGGATTTTACTCATTGTTTCAGTGTGAGATTAAGCTAATTCACCAAAAGGTAAATTTTTTATAACCCTTTTTACTCATCTTTACCAGGGGTGCCAATAATTGTGGAGGGCACTGTACATATAAATAGCTATATGATGTTTTTTTCATTTTAGTTTGTTGCTGAAGTATTTAAATAGAAACAGAATAATATCTATGAATACAGCATGTGATCCAGCTACAAAAAGAAAGGGAGGGAGGGAAATTTAGCAAGAGCACAAATTATATATTGTTTTTAAAAATTGGTTTGTTTTGCAGTATTGTCACAGCTTGTTTGAGGTGCTTTTGTTTCAAAACTTTTTAACAAAAAAATAATAAATACTGTTCTCAAATGGCACTAGAAATTAGCATTTAAGTGCTGTTTTTCAAAAGATTTCTTCCAGGTGGGCATGCTCCCAGACCCCCCAGCATTTAAGTGTCCCCCTCAGGTGCCAAACCACGGCTATGCCCTTGGTTATAGCGGCTCGTTGGGAGGGGGGGGGGTTGAGTAGATTTTTACTCGGAAGTAGCCAAATAGTCTTCTTTCTTGTCTCTTGGAGCAGTCCACAAAAGCCAGTTATTTTAGGAACCATGTGCTTCCCAGGGTGATTCACTCTGGGAACTCAAGTTGCATTTTGGGAATTGCCTCAGCTCTAAATGTGGAACAATTGCTTTTTTTTGTAAATTATGGGAGCATGCATTTCTGTTCTCCCCAGAATACACATGACGGTCAAGTGACCTAGAGAACAAAGAGCCAGGAAAATGATCTGAGAAAACCACAAAAAAGAATAATAATCTGGGGAATTTGATCCTGATTGTTTCCCGACGATTTGGTGAAGAGCTGAGAGAGGACGGCTGGGTGGTAATTAGAATCAGAGAAGGAAGTAGTATCAAATAAAAATGGCCCCACCCCACCCCTTCCCTGCCCTCCCCTCCCCGTTTCTCCACAAGCTTGAGGGTTTAGGTGACAGACTGATGTTACCAGTAAATGGTGGAAATGGATGACATCACAGAGAGGGACACAGCGACGTGCTAAAATGAGTTTGGCTCTCATGTTTGTCAGACACAGGGAGGTCTGTCCTACAATGGCAAGGAGTTACAGAACACCTGGAAATTGCCCATTGAATAACGACAGAATTATTGAGTCTTTACACTGATCAGGACAAAGGAGAAACAGTTCCTTCAGGGAAATACTATCTTTCCCATCTGTCCATCCCTTCATCCATTCTCCCTCCTCCAGGACAGTGTTGCCAAGAAGCTACTACTACTATTACTACTACTACTGCTACTTTACACGCACGCACGCAGGCACACACACACACAATATATACAAACAACAAATTACTTGTTTAATTTTCTACATTACTGCCTCTATTGTTTTACTGATTGTATTATCTCTTTCTTTTTTAGAGGTTGCACAGTGGTGGTTACACTGCATATATTTTACGTTATGTTTTACATACAGTGAAAGTCTAGCATCTAGCTCCACCTGCACTTTGAATTATTCATAGCTCAACAACAAATTAAGTTGTTTCAGATTCCCATGGCTAAACCACAAAATTGCCTTGGTAAATACAGTTGAAGTTGGAAGTTTACATACACTTAGGTTGAAGTCATTAAAACTCATTTTTAACCACTCCACACATTTCATGTTAGCAAACTATAGTGTTGGCAAGTCAGTTAGGCCATCTACTTTGTGCATGACACAAGTAATTCTTCCAACAATTGTTTACAGACAGATAATTTCACTTTTAATTCACTATATCACAATTCAGGGGGTCATAAGTTTACATACAACAAGTTGACTGTGCCTTTAAATTTTTAATATTTGGTTGCATATCCTTTGCATGCTATGACTTCCTGATGTCTGTGACCCAGCAACATGAAAATACTCTTGATATCTTATGTTCTGGTACTCTTACAAGCGATACTATAACGTCTCTGCATTTGAATGGATCTCTATGGGAATTGGGGGGTGGGACTAGATTTAGCTGTAAATTACACTGGAACCGTATGGAAACACATGGTTGGCTAAATGGCTCTAAGTCATCAGGGGTCTGACGTATCAAACAAGCCTTAAATCATCACTCTGCTGCCAAATTACAGTAGGGTCATTCCGTGTCAAATCAACCAGTTTTCTGAAAAGTTCCTGTATGACCCTCTCAGATTTTGACAGTTTTCACAATTAAATCCTTTTCTGAAATTTACACCAGTTAAACAGATATATTAGATCTACTCATCAACCAAATTTCAGCTTTGGTACTCAACTCCTTCCTGGTTAGATAGCATTTTGAAAAGTACACATATTTTAACATATCGGGAATTCACATAAGTCTTAAGAGTTACGTTACTATTTAAAAGTGTCAAATTATGTATCAGACATCAAACAGAATAGTACATGTACTTTACACCATACACTATAAATGTTAAATTACCACATATTCTGCCATATAGATGTGTACAGTTTGTCGTTTACTTGATAAATGCTGGCAGTTTGCCTTGAATGTTATTGAAGTCATTAACAGTTAGTCTGTAGTGATGGCCTGCTTCCAAAATAAGTGTTATTGCATTGTAGGCCTAGGAAACAAAACTATGCATGGTACAGTAACAGCAGCACGAGGCACGAGGCTCACTGATGGGATCTAAATTCTTGAATGATAGAGCTAGAATGAAATTGACCAAATATTGTTGCCTGGTAATGGGAAATCCCATCATTGCGTAATGGGTTATCCCTGTATTTACCTGACATGGGAAAATCCCACATCTAACCTTAGCTCTAGGCCCTAGGGGGCATCTTAACTTTATTTTACCTATCTCCTGTGATAAATATGCATGTTGTGATCAGACCTTATGCACGTAGATCGGCCGATTTCAAGTTTTGTATCCCCGGAATTGTGCAAAATTAGTATTTTTTCAAAATATGGTCTAACCATGAAGGAGTTGAGTACCAAAGCTGAAATTTGGTTGATGAGTAGAATTAATATAGCTGTTTAACTGGTGTAAATTTCAGAAAAAGTTTTAACTGTCCACATGGTGATCCATTGACAAGACGGACGGTTGTGTTTTTGACTTTTTTTCACCCGGACCCAACTTTGGATGGATGTCATTCCTTTACAAATGAATTGATTAGCCAGATTCGTCCAATACAGAAGAAAGTAAGTGAGGATACCAAGTTTCAGCTCTATAGCTGTTACCAATCCCAACTTATAAGCTTCCAAAATCTGAAAAAATCACATTTGCGCATTTTACAACGACGGAGGTTTTGAGCAAATTTCAAGAGGCTATATCTCGGAAACTACATGTCGTATGAGGCTAGTTTTTTCTGTGTGTTCAATTTTTCATACAATGGATTATTATGATGGAGTTTCATCAAAATCTGAGAGGGTCATGCAGGGACCACTGGTTGATTTGACACGGAATGACCCAGTAGATAGGCTATGGATGGACAACTTGAAGGGTTTCTTCTCCTGACTTATTTTTCCATAAAGTTCAATAGGAAAATTTGTCAGGAGAAACAATCCCCCCCCCCCCAATATATTGATATAAAAAAATATAAATAAAAAAATTGCTATGCTACGACAGGCAACCACGCACCGCCGTCCGAAATAATGATTAGCAAATGTAATCATAATCATAACAACCATTTCAGAATTTATAGAGCTTCAAAAATTCGGATGGGATTTTATTTGCTGTTTTCGCAATTATTCTCATTTTGACGGTCGTGATTTTCCTTTGGTGGTCCGTCAAAGAATTTACTATGTAGGAAAAACCCTGACACCCCATACAAAATAACAAATGTTATTTAGATAGGCTACGATCACATTTTCACATCATATTGATGATAATTATTTAAGCGACTCCACTGCAAGCCTATGCATGATTTGTGTTTTTATATCGGCATGGCAGCCAACACACACATAATTTATAACATTTTTACATTTTACATTACATTACATTACATTACAGGCATTTAGCAGACGCTCTTATCCAGAGCGACTTACACAACTTTTTAGCATTTAGTTTTACATATTATCCATTTATACAGCTGGATATATACTTAAGCGATTCAGGTTAAGTACCTTGCTCAAGGGTACAACGGCAGTGTCCTACCTGGGACTCGAACCAGCAACCTATCGGTTACAAGGCCAGTTCCTTAACCATTATGCTACACTGCCGCCCCAATTGACATTAACAGAGAGTGTGACAATGTGTCCAGAAATGCTCCGTGAGTCCTTAAGCTTGATTGCCGCTTCACTGACAGGACAACGCGTTGATGGATGAGATTTGCTAGCTAGCTAACTAACCAACTAACGTTACAGGTCGTCTAATCATGCAGCAATCGGTTACACGCAGCCGGCCAGCCTCGTAACCTCCTCCGCCGTAGACAGCCTGGATTGAGCTCTATCGCTAGCATTTGTATTTGCATTTAATAGCCTACATTATTTTAATCACCATGTCCGACCAGGGCCTTACACACCCTCCGCCTGTGATCTCAAATCTCGCCTATAGGGCTTTGAAAAAATATATATTTTCTTTCTCCAAAATGTTTATAAATTAAACATTTTATTTTAGAAAAGACCCTGTGTGAGGTTGTGTAGAAATACATGGAATCAGGAAATGAGTTTTAAAAGAAAGTCGCATCACCGAGCCCCAAGCTATCAAACGAGCCCCAAACCATCACTCTGTTGCCAGATATGGAGTAGATGCGGATGGATCACTTTAAGGGTTGTTTCTCCTGACTTTTTTCCCCATAGAGTTCTATAGGAAAATGAGTCCGGAGAAATAACCCTTGCAGTGATCCATCCACATCTACTCCATATCTGGCAACAGAGTGATGGTTTGGGGCTTGTTTGATAGCTCAGACCCTTGATAACTTACAGCCATTTAGCCAGCCATGTGTTCCATACTGTACCAGTGTAATTTACAGCTGAATCTAGTCTCACCCCCCAATTTCCATAGAGATCCATTCAAATGCAGAGAGGTTATAGTATCGCTTGTAACAGTACCTGAAAATAAGATATCGACAGTTTTTTGACGTTGATGGTCACAGACTTCAGGAAGTAACAGCATGTAAAGGATATGCGACCAAATATGAAATATGATACTTTAAAAATACGTTAAAGCAAAGGCTATGAATACTTATGTAAATGAGAAATTTTATTTTTTTATTTTTAATAAATTTGCAAAAATCTCAAAAAAACTTTTTTCACATTGTCATTATGGGGTGTTGTGTGTAGAATTTTGAGGGAAAAAATTAATTTAATCAATTTTGGAATAAGGCTGTAACAGAACAAAATGTGGAAAAAGTGAAGCGCTGTGAATACTTTCCGGATGCACTGTATGTCTGTTAGCTACAAATAGACACAAAACTAGATATCCAGCACTTTAGGGGTAGGGGCACGTTTGAACAGTGTTGTACATTACCTTAAAAACATATGCAAATAACATTATCTTCTTACAATTACATGTTGTGTGATACAAACATGGTTTTTTTCCCACCTGCATGTATTATTTATAGACTTTTATGTATTTATAATGTATAGGCCTAACAATGAAATAAAACCCGCGACCCGGGTCAAAGGTGAATATTTTAATTATGATGACCATTTTGATGAAACGTGTTGAACCTGCAGAGAAGACAAAGAACTGAGCAGCGTTATCCAAAATGATCGTGTTTAATTTTGAAAAGGTTGTTTTTACATGCTGTTACACCATGCATATTACTAATTACTAATATTTAATTAAAAAATTTTGTTTCAGATTTTTTTCCCATTTTCTCCCAATTTGGTAGCCAATTGAACCCCTAGCTATATCATTCAATTATCCCTGTGTGTAGCAACCACTAGAGAATCCCCGCCACGAGCCCTGTCAGTTGGTAGTAGGAGAGAGGATGCTGTACAGTACATGTACTGCAATGTTAATTACTTTTTAAATACAATTTATAGACTTATGATGCATTTTACCTTTGTAATTGTATTTATTATAATGTATGTATATAATTGTATTGACATTTATTCACTTATTAGATGTTTATTATAATGTATGTATATAGTTGTCACATTTTAATTATTTATTCAGCTTTTAGATGTTATTTATTATAATGTATGTATATAGTTGTATTGTCATATTCATTTAAACTATTTATTCACCTTTTAGATGTTATTTATTATAATGTGTGTATATAGTTGTATTGTCATATTCATTTAAATTATTTATTCACTTTATAGATTAATTTGGGGATGATTTTTATGAATGTATTTATTTAACTTGTAAATGAACTATGACTAACTTCTGAATTACCTGTTTTGGGCTTAGCCCATAAAACATGGCTGATTCTGTCAGTAGGTAGTCCCTCAACTCCCTCTCTTGACCCTTGAAGGCGGGGCACGTTGGTACACAGTGTTCCAGCCTGCCCCGTCTATTGGAGACCGCATATTTGGCTAGCTGACATTCAGTGCTATGTAGCATGAAACACAAAAACTATTCTATCTTGTTGCCACTACAATAGTGATTTAAATTATATACGTTTGGATTTTGTAACATGTATACAAAAAGTAGAAGTAAAAAAACACTTCAGTTAAAAAAAAATTACTTGCATGGGGTAAAAATAGACGATCGTAAATAAATAGTCTTGATTGTTTCAGATAATCCCGCCGTCTTCAGGATAGGTGGAAGTCACGTCGAGAGATGTGTTTCACAAAAATACGTGTTGCTGCAGTGTATCTCCTAAAAAGCCTGTGCTTCAATGTGCCCCACGGTCCCATGTGCCCCTCCCTCCCCAAGCCCTCCTGTCCGAATGCTTTTTTCTTTTCTTTTCCTGCCACGGGCCATCGTGATTGTGACTAGTGTGATTGAGCAGTGTTTGTAACTTTATTATGATGAAAAATGTTCTGTGTGCTGCCTGCTATTCTTCTAACAGCCATCACAATTGACAATTTCAACCACTGCTATAAAAATCTAGTCCCACCCCCCAATTCCCATAGAGATCCATTCAAATGCAGAGACGTTATAGTATCGCTTGTAAGAGTACCAGAAAATAAGATATCAAGAGTCTTTTGATGTTGTTGGGTCAGCGATATCAGGAAGTCATGGCATGCAAAGGATATGCGACCAAATATTAAAAATTTAAAGGCACAGTCAACTTCGTGTATGTAAACTTCTGACCCACTGGAATCGTAATATAGTGAATTAAAAGTGAAATTATCTGTATGTTGGAAAAATGAATTGTGTCATGCACAAAGTAAATAACTGACTTGCCGACACTATAGTTTGCTAACATGAAATCTGTGGTTAAAAATTAGTTTTAATGACTTCAACCTAAGTGTATGTAACCTTCCGACTTCAACTGTACATAATATACTGTATATATACACACCTGTATTATTTTGATTATTTATTTATTTTATTTATTTAGTTTTTGCTAAAGACTTTGGACACACTGTAGTGACTGTACTAGTCTTTTGTATGATGCTGACAATACTATGGTTATGTAGTTACATAATTAATTTATGGTAGAGGGGGGGCTCTGAAGCTTGTCTTTTCACAGGTTTTGTGATGTTTTTTTCCATACCTGCGGGAAGGAAATAGCCTTACAAATCCACCTGTGGCAAACCTAAAGCCCAGTGCATTCCACATGACACTGTTATGTAAAGGATATAAATCCAGTAGTACAACCAGGCTGAGGGCTCCTCAACTGTCTTTATAGGACGGGGGAGTTGGCCAACTGATAGGTGTCACAATACAGTTGTTGACATCTTGGAAAACCAAAATTTCACAATCCAGTAAAGTCGCAGGTGAGTGTTTTCACATGGCAGAGGCATGAGTCACCATGGTGACAACCTTCCAGAGAAAACCAGCACAAGAGAAACTTGGAAACAAGCTCTTGTATTTCAGGTTTTCCGGAGAATTTAAATGTACAGAATATGGCTCATCCAAACACACCAACAGCAGCACAGTTGGAATGGCTTATCAAATGGTGAACTCTTTGAATTCATTGAGCAATCTGAACCAATCAAAAGACCTGAATATTCATAGAAGAACAATCTACATTACATTTAATTACAATCCCTTAGTAGATGGTCTTATCCAGAGCAGAAGTGGGGAACATCACTGTTTGTCTCAGGAATACAGAAGTGTGATATCATATCACCAAGAATGCACAGAAGACCAATTTATAATCAATAAGTGCAACATTAACTAAACAAGGCAATAATTAGCATTTTACGCAAAAGTAAAAAACCACGAGATAGATTACCTATCTTTACACAGCGATACACCTATGACAAGCCAAATGGAAATCCAATAAGAAAGAATGAGGATATCTAATGAGGGTCAGGGGAGACAGCCTGTGTCAGAAAATGGGCAGGGTTTCTGCTTTCCTGACTGCAGTAGGAAATTCATTCCACCACTGGGGGGCCAGAACAGACACTTGTCTGAACTGTCTGTGTCTGAATCAATGCCCTTCCATACTATTGCGTATGCTTGTAGAGTACACTGGATGAGAAGGTTAAGTGTGCAAAATGTTCTCTAAATGTAGTGTACTTAAAATCCCCGGATGATATACTTATTTCCAGATTTTTGCAGATAATAGTATAGAGGATATTTTTTGCATACTGCATGTCGCGTACTGAACAGTATGAAGTAAACAGTACACAGTATGCTAGTACACAGGACACAGTAGATAGGGCTCTGATTCGGACACAGCCCAGACGTGACCTGGAAGTACACAGGGTAGGGGCCAGGTGCCTAGACTCTGAAAAATAAAGGTACAGTGGAGGTACATTTGTATTCTTAAAAGAGCAAATTTCCCAAATGTACCCGGAAAGTACAAAAATGTTCTATTTTGGTACAAATAAATACCTTTTCAAGCAAAAAAGGTACAAATTAACTATGTATTGGTGGCTAGGGGTACAATTTTATGTCCCTATATGGGTACCACCCCAGTGACTTTTTGTAACTGTTTTTCAGACATTGCAGACTGGAGAAGCCTGGATGATGTGTAGGGTTTGATGATCCATTGAAGATATAATGGAGCGTACCCTTTATCTCCCTGATAGGTTTGCACCAAGGTTGTGAATTGATTGTGAGCCAATACAGGTGGTCAGTACAGGGAGATGAGAAGGGGAGTGTCATGGATGAGTCTGGGGAGGTTGCAGATCAGGCGAGCCACAGCGTTCCAGATAAGATGCAGATGTCTGATGGCAAAGACAGGGAGATCCGTGAGGAGAAAGCTGCAGTAGTCCAGATGGGAAACGATAAACATGAGAGCCACGCCCACTTTCGGGTTTCGTGACGTCTCACCTAACGCTCTCCCAAGTCCTTGCACGTGTGCATGTGTGTATTCCAAACACCAAAGGAATGTGTTTCTAAACCACTGCAATATGTCTGTGTCCTCAACTGAGTCATGATATTTTGTTAATGTTGCAGGAATGTTGTTGAAAACTATGTAAATGATGTGTGCTTGAATGAGGGAAAACACTTGTAAATGTCATGTTCTGCACACAGTGGTTATACTGTATTTGCCTCTTAAATGCCCAAAGTCAATTCAACTCTAACAGAGATAAACAGTGTCCAGAATGGGATCAAATGTCTATCAGGATAAAATCTACTCTGTAGGAGTTGATTTTAAGCAGAAGACTTTGCTGTGTAGAAATGGAGGCAGGAGGCCCTTGTCACTACAAACTGCACACCACTTTAGTTTGGCTATTTTTCAGTGCTCACTTCAAAGAGGTACAATAATGGGAATATACATTTATTCACCAAAATGACAGGAACCACATTAACCCTCGTCAGCAGGCATACAAATAATTACAAATAATTTTAAATCTTTCACCAATCGAAGTAAAAATGTTTGAATGCTCCAAACATTAATACAAGTGAAAATAATACCCGATGGTTTATAATGTAATGTAACATTGTATTATATTCATGTTTTGCTATGAATAGCCAGGTTTTTGATTGGTTCACATTGGTCAATGATTGACAGGGCATATGACATGTCATGAGTGTTAGTTTATTACGTTAAATCTGAAAGACTGACCTAAGTCTACAGTATTAAATCTGTCTACTTCAGAATGTGATTGGTGTCTGTACATGTATAAATACACCTGTACACTCGAGTACAAACATAAAAGAGAATATAAAATAAAAGAATTTGAAGAATGCATTGGATACAAAATGTAAAAATACTAAATTCTCTTGAGATGTCAGTCATAATCTCTAAATAAGAGAGTATTATAATACAATACTGTCTCCATATGGCAAACAGTCGCTTGCATGTAAAGGGAGAGCTTTCCTATATGGCCAGACATTTCCTCCTCTTCATTTCTTCATAAAAACTTGATACGGTCAACATTCAAAAGGCTCTAAGTATGATTTATCAGAGTTTCATTGTATGGCATGGTCTTGCGAGCCGCAAGTGAAATATGACACGCCGTCCAGCATGCATTTTCCAAAATGACAGGCAGAGCAGAGGAAGTTTGTGGCAGTGTTTGTCTTTGTAGACACTGGCAACCGTTTCTGGGAAGGTACTATGTGTTAACTGGCGGTGGGTGGGGGGATCGGTGAGGTGGAGTCAAGTGAAGAGAGAGAAAAGGATAGGCCAGGTGCACTGCTACATCACAAACTGTTTAAACAGAATGATCGAGGTGGCGGTGTGAGCAAGAGTTCAAACACAGGGAGAGAAAGAGGGGAAAGCAAAAGAGAGATAAGAGAGAAACACGCTGAAGCACATAAATCTAAAAAGGGACACTAAGTTCAAGAGCATACGAGGAAGTCCAGGGATCTATGTGCAAACTGCTCCGCTCTCTCTGACATTGACTGGATCCAGTTGACAAGGGATACCAAAAGACCAGCTGGGCTACTGTAAGTGACTTTTGTCCATTCTATCTGTTTTTCTTTCTGTATAGGCGTACTTACATTCATCCCACGCAAAGCATTTGGGTCTGCGTGTGATCCCTGAGACATAACTCATGGAAAATCAGGTCAGATCATTCTTAAAATGGAATAATTAGTATCTAGGAAATTAGTTTTTATATTAAATGAGGTCTGTGACCCGTAATAGAAGATGTGGAATAGGGAGATGTGTTGCGTCTGGTACAAGGCTCGTAATTAGAAAACTTGTTGAAAGGTCTTCATCTCAAACTTCATTTGAGATGGTGCTTCTGAGAGCATGGACTTGAAGTTGACTGCTACTGTTAAGATCATGCAGTGTCAGCAATAGCACCACTGCTATGTATGTGTGTGTATATATATATATATATATATATATATATATATAGAGAGAGAGAGAGAGAGAGAGATCCATTCAAATTCAGAGACATTATAGTATCACTTGTAAGAATAAAAAATTAGTTTTAATGACTTCAACCTAAGTGTATGCAAACTTCCGACTTCAACTGTATATATATATATATATATATATATATACAGTTGAAGTCATTAAAAATTAGTTTTAATGACTTAAACCTAAGTGTATGTAAACTTCCGACTTCAACTGTGTATATATACAGTTGAAGTCGGACGTTTACATACACTTAGGTTGTAGTTATTAAAACTAATTTTTTATTCTTACAAGCGAGACTATAATGTCTCTGAATTTGAATGGATCTCTATGGGAATTGGGGGGTGGGACTAGATTTAGCTGAAGATTACATTGGAACAGTATGGAAACACATGGTTGGCTAAATGGCTCTAAGTCATAAAGGGTCTGACGTATCAAACAAGCCTTAAATCATCACTCTGCTGCCAGAAATACAGTAGATATGGATGGATAACTTGAATGGTTTCTTCTCCTGACTTATTTTTCCATAGAGTTCAATAGGAAAATTTGTCAGGAGAAACAACCCTTAAAGTGATCCATCCATATCTACTGCATATCTGGCAGCAGAGTGATGGTTTGATGCTTGTTTGATACCTCGGACCCTTGATGACTTACAGCCATTTTACCAATCATGTATTCCATACTGTTCCAGTATAATTTACAGCTAAATCTAGTCCCACCCCCCAATTCCCATAGAGATCCATTCAAATGCAGAGACGTTATAGTATCGCTTGTAAGAGTACCAGAAAATAAGATATCAAGAGTATTTTGATGTTGTTGGGTCACAGACATCAGAAAGTCATGGCATGCAAAGGATATGTGACCAAATATTAAAATTTTAAAGGCACAGTCAACTTAGTGTATGTAAACTTCTGACCCACTGGAATTGTGATATAGTGAATTAAAAGTGAAATAATCTTTCTGTAAACAATTGTTGGAAAAATGACTTGTGTCATGCAAAGTAGATGTCCTAACTGACTTGCCAACACTATAGTTTGCTAACATGAAATCTGTGGAGTGCTTAAAAAAAATTGAGTTTCAATGACTTCAACCTAAGTGTATGTAAACTTCCGACTTCAACTGTAAATGCAGACCTGTGTATATAATATAATGTGTGTGAATGTATGTAAAGGGCTGTATCTTGTAGCCACCTATCACACAGGCACTGTATGCAAATATTCTTCCAGGGCTGTCTCTGTGGTTCATGTTTGCAATAGGGAATGAGAAAGAGTGGCACTGGCTCGCCCGAGATCTGGATGTTTTCACGCCTGCAGTTAAGCTCACCCTTTCATTCTGCTTTTCTTTCTGCTATCGCTTCTCTCATTTCCCCACTTAGTGAGAATGAAACAGACGCAGGTGTGTGTACAAAACGCACGGGCAACAGTGAAACTTGAAAACGGAAAAAAAGTCATCGCAATGGCTGGACTGTTTCATTCTCTCAGCCCAGTACGGAAGCCAAGCACACAGCAAAACAATAAGCAAACGCAAAGCCTTTCAATCCTCTCTACAATGTGCAACCGACACCTACTTGTCAAAAAATCAGCCATATTTAAGACGCCACCCTCTTAGCTGACATAATGTTACCAGTGTTGCTGTCCTAGTGTTGCGGCCCTAGTGTTTTGGTGGCCCTAAACAAGAATGTAGTTGTGGCCTCAATCTGCTCCAAAAACACTTGGATTGTGTGGCCCATGCAGGGATGGTTGTGACTCTAAATGACAGCCAGAGCCGGCTCTGGCTCCTGAAACCTTGTTTTAATTCCACTACCCAACCTAAAGTATTGAAATTAACATAATGTTACAAGAACAGTGTGCTAACAGTATGTGTCAACCAGCTGGGCCTACAGTCGTACGCCATTTATTCACAGAGCTGGACTTAACTTGGCAGGTACTGAACCTGCATTCTTTGGAATCAAAGCAATTACGAAGAAGCAATATTCAGGGAAAAGGCACAATTTTCTCTCTCTTGAAGGAAAACAACCATTATTTGCCTTTAATACCATCAGCTGCACAGGAACAGCATGAATAAAATCATGCCCTGCATGAATTCTCTGAATTTTGCAGAGTCACTTGCGAGAGCGTACAAAGATGCTTCTTATACAATTTAGGGATTTGCCTAAGGCTAGATATGTTAATGACATTACACCTTCTTAACCACATACCCATCGCTTAGGTGCAGCTGTCAACATAATTCAATCAAGACTTGTCGACTACTAATGCTGCGATCCGATCTGTGATGCTAGTGTTGCAATCCGCTGACACTTAAATTTACAAACTCCATTGTAATTATGATAAGTTGGCCGAACCCATCCAGAAAGCCGGCATAACTGATTTGCAAGAGTTTGAGCTTTCTGGGTGATGGCCCTAACTGACTAACAAGTGTTTGAGTTGACTGTGCCATTGTCCTAGGGCAGGGGTAGGGAACCCTGGTCCTGGGGAGCTGCAGGGTCTGCTGGTTTTTGTTTTCACCTTAAATACAGCAACTACTTAAACCAGGGGTGTCAAGATCCGGTCCTGGAGGGCCGCAGTGTCTGCTGGTTTTTGGTGCGTTTAAGCACAAGTGATTAATTTAAGTCACTAATTGGCTAAGAAGTCCACACACCTTGTTCTCAATGCTTTAACTGGGTGCTGATTGAAAGGAAACCACAAATACCTGTAGACCTGCGGCCCTCCAGGACTGGAGTTTGACACCCCTGACTTAAACCAAAGAAACCAGATGAGGTGAGTTAACTGTGTAATCAACTGCTTTAATTGATCATTTAAGTGGGGAGTAACAACTAAAACCAGCAGACCCTGCGGCTCTCCAGGACCAGGGTTCCCTACCCCTGTCCTAGGGTATGAACTGGCAAATGTCATGCTGCAAATCCTGCTAACATAGTAGCATCGTGCTAAGAGAAATCTAACCTTCACACGGGCAGATCTGTGTTTAACGTTTTCCCTTCATTATCTGCACAAGCAGGAGACAATATGAACTGGGGAGGACACGGGATAAAAATGTTCTGTTATCTTCTCTATTTTCCAGACAAACCTGCCCGGTTTAGCATTCAATCCAACTGTAAAAGTGACGTTTGATTTGGTATGACTTAAATCCTACTTCCTCGAGACGGTGCCAAAAACCCCGCAGGTCTTTTTATAGCGATACCAGGAAATCTGCCACGCCCGTCGTGGGACAAATGCAAAGAATCGGGATTGAGAGTTGTGAGGTTACGAGGTACGTTGAGGAAATGATTTTTAGTATCTCCAGATCTTGATGTGGAAGTCTTTTAGTCTCCATAGTCTATTGACGGGAGTTGTAAAAACTAAAAACAAAAACTTTTAATCGGCCCCTTGTTTAAAACAAAGCTAGCAACCGCGGTTCAGTTTGAGCAACTGCGAATAAATAAACAGAAGTGTCGTCTGACAGGCTTTAGTATAAATGGGAAGGCTTTAAACAGCTCACGCAGAACATTATGACAACGTTTTTCAATGTTGCAGCAAGATTGTGGCAAAAAACAACTTAGCAACAATGTTTCTTTTTTCACCAGGCAAGATGCATACTTTTTTGCAGGGATGTGTTTAAGGGTGCATTAAAACTTTAATTGTTTTCCTGCAGAAAAGGTGCGGACCTATTATCGGTGTATCTGGAAGCGTTGTTTGAGGGTGGTAAAAAAAAATCATGTAAACACTGCCCTTGCGTTGTCTTCCACATGAGCTTCAAACACTATACTGCAACGTTGTCAAAAGTTCCTACAAAGCTTTGTACTAGTTTGGAACCTATGTGCTCTGCTGTGTGGTGGAGGTGAGAATCTGGCAAACATGGGTCAAAGTCCAATCTTAAACTCACCTGCGCTCATGTTAGCACGTCCCAGATTAATTATTCAGTACAGCCACATTGTCACCAACCAGGGCCTGAAATGCTGTCCGTCTATATGGCTGTGGTTCAGTTGCTGTCATTGGCTGTATCACCTCCAGGGGGCAGCATAGAGCACTACGCGACGGTGCAGCACAGGTGAGCTTTTGTTGGAATGAGCGAGGAACTGACAATGGCCTTGTACTGTAACCTTTAAGGGGGAAGGGGGGGGGGTTGCAGACAAGGACAGATCTCATTTGAACTTGGTGTGGGACAACAAAAAGGACATTTTCTTTAGGATTAATTTTTTTGGGAAGGGGGGGGGGGGGGCACTTAACAGTACAACATGATAATATTGGGGGGGGGGACCATTTGATGTTTTCCCAAAGTTGTTGGGGATGTGTGTCCCCGTCATAGTCCCCTGTTTGTGAAGAACATGTTCTCATTTGTAGGCTTTGTGAAGAACATGTTCTCTTTGGCTCCTTCAAACGAGCAAACTTCTCAATTTGCATGTTTTCCACGTTAGGTTTTTTCAGTTTAAAGCTATACCATGGCAAGGATGAATTCAATGTGTTGGAATCCTAAATAGGTATTACACACTTACACACATGCAAAGGCACACACACACACACACACACACACACATACATGACGCAAACACTGACGGACAATACAGATCTTTGCTGCCAACAGGAAAAACATTCTTTGATCATGAGGTGTATTTTTAGGATAGGCGATGTGAATAGACCGTAAGGGAAGCGAAACCAAAAACAAGCAGATGTTGGAAGCAGCTGATCCACCCTGTCAGGGCGCGGTTTAGTCGAGGGGCAGGTGACAACACTCCGCATAGCCCAGGGGGGGGCAGCAAAGCTTTCGGGAAGGCAGATAGAGGTGCCGTCAAGGTGAGCGGTGTTCCGTTTCAGAGACGTTTTTTTCCTTTTCCTTGTTTGGCCAAGGGTGGGCGGGACGCCCCCGAGGCATCCTCGCTGATCGGGCCTGCCGCGTGAGAGGATATTCTCTGCCATTCTGGGAGCAAGGAGACGCTGGCTGGACTGCTGTCACAGACGTGACGCATTGGGTGACGAGAGACAAAGGACGAGGCAGAACAAAAGAGAGAGTGAGAGAGAGGGCAGGAAGGAGGTGACATAGACCGGTTCATCGTGCCATTTGGTTTTTGCCCGCTTGGTGAAGAGCTCGCAGGACCGTCCTGAAATAAAGGAGCATTGAGGGCATTCTGAGGAGTTCCATTCATTTTGGGGCAGGGGCGCGCTCGTGCTCAATTGAGCCCGGCTCTCCATCTCCGCATACTTCCATCCTGTCCAGGCACGTTTGTTTTGGCGGAGCCAGTTGTGCGACAGAGGCATGATGAGGGTGAGTACAGTTGGGGTATGCCGCGATGACCCAAGGGGTATTGGGACAGCTAAACTTTAGCCGATTCAATGAGGCGCCATTGTAAAGCAGTCAGCGACACAGTCAGGCTGAACAGTTGAAGTAGGGTGTGACATCCTTTCAAAACGTTGAATTCCTCAAGCACTTAACTCGTCTGACATACTTGGAGCTACTGTTACATTGAGTAACCTTATTTACGCTTATACCTCTGTTACTTAATTTCAGTGTCACGTGAGTTCATATAGTGTACACAGCACTGGGCACGAACAGAGAACAGAACCTAATGTTCATATGATCTCAGGTGAGATAGGAGCCAGGCAGACTGTGACACATGCGGGGGTTTATCAGAGTGGTGCGGTATTTCGGCATGTGTGGATGGAGGCTAGAGGTGACAACTCCTACTGGACAAATTCCAGGAGATTTAGGACGGTCCAGATTCCGTCCACCACAGTAATTAATATCTATCTCACCACAGGGGAAATAACTGCTCTGGAAACTCAACAAGGTATCACGAGTAGCGAGCACAAAACAGAGTCTCTTGTCGTTATTAATATATATATATTTTTGTTGGCAGCCCTAATGGGGGCGAGTGAAAGGGTGATTAATCACTCAGAGTTGCATTTCCAGTAGGTTTTAGGGTCTAGTGTATTTCCGTACAGCAGTACCTATATTAGCTCTGCGGAGCGAGCGACGGCTAGGGAGGCCCACCCCGCCTCGGAGCCAGCCGCTGTCTGTCACTCAGCCGAATGCGCTGCACCCCGAACAGCGACAGGGAGGCGCGTTGCCGAGGACAAAAGATACGTAAATACACCTGTTATTCTGGTTGGGGGTGACCCAGTTCTAGCCATCCAGTGAAAAACGGGGTCTGTTCCCAAAAGGATCTATTCCCAATGCAGCTCCAGCCCCAGTATAAAGGACTGGCATTTCCCCCAAATCTCCCAGTTGTCTGTCTTGGTGTTTTTATTACCTTCACTGTGTGAATTGGTTTAAAGTTTGTGATTGAATGACAACTTTGATGCCATCTGTTTCCGTTAAATACAGCTTTTTTTGTGTGTCTCAAGCACAAGAATTGTCTGTATAAGTCTGCAGAAATTAGCCATACCCCTTGTAGTCTGCAATATTGGTGAGAATGTTGAAAATAGGTTTGTACACTGGCTCTCAAACTATGGTTGTGATCCATGAGAAATCCCCTACTGGTCTGTGG
The DNA here is from genome assembly GCA_029718625.1 of Synaphobranchus kaupii. Lineage (NCBI taxonomy): Eukaryota > Metazoa > Chordata > Actinopteri > Anguilliformes > Synaphobranchidae > Synaphobranchus > Synaphobranchus kaupii. The sequence goes on from CM056377.1 coordinate 83,481,263, forward strand.
GTGAAATTACAATTTTATGATAAAGGTATTAGTAAGATTAGTAAAATGGATTGCTCCTGTGTTGATATTGCAAGGCAATACAAATGGGCACACCATCCCCTCGATGGTTTAAAGGAAATTAATACATACTTGTTGATTAGGTGGTATGCTGAGATATGCAGTGTCATTGTTATATGTTCTTGCTGGTTTTGCATAGTCAGCCTATTTAAAAAAAAAAAAAAAAAACGGTATTGACTGCTTCACACACAAAGCAGAATTTCAGGTTCTGTAAGATGATCCTATCCTCACCTACCATGTCCCTTTGTACAGACAGGCATTTCTCTCTCTCTCTCTCTCTCTCTCTCTCTCTCTCTCGCTCTCACTCTGCTTTCTCTGTTCCTTATTGTCTCTTATCTGCTTATCATACTTCCTCCTTTGTCCTATATAAAACCACTTTGAACCTTTTACAGGAGTCTTGTGATTTTCCACTACGTGCTATTACATCCACACATGCAGAGAGAGAGAGTGAGAGAGAGATTAAACAAGTACTGGTGCGTATGATATAAATTTCAAACACTCTGAAAGAAATTCTGAAACCTGTTCCCATTTTCCTGTTTGTTTTATGGGCAGTGCCCCTCTCCTTCACAAATCGTAACCGACAGGGCCGTTAAAACAAGTGAATCAGATCCAACACGGCCGTAAAACAAAAACATTTCAAAAACAAATCTTCAGGCAGGACCCATAGTCATTACAACCGGCAATTTTGGACTTTTAAAAAGTGGAATAAATAAAAGTACTCTACAGACATTTCTGTAGGTTTCTGGAATGCCATTGTCTGCAGTTCATTTGTATGTATACTTTTAAATCAAGCATTTTATAAAGTTAAAGTTTAAGAAGTCAAAGAGGTGTGGTCGTGGTTTGCTCGTTTGGTTTGCAAATCCGAGAAGAGTTAATGGCGACACTGCTATCGTTCTTTTTTCACTTAGGATAATATGAAAACAAACCCCCTGTCAGTTTGGGTTCAGGAAACAGAGGGACGTTGCCGATGAAACACACAGGAAACCAGGCTGTTACACTCCTTATACAAGCCCAGTAATTACCTGCAGTGACTCCACATCAGATATAATCTCCCCCTCAGCCCCCAACTACCCCAGAGAACCAGACCCACCACATTCTCACCCCCC
>CM056377.1:83482925-83525436 GCA_029718625.1 Synaphobranchus kaupii
AAATGATGCCTGGTGCTTTTATTGATTTTGATTGTTACACAAGTGATATATTAAAGTTGATTACATAGTTCAATTCACTCTGTCCGGTCTCTTGGGTCCAAAACGGTTGCTGATTTTAAGGTGTACACAAAAAGCAGCACCCTGCAGCTCTCCAGGACCAGAACTGCTGATGGCCGCCATGATAGAGCGGCACTGGCAGAGCTATTAGAAAGCCACAGCAGACCACTGAGAAGCAGAAAGCGTGATGCAAGTTCTAAATTGCGTCATCATGTCCATACGAGCTTTAATCATTAGTTATACTTAACGCCGTCGAGGGGGGGTCGGGGGGTGGGGTCGGGGTTTTCAATGGGGCGGCTAATGGGGGTCGCGCATGACTGTTCACGCATGTTCCTTCATAGGTCCAGGAGCGATTGTAACGACCTCCCCGTGTTCTTTACCGCCAGTTTTGCTAATAGGCCCAGCCGGCATCCTCTGTGCTTAACGGGCCGGAAAGAGCAATTGATTTGGGGACCGGTTAGCGTTGGGGGCCGGTTAGCGTAGGGAGCTTGATTTGCGGCTTGCTGGAGACATGTGAGGTTATGGGGGCGGAGCCTGTCAAACAGCAGAGGGAGTATAGGGGGAAGGGAGGTGGCCTTGTTTGGGACATCAATATCCTGTAATGGGGGGGGTTATTAATCACCTTTTATTCAAGTTTTTTCTTTAATATCTTATACACTGTCTGATTGCAGTTTCTATTTACATCATGAAAGCTATTCTTATCAAAGCTTGAGAACTCTAGTTTCTTTTGCATAATTCTAAAAATAATAGTTCCCTTGTCATTCGGTTGGTAAATAAATTGACTTTGGAAAGTTGGGAGTTTGGAATTTATGATTATAATTTTGAATCTTCCCTATTTTGTTTTATGAAGGTGGAATATCCAGATCACATAGCAAGATGGGGCACAGTCTCGGGCCTGTCAGCCACATGAAAAAATGTAAATAAATAATTAAATAAAACACATTTTCATGAATATTTGAGCTATTTAAAATACAATAATTGCTTTCCTCGACTCACAGAGAGAGGATTAGAGTCTGTGATTGAGACATTTTTATTTTCTAATGGTTGGCAGGTTACCCATCACAAATTTGAATACATCACCATTTGAAACACAGCTGGTAACAGAAAGCCATTTTATTCTACATTTAGATTTCCATTTCCATGTAAAGCTTTACCCCACCCCCCCCCCCCCCCCCCCCCCCCACCCGTTCCTTTCCTTTTACTCTTTTACTCTCTCCCTCTACCTCTTTTCTGTTTCTCCCTCCCTTCCTCTGTACATCTCTGCTTCCTTCCCTCTCACTCCCTCACTGTCTCTTCCTTTTCCTTACCCTCTCCCCTCACATGCTCTTTTTTCTCTCTCCATCTCTATCTCTCTCCCTCTTCCTACTCTCTCTTGCTCCCCCCTCTCTCTCTCTCTCTCCATCTCTCGCTTTCTTTTCCTACTCGTTCTCCTCTTTCTCTTTTCATACTTTGCTACCATTTCTCTCCTCTCTCTCTAGGTCCTTATACTCAGGGTCAGTAGGTCCTTATACTCAGGGTCAGTAGGTCCTTGTTCTCAGGGTCAGTAGGTCCTTGTTCTCAGGGTCAGTAGGTCCTTGTACTCAGGGTCAGTAGGTGCTTGTACTCAGAGTCAGTAGGTCATTATACTCAGGGTCAGTAGGTCTCTTACACTCAGGTCAGTAGGCCCTTATACTCAGGGTCAATAGGTCCTTGTACTCAGAGTCAGTAGGTCCTTGTACTCAGAGTCAGTAGACCCTTATATTCATGGTCAGTAGGCCCTTATACTCAGGGTCAGTAGGTCCTTGTACTCAGAGTCAATAGGTCCTTGTACTCAGAGTCAGTAGGCCCTTATATTCATGGTAAGTAGGCCCCTTGTATTCAGGGTCAGTAGATCTCTTTCCTAGGGTACTCACAGCGTTGAGGCCACACAGCTGGTAGCAGGCCATGGTGACGATCACAGTGATCACCTGCCAGCGAACGGCATGGTTGCGGAACAGCTCGGGTGACGGACGCTGCGCGCAGGTTGGTCTGAGCGCGGCTCTCTGCGTGGACCTCCTCTAGCTCCTTGGTCACGTCCTTCTTCCCCAGGAAGGCCTGGAAAGCTCGGGGAGACACTTTGTATCACACACTGCATCTCTCACCACATCACACATTTTGAGTTTGACCATTTTAAATATGGACTAACTTTAACAGATCCATCCATTATCCTACACAAACAGTAAGAGCAAAGTTCCGGAAAATGGCCACTTTGCGTCATGCCTAACAAGACCCCATAGCTGTGCCAAAATTCTTGATATACAACGGGTTGGTGCCATATCACTTTATTAACCATTGTATATTGCTACAACCCTGTCTTCTCACCTGTGTCTTGTCATTGTGATATATATTTTTTTAGAACTGTGTGTATATGTCAGGTCCCCCTTGAGAAATAAATGTCAATCTCAACAGGGATTTCCTGTGTAAAATAACGGGTAAATAAAAATAAAATAAAAACTCTTACGCACTGCGTCACACACCACATCGCACACACTGTTTTCGGATGCTGTGTTAACTGAACATAAGAAAATAAGAAATAAGAAATCCTATAAAACTAAAAATCTAAAATCTCACAGGATAAGACAAAAGGAACAAGATAAAAACATTTTTTTTAATTCTCTGAGGACATTTTTTTTTGTCAAATTCCATTAATAGCAGTTTTGCCCATGATTAAGTTCTGCAACTCCCCACTGTTTTGTACTGTGAAGCTACAATTGACACCCCGAGCATTAAGATGAACCAACAAGCAATTACGCTAAAAAGTTCCATCTGTGTATATGATTATGGCTTTCTCCTGCAGTTTGTCGAAGTTATTAAAGTTGCTTTTAATCTGGTAACCCACTGTGTCGGCCAGGGGAAGTGACAACATGGCATATCGGTGCCTGCAAGCGAAGGCTTGGTAATGAAGCTTAGGGGGTGTATATAAAAAAAACTGCTGACAGACTCCATGAAGTTCCCCCCTGTTGTTTCCCCACAAGTTTCAATTTGGTGCTGCATGCCGTTAGTGTGGACGCTGCTGATTACAGACACAAGACCTGCACATTAAACAAAGCTAGCGCTGCTACCATCCGCTCTGATCTCTATCAAATATGCAGTTTGCACCACAGTGAAATCACCTGCAGTTCTTATGTGAATACGCCAAGGAGAGAGGGACAGAAGGAGAGGGGGGGGGTGAAGGGGAGAGAGTGATGAAAGGAAAAGGAAGAGACAGTGAGAGAGTGAGAAAGGATGGGGAGACATATACAGGAAGGGAGAGAGAAACAGAGTCAAGGGCACAGTGGAAGAGAGGGAGAGGGGGGGAAGAGAGGGAGAGGGGGGGAAGAGAGGGAGAGGGTGGGAAGAGAGGGAGAGGGGGGGAAGAGAGGGAGAGGGGGGGAAGAGAGGAGAGGGGGGGAAGAGAGGGAGAGGGGAGGGGAAGTAAAAGGGAAGAGAATGAAAGAGAGAGGGAGAGGGGGGGAAAGAGGGAGGGGAAGAGAGGGAGAGGGGGGAAGAGAGGGAGAGGGAGGGGAAGAGAGGGAGAGGGAGGGGAAGAGAGGGAGAGGGGGGACGAGAGGGAGAGGGGGGGAAGAGAGGGAGAGGGAGGGGAAGTAAAAGGGAAGGAATGAAAGAGAGGGAGAGGGGGGGAAGAGAGGGAGAGGGGGGGGAAGAGAGGGAGAGGGGGGGAAGAAGAGGGAGAGGGGGGGAAGAGAGGGAGAGGGAGGGGAAGTAAAAGGGAAGGAATGAAAGAGAGGGAGAGGGGGGACGAGAGGGAGAGGGGGGGAAGGAGAGGGAGAGGGAGGGGAAGTAAAAGGGAAGGAATGAAAGAGAGGGAGAGGGGGGGAAGAGAGGGAGAGGGGGGGGAAGAGAGGGAGAGGGGGGGGAAGAGAGGGAGAGGGGGGAAGAGAGGGAGAGGGAGGGGAAGTAAAAGGGAAGGAATGAAAGAGAGGGAGAGGGGGGGGAAGAGAGGGAGGGGAAGAGAGGGAGAGGGGGGAAGAGAGGGAGAGGGAGGGGAAGTAAAAGGGAAGGAATGAAAGAGAGGGAGAGGGGGGGAAGAGAGGGAGAGGGGGGAAGAGAGGGAGAGGGGGGGAAGAGAGGGAGAGGGGGGAAGAGAGGGAGAGGGGGGGGAAGAGAGGGAGAGGGAGGGGAAGTAAAAGGGAAGGAATGAAAGAGAGGGAGAGGGGGGGAAGAGAGGAGGGAGAGGGGGGGAAGAGAGGGAGAGGGGGGGAAGAGAGGGAGAGGGAGGGGAAGAGAGGGAGAGGGAGGGGAAGTTAAAATGGAAGGAATGAAAGAGAGGGAGAGGGGGGAAGAGAGGGAGAGGGGGGGAGAGAGGGAGAGGGGGGGGAAGAGAGGGAGAGGGGGGGAAGAGAGGGAGAGGGAGGGGAAGTAAAAGGGAAGGAATGAAAGAGAGGGGAGCAAGGGAGAGGATGAGTGAGAGGGAGGAAGGAAGCTATAACGGTGCAGACACAAAGACAGCAGTGAAGGTGTGAGGGGAATGAGGCTGGATATGACATGCAGAATGAAAAATAAACTAATGACCTGCAGCCTGGAACTGTCTGACTGGGGTCCTGCCATGGGACGGGGGGGGGGGGTGTGAGAGGTGCGTCCCAGAACACGGGCTGTCACGGTCCCTGTCACGGCGTCACCTCCTCTTCAAACCCCACCACTGACATCCCTAGGACAGGAACCAGGCCAAAGCCCAAAGCCCCCGCTTACTGGTCTAAATCCCAATTTAGGATTTTTCAAAACACGCGCAAAGACGTCAACGTGATGGCGACAGATGACAAACGGCTCTCAGTCGTCAATAATAATGGCGGGTAGCGAATGAGCTCCAGAGCTGGATAAAAGACACAGGCCCAGGTTTGACGTGCTCTAGCTCAAAGGGAGAAACCCGGTTTAAAACGCCACAATCAGAGGAGAACGCAGAGCATGAATGAGGATTATGAGCGGATCTCACGAGGAGCTCTCAGCAGCCCGGCCTTCTGTTATTACTTAATGTGAGATTCTGCTCAGGATATCTATGGTAGGCCAAACAGTTCAAAAGCCAACGCAAACTAAACACCACATATCCAGTTGGACAGCGCAGAGCTACCCAGTTCGACATCCCGCGCAATCCAGTTGGATAGCGCAGAGCTACCCAGTTGGATCGCTCGCGCTGCCCAACTGGATATGTGGAGATGTCCCCTGGGTATCTCGCGATGTCCACTGGGTGGCGCAGGATGACTGGATAGGTAGTATCTTGTTAACTGGATATATCTCGCTTAAAAACTGGGTAGCGCAGAGGAACTGGATATACGGTGTCTAGTTTGCGTCGGCTTTTGAACTGTTCGGCCTACCATAGATACCCGGCTCACTGTTATTACTTAATGCGAGATTCTGCTCAGGATACCCGGCTCACTGTTATTACTTAATGAGAGATTCTGCTCAGGATACCCAGCTCACTGTTATTACTTAATGTGAGATTCTGCTCAGGATACCCAGCTCACTGTTATTACTTAATGAGAGATTCTGCTCAGGATACCCGCCTTACTGTTATTACTTAATGTGAGATTCTGCTCAGGATACCCGGCTCACTGTTATTACTTAATGAGAGATTCTGCTCAGGATACCCAGCTCACTGTTATTACTTAATGAGAGATTCTGCTCAGGATACCCAGCTCACTGTTATTACTTAATGTGAGATTCTGCTCCGGATACCCGGCTCACTGTTATTACTTAATGAGAGATTCTGCTCAGGATACCCGCCTTACTGTTATTACTTAATGTGAGATTCTGCTCAGGATACCCGGCTCACTGTTATTACTTAATGAGAGATTCTGCTCAGGATACCCGCCTTACTGTTATTACTTAATGAGAGATTCTGCTCAGGATACCCGGCTCACTGTTATTACTTAATGAGAGATTCTGCTCAGGATACCCGGCTCACTGTTATTACTTAATGTGAGATTCTGCTCAGGATACCCGGCTCACTGGTATTACTTAATGAGAGATTCTGCTCAGGATACCCGGCTCACTGGTATTACTTAATGAGAGATTCTGCTCAGGATACCCGGCTCACTGTTATTACTTAATGTGAGATTCTGCTCAGGATACCCGGCTCACTGTTATTACTTAATGTGAGATTCTGCTCAGGATACCCAGCTCACTGTTATTACTTAATGTGAGATTCTGCTCAGGATACCCAGCTCACTGTTATTACTTAATGCGAGATTCTGCTCAGGATACCGGGCTTACTGTTATTACTTAATGAGAGATTCTGCTCAGGATACCCGGCTCACTGTTATTACTTAATGAGAGATTCTGCTCAGGAAACCCACACACTTCCGCACAGGCTGCTGCTGCAGTGCGGTATTGGGACTGTCAATCAAGCCTGGGCAGAATTAAGCACTCTGACTCCTGACATCAGGGGCCACATGTATAAACAGAGCAGAAAGAATGCCCTCAGAAAGCCACGTAAGGGACTTTCCACGCAGAAATTCAGATGCATAAAATAACACATGCTGTGAGAAGAACCTGTGCACCTCTGCAGGACACTATATGTACGCAATGTTTGGCGTCAGTGTGATATGGGACATAGTGACCGAAAGGCAGAGGTAGAAAATGCTAAACCTTTTTTAAGCAGATTTCCGACTTTCACCCTGAGCATTCTTTTATGCATTATTTTACTTTTGTTCGCCTGCTACTCGGAGTTTACGATCACAGGGTGCGATGCTTTACCCTTTGAAGAGTAGGTTTTTTGGGAATGTTTTTTCAAAATTCTAAGTGAGTGTTCCGGAACTCAATTGTTTTCAATTACCAGTAGTGTTTGTGACATCAGCATTAGAATGTCCAGTTCAGAACATGCTAATGACATATTTGAATCACATATACAGTATAAACAGCATTAGTGTCCTCCACGGAATACGTGCCGCCCAGTTCAAAGATGCAGAGTCTATTTTGGGGCGCGTGCTGAGTTTTTGTTCCGCGTTGTTCTTCCTGCCTCAGATGTAGGCAGAGCTTCTCCGGCGATCTGAGAACACACTCTGCATTCGCAGGGGGTGGGGGGAGAGAGCGTGCTGCGCCTCGCCTTGCTGAAGTGCACACCTGGGGCACACCATCCGTTGCAGGATCGCTGCCGCTCCGCAGGCTCCCCCCGTGCGGTTTCTGAAAATTAAACCCACCGCCTCTCCAGAGCTTGTCATCGTGTGGAAAAACAGCAGCAGAAGCTTACAGACCCAGGTTCGATAAGCTAAAACTAACAGCCAATGGGCACATTCTGCTCAGATGGGAAGGCAGGCAGTAAAGCGCCAAAAAACAAAGAAAGAAAAAAGATTGTTTAAAAAAGTCAACAACATTTAAATCAGCAGTTTTTGTTTTTTTAATGAGCAATGATTTAAATCAAAACCAAAATCCTCTATACCAGTGCCTTCTGTGCGCTAAATGCTGGGTACGGTCTGTTAGCGTGCCAGCTAGCTGTATGTAGCCATGGAGTCCTTCTGTCAGGCTCCCTGAGGAATTCTGGGAGTTTTTTTAAAGGTGGTTTTTGGAGCTGTTGCGGCCCACAATATAACTTTGGCATTATCACAATGTTTGTAAGGGAAAATTACAATAAATGCATATTTAATCATGAAATGGATTAAAGCCAAGGAGCCAGCTAGCTGTAGCTAAATTGACCTCAGGCATATACAAGTACAACAATTTCAAAGGGAAGTAGTCAATGCTTCCACAAGCAGTTTTATAAAGAACAAAATAAATTATGGAGTTAGACACCCGTGTAATTAAATTATGAGTTAGACACATGCGTTATTATTTACTAGAATGGCACTCAGAGACACGCTACACCTGTGCGTGTGCTAATCTCGACCCTGAACATAATATGCATGGGGCTAAAACTTTGATCTTGCACTGTGAAGTTTGGCAGTGACTGATTGGGAAACAAAGATTCAGGTCATTGCCCAACTGTCAGCATTTCCACAAACTTCCATCACAATGGGAGTAGACTTGTTCGAGTTATGGAGGATAGGGACACACAGACAGACACCCGCACAGACAGGAATGAAAACAACACCCCCTGCTCGCGCAACGCTATGGGGGGCAGTTCCCACAGGCATTAGAAGGCAGGTGGGGGTACTTCCCACAGGCATTAGTGTACAGGTGTGTGAGAGAGTTCTAGAAGGCAGGTGGGGGTACTTCCCACAGGCATTAGTGTACAGGTATGTGAGAGAGTTCTAGAAGGCAGGTGGGGGTACTTCCCACAGTCATTAGTGCACAGGTGTGTGAGAGAGTTCTAGAAGGCAGGTGGGGGTACTTCCCACAGTCATTAGTGTACAGGTGTGTGAGAGAGTTCTAGAAGGCAGGTGGGGGTACTTCCCACAGTCATTAGTGCACAGGTGTGTGAGAGAGTTCCAAGCCAGCACTGTGGGAGGAAACAGCCTCAAGCCAGAAGGGGCTATGGAGAAACCTCTGCAACTTCTGATCAAACTCTTTAAAAAAAACATTTTAAAAAAACAGCAGCAATCTTTTAAACAGTCCTCACCATGACGCAGCTCTCTCTCAACCCCATTCTGTCAGACACCTCCCTTTACTGGGGCCCAAAAAACATTGTCAAACCCCTCCCCCCCATCCCCCGACACCCTACACCCCCAACTTCATTTAACTTCAGAGGAAATGCGGATGCAGGACGTTCCTGCGCACTAGCCCAGGGTTTGACTGCGTTCATGGACTTCTATCAGTGAATTATGATGCTCTTCACACGTATGAGGGCAGGAAGGCCAGAGTGTGAATCATACCGGCTGCACGGTGACTTCCTTATTATCACTTTGCTCTCATTAATTTCCACAGTGGCAGAGAATTGCTTCAAACCAAACTCGGTGCTGCAGTACTATGTTTGGTATAACTCATACCAAAAAAAATACATCTAAAAAATAATAAGATACTATGAAACAATATTTAAGAATGACGGAATATAGCACAACCATAAATGGCAGCTCAAATAATCCTTATGGAAATGTAATATTTAATTAACTGTGGTGAAATGTATTTATCAAGTCCAGACATTTGCAATACACTGCACTTTTCCAGAAATGAACAGGTTCATACTTTCACTGACTTCCTAAGTACATTTAAAAGTGCATAGTGCATGTACATAGCAATGAAAAACACTTAAAACATAACATAATGATGGCAATTAAATAACTGCCATTGACATTGAATGGGTAAGTGAAATAAAGTAAGCCTTAATCTAAGCCAGCAAAAATCAAATTATTGCATGCTAGTTAGCTATTCTCTCCGTTATACAGAATGATGTGTTACAAATCAAGGCACCTTACTCTCAGTGTGTTATAAATAGAACTTTATGAAACAGCAATATGTCTATATTGTAAATGTTGAATGATGAATATTTGAAAAATAAAAACATAAAAAGGTATTCCTTGGTATTCTGGTGTGTGTATGCATCTGTGTATGTGTTTGTGATTGTGCGCAAATAAGTGAGGTGAGAGTATGTGTATGTGAGCTATGAGTGCATCTATGTGTGAGTTATGAGTGAGTCTGTGCGTTTGTGTGTCTGTGCGTCTGTGTGTCTGTGTGTCTGTGTGTCTGTGTGTCTGTGTGTCTGTGTGTCTGTGTGTCTGTGTGTCTGTGTGTCTGTGTGTGTGTCTGTGTGTGTGTGTGTCTGTGTGTGTGTGTGTCTGTGTGTGTGTGTGTCTGTGTGTGTGTCTGTCTGTCTGTCTGTCTGTCTGTCTGTCTGTCTGTCTGTCTGTCTGTCTGTCTGTCTGTCTGTCTGTCTGTCTGTCTGTCTGTCTGTCTGTCTGTCTGTCTGTCTGTCTGTCTGTCTGTCTGTCTGTCTGTCTGTCTGTCTGTCTGTCTGTCTGTCTGTCTGTCTGTCTGTCTGTCTGTCTGTCTGTCTGTCTGTCTGTCTGTCTGTCTGTCTGTCTGTCTGTCTGTCTGTCTGTCTGTCTGTCTGTCTGTCTGTCTGTCTGTCTGTCTGTCTGTCTGTCTGTCTGTCTGTCTGTCTGTCTGTCTGTCTGTCTGTCTGTCTGTCTGTCTGTCTGTCTGTCTGTCTGTCTGTCTGTCTGTCTGTCTGTCTGTCTGTCTGTCTGTCTGTCTGTCTGTCTGTCTGTGTGTGTGTGTGTGTGTGTGTGTGTGTGTGTGTGTGTGTGTGTGTGTGTGTGTGTGTGTGTGTGTGTGTGTGTGTGTGTGTGTGTGTGTACCTTTCTCAGCCCGGGCTTCATCCCGTCTCTCCATGAGCAGGAATCGGGGGCTCTCCGGCAGAAAGGGTAGAATGCAGAGCTGGAGCAATGCCGGGAACGCCAGGAAGGCAAACAGGAAGTTCCACCTGGATTCCTGTAAGAGAGAGAGAGAGAGAGAGAGAGAGAGAGAGAGAGAGAGAGATCGCTCCTGTCAATCATCGCAACCCGTTACAGACACTCATTTTGTCCGAGACTCATTTGAGCCTGCCCGAACTGACACACCGTACTGCCAGTATGGAGGCAACAGCACACCGAGTCAGAGAGACGATATCCAACAGCTCCTTTTGAAACAATGACAGGGTCACAACCATACTGGAGCAGTCCAACAGCAAGAGGGGCTTTCAACAGCGACTTGCAACTGAACTGTGTAGTATAATGGTTAAGGGACTGGGCTTGTAACCTTAAGTTTAAAGGTTCGATTCCCAGGGACGACACTGCCGTTGTACCCTTGAGCAAGGAACTTAACCTGTGTTGTTTCATTATATCCAGCTGTATAAAAAATGCTAAAGATGCATAAGTCACTCTGGGTCAGTTGTAAAAGATGCGCAAGTCGCTCTCACATAGTTATGTGTGGCATCATTTTAATTAACTTTGAAATGGCAGAATGTGTGCATGTTTTTTTATTTTATTTTGTCACTGTTCTTATTTGAAAAGGCTTTGATTGCAAGTCATTTACCTGAAGCTGAGACGGAATAACCTCTTATGCCGAGCACCGCGGTAATTTGGCTACCAAATCAATTACTTGCCGGCTGTTCTTCAGTAAGAAAACACCAGCGGCAGAATTACACACTGCGGTGTTAAAATGGCTCTAATAAAAACAGCATTAGCTTGAACCACCACGACTGGGAGACACAAAGACCTATGGATTTCCCTCTAGATATATAATTTTTTTTTATTGTATAATTTTAAGGATTGGATTTTATGACGATGCAGCACCACTGCCTGACTTTTACAACTGTTTTCATTGCCACTATAGTTCTTTACTTAAATTTGTAGGGGTGTATGTACAGAAGTTATACTATAGTTCTCACTCCTATAGTGCTCATGTGAAAGTTCATTTGCACATAGAGACAAACTTTTGATCTATAAATTCTGCATCTGTGTTGGAACCTTGGTCCAGCACCTATTGTTCAGTTTGGATGTGCAGGTGAGTTTGTGTGTATTGACATATTGTGAACCACCCTTGGTAATGCTATTGTTGTCATCATCACCATAATCATCATCATCATTATAATTCAAACAGTTCATAATTCATAAATATTCTTAGACCCATAGTTCTTCATTTTGTGCTTGTGTGTGTGTGTGTGTGTGTGTGTGTGTGTCAAACGACAAGGAAAGACCGGATGCTTCAAAAGCATGTTGATCCAGAATGTGTGGGGCAACCTGGCACAGAATCGCTAACTGCTTCTCCAGCTTACATACAGTAAGTCTTCACATACTATACATTTATACAGCTGGAAGTCGACTGAACTCAGCTATAAATTATAATCAGCATTCTGATGTTGGTCAACGCAACCTGCAATTATGGACTTGGGCCAATTACCTCCCCAATAGGAGGGCAAACATTAAAGCGAGCTTTTTTTTTTTTTGTTCTTCAAGTAGCACATTGGTACTTTATCTGATTAGCGGGCTTGAGTTAAGTTTGAATGAATCAATGAGTCTGAATTAATGTTTCACATACATTTTAAGCGTGGTTCATTATCACAGTTTATCTGTGATGCGGATCAAAATGCCATATTTGGAGAGTGCTACAGAGTAGCCCGGTGACCATACATGCAGTGTTTGTGTTTGTGATGCATTTCCTGAATATTAGCATGACATCTGAGCAGATTAGACCCCATTTAACCAATAAATACCAGCCTAAACACGCACGTTTCCTGGATGGAAAGCAGTACGCAATCTGCACGCTCGTGAATGGAAGAATGTCAACCGGGCCTCAAAACGGCATCTGCTGCAAATCCTAAAATAGCTTCCTCAAATATGTACGCAATTTGTACCGAGTCTAGGCACAGAACTGCTAACTGCTGGGGTGCACATCAAATAAAAGACCGTCATCTACTTTCAGGTGATTATCTGCTGTCTGCCTGTCTGCTTTCGTGCCTGTGGCCAGTGCGGACTTTGTTGACATACGTTTCAATTAATCTCACACCAGTCTCACCTGTGCAGTCACACTGATGGACCGGCGCGGGGGGGGGGGGGCAAAGTGCTGCCAACTGTAAATCTGGCAAAGTGCTGCCAACTGGAAATTCAAGTTATAACCTCTCTCAACTCCAACACAGAAAACAAGCAACAATTGCTTTCTGAAGATGAAAACACAACAGCTGTCTTTTTTCAGTGGAATAAGACATGTACGTTCCTGTAAGGGGGTCGGGTTCGGAGGACCAGACGCAACAGAAAGAATCTGAAAGTCACTCCCGTAGGAATAACCACTGAAACGGAAAAGTTTCCGTGAAAGGTGAAGGAGAAAGTTTAACGACCCAAATGAAGTAGGGTGAAAACTCTAGGCTTGAGTGTAGATAGAAACATGGAAAAAATACCTCTCTCTCTCTATACAGGAGTGGAAAATAGCGAGATAAAATAAAAGGCCTCTTGCTTTCAATAAAGAAAGCAGATAAGAGAGGTAAACAAAGGTACTCCTCCAAAGGAGGACAACAGAAGGCAGAACTAGAAAAAGGCAAACGAAAGGAAAGGAGATCCTAAGATCTAAACCTAACTATTTCCTGCTTTGCTTATTTGAAACAACAAGGAAAACAGTGTCCCAAGTCCTATACCTTACCGGCTAAGTGAAGTCGCAAGACAACAACTAAGCACCGGAAACAGGAAACACCGAGCTTATAAAGCTGACTGGTAATAAGGAACAGGTGCGAATTGAATTGAATTTAGAGAGAAAAAGAGTGAAGGCCCGGAACGGAAGACGAAAAATACGGCAACGCAGCAAGAGTGCCCTCATGCCGCTCCGAGGAGGAAAGACCGCAAAAATAGAAATAGAAACGGGACTGAGACACCATGACACATTCCTGTGACAAATCATAAAAAGATCCAATCAAATTCATGGGTAATTGAAGGAGAAACTGTAATCTACTTCAAACAAAAGGCAGTGCAGTAAAAGAAAACATCTGCGTGAGGAACCTTGTGTGATACATTCAAATTACACTTCAAAGATTTGACAAATTCCACAATTATTGTTCACATATCCTGTAGAGTAAACGTCAGATAGACTCCATGCTTCACTCTTATGGAGACGGTTGGAAAGGTCCTCAAAATAAACTACAATTATATATTCATCCCCTCTGCTCATATGCAACATCACAGTAAATATAACTCCAATCCAAAGCATATTAGAAAACTTGAATGCTTTCAGTATTTGTAATAAATTACTTGTTACTTCAAAATTAAGCTTTTCAATTTGGGAACAACATACAGCTACCATGACAAATTTTAAGTTTGTGGAAAAAGTACAGAAGTACTTTTTTTTATTGCCAATAATAAGTTATTTCTACTAAAAGAAAAATACATCAGGAGACTTCTGGGTGACTCATCCTGGAATTGTTGGCATGGGCCCCATGGTCTAATGCTGAATACAGACTAACTCCAACAGTGCCAGCTGTGGTATAAAACGATCGTTATTTAAGTTTGTTGTCTCTGATTAAAAACCTAAAATATCTTAAAAATGTACAGAATGCAACAGCGGTACTTGTGACGGGCATCAATGAGACTGTCGGAGAAGTGACTCAGAGCCTCCCAGTTTGTGTGTGAATCACTGCTAGCCTGTGACTGGGGGCATGATGCAGATCCACATTAATCTGCCGGGTGTAGTGGGGGAGATGTTTACAGCAGTCATGGGCACAATTTCTTTCTGCAACGAGATACATCTGCACTGTCCCCCTTCACAACTCCACACTCTATGCTAGGTATTTAAAAGCCTCCTTTCCAGGAATCTCTTTACTCGCTTCATTACTTTATTGCACATTGATTTCTGATGTATTACACATTTATGCTTTTAGATTTAGCTTTTTCTGTTTGATTTTAGAGTTCTTAATGTAACTGTAATGTAATGTAATTCATGTTGGAGTTTGTCACTCAGTTCTTAGTTAGCAGAGTTAACTCACGCTGGTGTTTTAGTGATGCTGCATCTGTACTCAGCTGGTGTGGGAGCGCTAATTAGCCAGGTCTGGCACTGCTGCTCATTTATGTAAACTAGGTGAATGCACTTATGATTCTCTTACATTGCAAGTCACTCTGGATCTGAACACCTGCCAGATGAATGTAACGGAATGTGATGGAAATAAAACCAGTCATGAAAGTGTTGAAGTGGGCCACGGCCACCTAAATAGCATCCTGGCTATAGCATCCTGGCTGGCCCCACCCATTTATCTTGTCAGAACCACCACACCCAATTGTGAATGCCCACCCTAGTTCTACGGTGGCCCAACATTGTGAATATTTCTGGCTACGCCGCTGTGCTACAGTACACTGTGACTGTAAAAGTACACTGTGACTGAGGACAATGCGCAGGTGTAGTAATGCTAATCGCTAAAGTCACTCCTCTATACGCTCTGAGCAAAAGCGACAGGTCAATTCCACACCCCTGAAAACCGTGCATGCTGCTGCTTTTCTGTAACGCCATTAGACCCAGATGCATTTCAGAGCACAGTCATTACGGGCCCTGCTCTAGGAAGTACAGGTTAATCCCTTCCCTCATTAATCTCCCTTTTTTTGGCTGCAGTCGCCGAACAACAAATTGGAAACAAGAACAAGTGCTTAAGTAGAACAGCAGCTTAATTAGCTTCATACGAGATATCTGACGCGCGTGAAAAAGAGGGAAAAAAGAGAGAAAGAGAGAGGTTAAGGGATGAGGGGTTGTGATAACATCCTGTAAAGCCAATTAACAGTCTTGACAGTGTTCATCAATACCCCTCAGAGGTCTACTGAGGTCATACATACATGGATAATCATCTAATGCAGCACTTCACCAAAATATATATTTTCATATTTTTACACAAATATTACATCCTCTGTCCCATGTTGCCAATAATAATCTTTTTTATTTGCTTTAAGAAAATCAATATCCAGGTTGAACAGTGTTCTTTTATTCGTCATCTCTTATTTTTCTAAAGAAATTTCAATTCAATTTGCTTTATTGGCATGACGTGTTTTAGCATACATATCGCCAAAGTGTATTGGTTGAAAATAATAATAATAATAATAAAAATCATAATCATGAAACAAAATAACAACAAAACAATCATGGATTATTTATAAAATAATAATACTGTATGTATAAACTGAAAAATAGCTATGATTATGGGTCACTGCTGTCTCTCCAGCTTTGGCAAGAAACTACGTAATCTGCAGCCAAATTTGCCGAACAGGCCTACTTCTCTCTGAGGAGTACTTGTATTTGTTTTGTTTCTGCCAGGTCTGAAAAACTTGGATATAGTATTATGAATTTGGCAAAAAACTATGTTGAATTTGTTTACATTTTTCACATTTAGTGAGGAAATCTTCTGTTGGTTGTAGGTGGAGAACAGCCTCTCTTCTTAGGGTAGCCAGGCCTGCCAGTACTGGCTGGTCTCTATAGCCAGACGGGGCTCACAGAGTCTCTGTACTTCATCAATGTTTGTCACTGTGGTCAGATAATCTGCTACAGTGTATTCACATTTTAAGGCCAAATAGCATGTAAATTTGCCTTGATTTTTTGGTCTGATTTTCTCAATGTTTATATAATTTTGTTTGTATTTTGTTATAATTTGGTTGATTCTAATTGGTTCAGTTGGAATGTAGCTGTCCTGCAGCGTGTTAGTGGGGATTAGTAAACTGAGCCTCAGGACTAGCTGAGTGAGGGGACTCTTCTCTTGGCATTTCCGGGCCTTGTAATGGTGAGAGGGGGGATCACTATGTTTTAAATGTCTCCAGAATTTAATCGCTCTTTTGTCCCAGTTTGCTAAATCTTGCTTCGTAAGCAGACCCCACACTTCGCTGCCATACAGTGCAATTGTTTCAATTACTGATTTGAATATTTTGAGCCAAATCCTATAATGAAGCAGAAACTCGCTCTCTCTCTCACATCTGGAAGTACTGATATGCAGACAGAAATATTGTTCTCGTACAGGAGACACGGAGATATGGTGCGAATGACTGTGAATGGAGGGATCAATGGAAGGAGGAAGTGTGTTAAGTCACGGGAGTAACGTAAAGGCAGGGGTGGATGTATCACTGGTAGGTAATCATATCACAAAAAGATCATCATGTGATTTTTACAAAATTAGAAAAATAATTGGTGGAATGTAATGGAAATAAGATGGTTATAGAAGGAGGGTTTTTTATTGTACTGAGAATTTTTTATTAGATAGGATTGGGGGGAAACCCCATTCACAATCTGCTAACAATTTGACAAGGATTGTACCGACACCCAACAGTGCGTCAGTATACCTGGTTTGGATAGCGAGGCTTGACAGGTTTTACTGCTTTCAGACCTTTTCTAAACAGATTCTTAGAAGTTATATCACCCCTTTTGATCACCATTGTGGGGTACAGCTAATACAACCAAGAAATCACACTGGCACTTCAATGTGAAATTGCCTGAAGATCTACAGTTTTTAGAAAATTTCTGATTCTTTTGGACTATATGGTGATCTGAAAGAAAAAAATGCATGCTAACTTAAAGCAGTAACGGGACATGCGGATCGTTTGTGAAATATACACACAGAATAGTACTGGGTAATTAAAACACGGGTGGACGAGTTAGAGATAGATTCTCAGTATGAAGGCCAACTGAGTCATAAAAGCAAGTATTGAGAGAAAGGAGATAGATGCTAAGTAAAAGGGTCATGGTGCAGTCTTGCGTTATTGAGTATAAAGATGTGGATGGTGCCGCCCAATGTTTGTTTAATCTGGAGAGGAGGGCAATGGAGAGTAGGGGAATGCTATGTTTGCATCGTGCGGACGGACCGGAAGCACAGAGTCTACAGGAACTGCTGGAGGTGGCAGCATGCATGTACGCACGCACACACACGTGCAAAAAGCACATGCATATACACACATATATGAGGGGCCGTTTAGGCCATAATTCATGTTGGACCTCTCACATACATATATTCTCTCTCTCACATACATATATTCTCACTCTCACATACATATATTCTCACTCTCACATACATATATTCTCACTCTCACATACATATATTCTCACTCTCACATACATATATTCTCACTCACATACATATATTCTCACTCTCACATACATATATTCTCTCTCTCACATACATATATTCTCACTCTCACATACATATATTCTCACTCTCACATACATATACTCTCTCTCGCATACATATATTCTCTCTCTCACATACATATATTCTCACTCTCACATACATATATTCTCACTCACATACATATATTCTCACTCTCACATACATATATTTTCACTCTCACATACATATATTATCACTCTCACATACATATATTCTCACTCTCACATACATATATTCTCACTCTCACATACATACATTCTCACTCTCATATACATACATTCTCACTCTCATATACATATATTCTCACTCTCACATACATATATTCTCATAAGAGAATGTATGTATGTAAGAGTGATAATATATGTATGTGAGAGTAGAATGTATGTATGTGAGAGAAAGTATATATATATATGGAAGGCACTTACATGAAACGGAAGTCACTTACATGAAACGGAAGGCACTTACATGAAACGGAAGGAAGTTCGTTTATGGAATCGCGATTGGCTCAGAAGCTGGCTGGTACCATAGATAAACAACTACTGGATTCCTTATTCACCCATTCAAGTTACGTCTGCACTGTTACTATAATATGCCATACAGGCTCTTGTCCAGTTCCCACGCATCGTGGAGGGGGAAGACCAGATACATGTATTAACAACAGGAAATCGGAGTAATGCATAATATATTATCGCCGTCTAAAACAGGCAGTGTATTGTCCTCATCTCTTGAGGCCAGGCCAGCGCTGTATCATTCTGCGCCTTCTCACAGCGAGATGAGAGCGCGATTTAGTCCCAGTAACATGAACTCCAGTGTAGCTACCTTAAGAATCCTCAGCAGGTCAGCTTGGACTTGCTCGGAGACAGTCTGCCGTCCTGCACGATATAACACTCCACAACACTTTGGCAACTGGGACTCGGTCGAGGAAAAGGTAACAACTAACGTTAGCTTGCTACTAAGTTTAATCACTGTGCAAACACAAATGAACCGTTATCATTTCGTAACCATGTAGTAATGCTAAAAGATAATCACACCACTTGCTAACGTTAGCTAACTAACCAACAAAAGCAATGCTTCGTATAGCAACGGCCTTGGCTACTTAGACTTGCATTAAACAAGCTAACGTTAGCAAGTGATGTGATTATTTTTTAGCATTAGCTAGTACATGATTGCCACATTATAACGGTTCACTGGTCTGTTTGCGTAGTGAATGAACTTAGTAATAAGCTAACGTTATTTGTTACGTTTTCCTCTGCCGAGAGTCAATGTGTGTCTGTGGACATTAGCCTACACTCAGGAGTGAACATTACGGTGTAAATAGTGCTCTCATCTCGCTGTCAGCTGTGTTGTGAGAAGGCGCTGAGTAGGCTAGGCTACAGGGCTGATGCTGGCCTCTCAAGAAGCACTGACTGTTTCAGGTGACGGTAATATTTATGCATTACTCCGATTGCCGGTTGGAGGCTAATAACGTTACTGGTCTTCCCCCTCCATGGTGCACGGACAACAGTAGCTACTATGACAACAGCCTACCAGCCATGGATATAAAAACGTAGATCTATGCCGCATCAGCCGCTGTGTAACGTTGCAGCGAGAGGCTACTAATATTGAAAATGTAGCTATGTAGGCTACGTTCTGTAAAAAGAAACAATCATGCATGGCTTTTTTTGTGTGAAAGTATCCACATTCTGGAATGAGTTAATTGTCTACAAATAGCCTGGCTACCGTCGGGCGGTCAGGATCCACGTAAATAAACGGTATCGTAGCGTATTGACAGATGAAGATTTCCTCCGATAAAATCGACTGTAACTCACTTAATTCTCAACTAATTTTCGTGAAATTTGGCTTTTTATAAACGTGATAAATGTTAATCTGAATTCCAAATTTCTCAGAACAGCTAGTATTTGTAAAACGCCCTTTAACTATTATGCATAGGCTACGTTGTCAAAATGTTGTCTGAGCTAATGGTGATTTTATTGTTTAAAGCTGCTAGAAAGCAGTAGAGGTTGGTTCTTTATTATCTTGGTAGCTCTGATTATTATAACCGTATTAGCCATAGCTGCAAATCTTGGATGTAGTTTTAATCGCAAATGGAGAGCGATTTTACAGCAAAGTGGTGGAAGTCTGATCGCCGAGCTAACAAAGAGGCGTCCTATGGCATGGGTATAGGCTGTAAGACGTAAATAAATATTAAAACATTTCCACATCCGTTGTGCTCACGGCATATAGCCTACATAATATTGTAACGAGCGCGGAGAATGAGGGAGAGAGACAGCAGTTTGCAGTACCCGAATCGCTCTAGCCGAGCTTCGTTTTATTCACGCTACCTTACCAGCTCTTAAAAGAGCCGTTGGCTTATTCCAGGATCCAGCTCAGCGTTGTTCACAGTTGAAGCACCTTCTTAGACTGACTAGGAATCACTTCAGGTACTGCCTTATATTTCAACTAGTTGGCTGTGATTGGCGAAAACACTTACAAATTCCTAGCCAATCACAGCCACACATAAATTACAGTTAGCTTACGGTTATAAATTAGAATGACAGTTAAAAATGACAGTTACGTTAACACAATTCACGGCTAACAAGCTAACACAATTAAAACACACACAGCACGCTATTTACAAGTATTTACACTTCAACCGGGTAGCGGCTCACTACCCGGTCCTAGCTGGCCAGTTAACAACCCCCAGGCCGCCACAATATGACAATGAGCATAGTGGATTCTAATGGAAAACCGCAAGTGTACCTAGAGTGTAATATGTTGTGTGAAATGCAATAAACGATGTACAATGAATACAATTCTGAATGTCTTTATTTAGCAAAAAAGAAATGACTTGCATGAAATGTACAAAATGGATAATATAATTTGTTTGGGGTAGTAGTAGCCTACAATGAAGTGCACAGTGCAACTGGTAGTAGGCCTAGGCTTACCACAAGTGGCAGTGATACATTCCAGTAATATATTAAATTCAAGTAATTTAAGAAAAACGATTGCACACATAAATCCCTGTGGGATAAGTTGAAAGCACAAGGTACATAATAAGTAAAAATAGAACCAAGTGCTGAAAACGCCCAAAAACTTGAACAATTAAGTGCTTCAATAGGCACAACATAGAACATAATTATGTGGTCAGTCTTTAAGGCTTCACCGTTGGTTACAGTTCTGTTCCACTCTTGTTTGCATGTGTGACAAAACCAGGGGTCATTTGCATCAGGTGCATGAGTCCAACACAATTAAGGTGGTTACAACTTAACTTAACATAACATAAGGTGTCACCTTAACATAACAGCTAACGTTACCGTTAATGTTTATAGTTTGCTTGTCTGCAAAAAGGCCGATAATACCCACAACGCAACGCTGGTGTGAAATCGTGCCTGTATACAGTACCGTTTGTTTTTACACAGATCTTGACCGCCCTAATTTGGCGGCCGTGAAGATTTGAATAGGGCAACTGAGGTATCTATGGTTGTATATCTATGGTACCAGTCAGCTTCTGAGCCAATCACAATTCCATAAACTAACTTCCTTCCGTTTCATGTAAGTGCCTTCCATATATATATATACTTTCTCTCACATACATACATTCTACTCTCACATACATATATTATCACTCTTACATACATACATTCTCTTATGAGAATATATGTATGTGAGAGTGAAAAGATATGTATATGAGAGTGAGAATGTATGTATGTGAGAGTGAGAATATATGTATGTGAGAGTGAGAATGTATGTATGTGAGAGTGAGAATATATGTATGTGAGAGTGAGAATATATGTATGTGAGAGAGAGAATATATGTATGTGAGAGGTCCAACATGAATTATGGCCTAAACGGCCCCTCATACACATACGCAAACGCCACACACCCACGCAAAAATAACATGCATATACGCACACCCACACATGCAAAACACACACACAGAAATGCAAAAAGCACATGCATATACACACATATACACACACACACATGCAAAAAGCACATGCATATACACGTGCACACACGTGCAAAAAGCACATACATATACACACATATACGCATGCGCGCACACACACACATGTAAGAAGCACATGGATATAGATACATATACGCACACACACATGCATATACACACATATATGCACGCACACACACACACACACACACACACACACACACACACACACACACACACAGATAAAGTCTCTCTCGCCCTCTCAGACTGTCTCTCTTTCTCAAATTCCATTAGCCACAGGGATATTTTGAATTTTTTATGACACGGAATTGTGATATGGCCCTGTTTGTCAGAGTGGCTGCTATTGTCCAGGTCCAACTGGAAGATGCATCTGCTAGCCTGCATTGGCGTTGCTATACCAGGCCATCCGCAGAAGGTGACTGTCAGAAACGAATGCCCAGAGAGGCAGAAATGCGGAGGTTTTTTAATGAAGGCTCTTAATAGCTGTGGACAGGGTCCAAGATATCCAAATGAAGTGGCTATGAGCCGTAACAATGACAGCAATTACATTACCGAGAATGTCAGTTAGGCAAACTGCAGCGGGCACGCTGGGGACCTGTTTCCACCTGAAATAAGCATCATAATTTCACTTTACAAATTATTTTTCCTGCTCAAGTGAAACAAGGCTTAATTAACTTTTTTTTTTTTTTTTACTGAAGTTTTACTTAGCCAGACAAATTGGTTTTCCTGCCTGACTGAAAGTTGCCCTACATTTGTAAACATTTGTGGGGAGTACTGGTAAATGGGAGGTTGCAGGTTTGAAACTAGAGCTAGGGACACAGCTCCTCAACCATTGCGCACTGAGCAAATAAATAATATTAATATACAAACTGTATTAATTAACGTTCACAGAGAGCTGATCAGGTTGATGCAGCAGTGACTGGATCCAAGTATGCCAGAGAAAGAACTGATGATAATAATTTTTAGGTTTGAAAAAATAAAAACTGAATTATTGGAATTGTCGTAGGCGTTTGCACCCCACCTCCGCCCCGCTTAGAATGGGAAACTCAATAACAGAATACTAAAGAAGAATGCTGAAAGTTTTGTGATTACCTTGGAGAGGGTGGGTGGAAAGCTCTTCTTGTTCAATGACAGAAAGTAGAGCTTGCAGTAAGGCTAAGGGAGACGTGTGGGGTTAGACAATAGGCCTCATGCCCTTATGTGGCAGTAAAGAACTGTTAAGCGATTTTATAACATTTACCATTTTTCTCTTATTTTGGAGTGGTCATGACAGCATCCTGTTATTCACCAAAGCAAATAGGCCTAAATTACAATCCCAGCAACTGGGTTGTTTTAATTTTTAAAAGAAAATATGAGATTGAATTTATAAATTGCTCACTGTAATCGTATTACCATGTTTAAATTATCCTGTTATTTTGCGTTTTATTTTTTAAATTATGATTTATATACAGTTGCACTCAAAATGATTCAAACCCCTTCACTTTTTGCACTTTATTGTGTTACCTGGTCGACAGGAGCACACAACTTACCTGATATTATCAACCTGTAATGCATCTCATTTGACTCCGACCCGCAAATGACTAATTAGCCTCTTTTTACTTTTCCTTGTTTCCCCCATGAGATTCACTGGCTGAGGCCCCACAGTAAAATGTCCAGTGTTAATTCAACTCTAACAGAGTACATATGAGCCTAATCTGGCCAGAGTAGGCTCATATGTACACTGCTAGAGTTGAATTAACACTGGACAATTTACTGTGCAATTTACTTTGCAGGAAAGTGCACGACTCCTTATTGGTGCAGCATGTGGGGAAGTGTCTTGAACTATGTACTCATGAAAACTTGTCTTTTTTTCTCTATCCTTTTTAGGCAAGATGGCAGTTTTATGAATGCATCTTCCGGGTACAGGGGTAGGACAGCGGGCCATATATGGCATTTTGGAGGCATTAATTATGCTAACAGGGAATTCACGTGAACGCGCGTTCATTTAAGAACAAGTGAATTTACACTGGCATGTAAGACGTTTTCTGGAGGTTATGAACGTTTGGTGAATCCGACGTGAAGCCTTTGTACGAACTTCACTCAAGAACAAATGTGAGAAATTTAAGAGAAAAATAAGAGAATGTGCTTGCATGAGGCCCAATGTGCAGCACTGCAGTTACATCTATACTCAGTGACCAGCACACACACACACACACACACACACACACACACACACACACACACACACACACACACACACACAGACGTGCGCATGGAGGTACACGCCCACACACACACAGATAAGCTTCCCACATGTGCAAGGCTGCTCAGTGCTGCTTGTGTCTGATGCTCTTTAATGACCTCTGACCTACTTGTACAGCAGAACGGCAGAGCTGTCCAGGTGGCAGATCCCTGCTCCACATTCCTGTCCTTAAACCCAGAAAGAGCGGAACACCTTTTAATCCAAACAGCAAAGTGAATCTGCATTCAAAAGGGGAATTGGGCAGCAAAAATCTAACTAATTTGTATTCACAGGACACACTGACTGCGTGCTCTACCTGTCTCTCTACTCCTGATCTAACATGACACTCTGAGAGCGTGCAGCTCTCAGTGTGCAGTAGAAAAATTTATTCAAAAATAAAAATCCACCAGTGCCCTGAAGGAGAGAGGAGAGATTAGAGGGTACAGTAAATCTTATGTTTTCAGACGGGTGATGCATGGGCCATATTCCCCGGGAAATAAAATCGTTCTTACAGCCCCCTGGCATGATTCTGACACTTCTGCTCATGGTTCTCACTTTGAGGGATGATAGGGGCTGCAGGTGCCCACAGCTCTGGAGCAACACAGTACCAAATATAAAGCCCAGCCAAAAAGAGAATACACATATATAATATAATACAATATAATTTATATAATTTGTGCTATGTGTGTGTGTGTGTGTGTGTGCGTTGCGTCTGTGTATACACATATTCTCTTTTGAGCTATTCTTTATTTTCCTGCATTTCTTTGTGCGTGTATATGAAAAAGGTGACTAGGTAGGCATACAGCTGTCATATGCCATAAGCCATACAGCCAGCCTGTCATCATTATTTCTACATCAACTTCCTCTCCCGTCTCAGCTCTGGAGTGTGGCCGGTCTCCTCTAGGGGGTGCTGTAGCGCCAGGCCGTCCGCATCGCATGCCCACACTGAAGGAACGAAACACGGAGCTGCAAGTCAGCTTTAATGCGCTACTCATTAGCAAAGACGGTGGAATAGGAAAGAGATATTGAGGTAGGGGCTGTAGTCTCAGGAAACAGAGGGGGCCTCTGTGGACGTTTATTCTGTGTGCCCTTGACTCGTGTGACTCGGACTCCGTGACTACAAACTAATGAAAACACCATTCATGTGTGCTGGATGAATGGTGCAGTGTTTAATGCCGTATAAAGCCTATATGCCTACTAGAAAGTGTGAGAAAGATGCATTTAAAAAAGGGATGTTCCTCAGTGTTCGTTTCATACCTTTGACAGACCCAACCATGATAGTAGATCAGAGATAGTGAGTGAGTGTGTGTGTGTGTGTGTGTATGCGCATGTGTGTGTGTTTCTCTCTCCTCTCCCTTTGTCTGTCTGTCACTGTCTCTCAAAACTTCAAATTCAACATTCAAATGTTCTTTTTTTGCATAGCAAGTCCTTGTGTTGCAAAATAATTAAGATGCATAAAGGATAATGGCAGTCTGCAAATTGGAAAAAAAATAAAGGAGTCTGTACATTGCCTGCACCTTTGTTTTGTTTTCAGGCACACATTAGCAATGTACAGACAATGTACAGTCTGTCTCTGTCTGTCTCTCTCTCTCGCTCTCTCTCTCTCAATTCAATAATGCTTTATTGGCATAAGTGCATACAAACACAATATTGTCAAAGCAGGTGAAGTATGAGTAGTTAAAATAAATACCAACAAATTAAATGGAACAGGTAGGTAGATATGGTTATAATAAATAAATTTAAAAAATGGTAATAAAATGGTACAAAGCTCTCTCTTTCCCTATATGTCTGTCTCTCTCACTATCTGTCTGTCTGTCTCTGCCTTTCCCTCTGATGTCATACTAATGACAGTTGCTCCTTCTTCCATCGTCCTGCCAACCCCTAAATGTTTAAATCTACTGAACACCGGCAGCCCATCTCCATTCCACTGCCTGTCCATCAACAGCAGCCTGGCTTAGTAGGAGGCAGTTTAATTTCATCTCAGTCAAATGCACGTAATTTCAGACACTGTCATTTCAGGCACATCTCAGTCAAATGCACGTCATTTCAGACAGTCATTTCAGGCACAGCTCAGTCAAATGCACGTCATTTCAGGCACAGCTCAGTCAAAAGCACATAATTTCAGGCACTGTCATTTCAGGCACATCTCAGTCAAATGCACGTCATTTCAGGCACATCTCAGTCGAATGCACATAATTTCAGGCACTCATTTCAGGCACATCCCAGTCGAATGCACGTCATTTCAGGCACTGTCATTTCAGGCACATCTCAGTCGAATGCAGATAATTTCAGGCACATCCCAGTCGAATGCACGTCATTTCAGGCACTGTCATTTCAGGCACATCTCAGTCAAATGCACATAATTTCATGGACTGTCATTTCAGGCACATCTCAGTCAAATGCACATATTTCAGGCACATCTCAGTCAAAGGTACTTTTTTTACCATGATCAATGGTGCTCTCTCTCTCTCTCTCTCTCTGAAAGAACATTTTTCTGTAGCCTCTGACTTCTGTTTCTGAATACCACACTGCCAGTGAAATGCCCTTGAAAACACACCCTGGATTATTGTACAATGCATTCGCTGATTTTGTTCTTCCTAACCCAACTCCACACCACACACACACACACCCACACTCTCACATGCACACACTCCATATTTCCTGGGAATAGACTGCCATTACCATTTATTTCTCACATGGCCACAACCGTGATTTCAGTGTGGAAATCACTTTCCTAATACCCAGGTGAAATTAAGAGCGAGTCTATATAACCCCCCACTAATGTGCCCGAAATTCAAAAATGAGGGAAAGATATCCCTGTCTGATGAGGCTAAGTGCTTTTGAAATCACACTAACTGTAGGTCAGCCAATATAATAATCTTCACATATCAGGTCCTGGTAACAGACAGCAGAATTCCGCTAGAAAACGTTATTAACCGACTGCTCCAGAGACAATTGAGTCTGATTATATTCTAAGACTTTCTCCTCCAAAGGTTTCCTCAAACACTGCAATCATATAAAAAAATTTATACACTAGCAACCCTAGACCAAAGCGCCTTTACAATGATCCCTATGTAGCAATCCCTACAAACACTGATTATCTGAATTGCAATGGGAAGAGACAAACAAAAGAAACCTCATTATCACGCAATCACATGGAAACCATTCAGTTTTAGTTTAAGTTTTTATGAGCCCAAGAAAGATAAAATGTACTTTGTCAGAGTTGACCTAACTGTGAACATTTGACAGACGTCGTTAAAAATAAAAGCATTTGTTTCAGCATCTTTTTAATGAAGCTCTTGATGGTGTCAGACACTTCCTTGGAGATACTACGCCCTGGGGATGAATATTCTTTTTATGCTTGTGGTACTGTGATGTGCAGAGGTGAAAAGGGGAATTGACTTTGCTCTCCCAGAGGAACTGGAGTTGGACATGATTTTATTCACGTAAACCGTCTTCCCCGGGTCCTGAGAACAGATGGGTCGTCTGCAAACCACTAGGGACACCGAATTACAAACCTTCATTCCTCATTTACTTTAGCTAAATAACACACACACACACACACACACACACACACACACACACACACACACACAGACACACAGACACACAGACACACACACACACACACACACACACACACACACACACACACACACACACACACAGTCCATAAAATTCCTTTTAAGACTTGAACACAGTAACAAACATAATTATTGATGAAATTGAGAAGGTATACACTGAAATGTTTACTTTGTGCATGACTCTTAAATTTGACACATTTCAGATCGTAGTAGTGTTATTGGCTCAATATGGTTTCACAATTTAAACATCTCCATTATGAAGTGGCTAGCTCAGTGATACTGTCTTTATAACATGCGCAAAATTGTACCTTTGGTAGTGATATCATAATCTGCAACCCACAAAAATAAAAAATGTAATTAGGAATAGAAATGGAAAATCTCATCTGATCCGTGTCCATGTTTATTAACAAAGTAACCCGTGCAATGTTTTGAGGGAGAGACTGCATTCGATGGATGTTTGCAGAGAAGGTGAGAATAGTTTCTCTCGTGATCACGGCTGACCTGCGACGGATTATGGAGCATTCCGCAAATCTTCGCAAGAAAAAATTGCTCAGCGCCAGGTTTTCACAAGCCAAGCGGACGAGGACCAATGAAAATGGACCTCACTCCAGCACATTCCGTCAGCTGTTTCCAAAAAATTGCATCGAGTGAGACGCCATGGTAACAAGGTGGGAGATCACATCAAGATCCCGTGATCCTAAACGAATGTGTGCACTGCACGCTGGGATTTGAGAGGGCACAAGTACCCAGCCAAACCACATTGAGAGAAGAGGAACATGAGGAGGTTGTTGAGAGAGCCTGAGTGCTTCTTCCCTTCATCCACAGAGAGCTGCTCACTGCCGCAAACCGCAGGTCACATGGAAAGCAGTGTTGTGCATGAACGCGCTAAAAGAGAGCGTTCATTGAACGTGCTCATGTTTTTGGTGAACGGTGAACTGAACATATCAGTTTGCAAGTAATGAACGTGAACGTGAGCGTCGTTAACTCCCGCGAGAGTTAACGACGCTCACGCACACGCACTGTGTTTTACGGCACCCGAGTAGTGATGGGCAGTTTGGCTCCTTTTTCTGAGTCGGCTCTTTCCGGACTGTTCGGTTTGAAGAGTCGGAGTCGCGAGTTTTTGGTTCTTCCGGTTAATACAGTCCCGTTTGTTTGTTTGATTCTTTCGAACTACCCGAGCCGCATCTCTTTCTCCCAGTGGCGCGAGCTGGAATTTGAAGCTGTTTCAGACAGCAGAGTCTAGCTGGTAGCAAATCAAGTTAGTAAACTAGCTTTGATATTTTATTCAGACCCAAATCACCTGATTGATGCTAATTTTTATGCTCAATGTTTTCTGTTCACTCTCCCTTACTTCTCAAGCTAGTTTGCAATCACATCCAGTTTGCATTTATTTACGACTATCCCACCTCCAATATTCTAGCAGAAGATTAACGTTAGGCCTAGGCTAAAATAACGCTGTCGGTCATTGATTGTAACGTTAGATATTATGTGGCCTAAGAATAGACATTGAATGGTTATATTTGCATATAGCTATTTTATTAGTCTATGCAAATATAAATCTTATTTGTTATCCTAGAATCCAGTCGCCTACTAAAAATGTGGTGGATGGATGGCTGTATAGGAGAGATAGCCAGCCAAATCCGACAAACAAGCCAGATCTTGATGCGTGTGTCTGTGTACAGGAGCCTGTTTCATTTATTAGTTTTAAATAGTATTTCGTAAAGATTTATTTGGACACCATAAAATATGTTTATTTGAACCATTGGGCTATTTATTTCTTCTATTATACAAAATGGTATTTATCTGTTCACTGTTGTTGGGTTCTAAAATAAAAATGACACCACTTTAAATAAGAAGTAGCCTATTTGCTGTCATTAGCTGAACACAATCGCATATTCATTATGTTTTATACTGCAATTTGTGTGATGCTCTCACTCCCATCCTTTTGTGTCCCGTGTTTTACCTGTTTCCTCTCGTATCGTGTTTGTTTTTATTCCTGATTGTTTCCCCCGTGCTGCAGTCTGGGCATGGTTTTCCCTTTCGTATCACTCTGTTCCACTGCTCTGCCTCCGCCTATCCCTTCCCTTCTCTCCGCATGCATTCTGCACACTCTCTGCTCCGTTAATCACTCACGCATACATTTGCACGCTGCACTTAATTGATATCTATTAACTCTCGTATTTAGTCACCCGGTGTTCTTTGTCCTGTGCCAGTTCGTTAAGTCTCTTTGTAGTAAAACTCTGGTCTTGTCTCGTTGGATACTCTGTATCTAGTCCTGCCTTGCCTGCTTGAATTCTCTCGCTAGAATCTGCGTTAATTCGCGATTTCTCCAGTCTTGTCTAGCTTTAATTAGCTCTCGCCAGGAACGGCGTTATCACGCTGTTCATCCAGTCCTGCCTTGCTGTCACTAACTCTGTCTGCTTCCAGTTCTGCCCACCTACAGCTGCGTGTGCATCCTGCCTGTGCTCCAGTTCTGCCAACCTGCAGCGATGTGTGCGTCCTGCCTGTGCTCCAGCTCTGCCAACCTGCAGCTGTTCGTGCCCACTCCATACTGCCCTGTCTCCCGCTCCTTGCTCCACCTCTGCTCAACCAGCTCGGATTCCTACCACTACCCAGTCCCTGGCCTCTCCCGCTCCCGCTGATCCCCTGCTGATCCTAACTGGTTTCTGTCTTGTCTGTCTCTCTCCCTATGCTTCAGGAGTTCTGGTCGAAGCAATAAATTATTGGAGTTATTGGAATTCCTTGTGTGTTGAGTCGTGCATTTGAGTCCAGTCCCTGCTCGGAATCGTAACAATTTGGTTGCAAAAAGTCACATATAATAATTTTGTAATAAAAAGTAGACTATTAAAATGTTGGCGTCTCGAAATATCATTTGATATAACAGAATACCCAAGGTTTCTGGTTGATCCACACTGAGTAGGTAGGCTAAACCCGATTATTAATGGTGTAGGCTACAGCATTTTTGCTCTGTTAAAACTCTAAAGAACTTTGGTTTGTGTCACGACTCTGGAGCCGTGGAATATTGCCGCAGCTCAGGGCTGAGTCAAGTTGATTTCGTGCTGAGAGTTGGGTAGTAGGCGACTGTAGGTACAGAACATCTTTTAACCATTAGCAGTAGTAGTAATAATCACTTTGGAATGAGCTGGGGCGATTATCTAATTCACAAAAATGTGTGCAATATTGTTAGATCGGAGCAGCTCATTTAAAAAAAAAAAACGAAGAAATGAATGTGAACTAGATAATTTTTTGGGACTGTGAACTTAGTTCAAAATTCAAAATTGTGAACGAAGAACGTGAACTAGTTCATCTTAATGTGTGAACTGAACTTTGAGCTAGCTCTTGTGAAGTGTGAACTTGCACAACACTGGAGGAAAGTAAGAGCTGACCAGCTTCTCAGAAACTGTGGCTAATTTTCTATGTTCTAGGGCAGTGGTCCGCAACCCTTTTCCTGTCCTGTAGGCAATCTACCGTCCTGTAGGTTTTCATTTCAACACTAATTTGGCACAGCTGATTCTACTAATTAGCTGCTCAATGAGATCTCTAGCTGTTGAATGAGTTGTGCTTTGTTAGGATTGGAGTCATTTCAGGACGGTAGCTCTCCAGGAACAGGGTTGGCGACCACTGTCCAAGGGTTATGTCCTAGGATACTTGTACAATAAAAATATTATGGTATATAATGCCTGTAATAATAACCGTAGACATAACTGCATCCAAGTGCGAAATAATATCAGTCCCTCATTTCAAAACATGCTGTTTACCAGGCCTGACTGCAAGAACGCCACTGAAGCCACCTCATACAACACATACAGTCAGTCAGGTACATTTGCAGTGCACTCACTTATAGCCTCTTATATACTTACTGGAAAGGAATGTATCACATACGTATCACTCATAGCTGCTGTTGCATATTTAGCATTAATTTGGGCAGAAATTAGACATATGTGACAGCCTAAGCAGCAGTCATTTAGTCATAATGAGTAACATGAGGTATTTAGAACTGGCTCGCCCTTGGGCATGTAACCCATCCAATTCTGTCCCACTGCTCTGGAGAAACAAACTGCCACCAGAAACCTGAGGGCCAGATACCCATCACCCTCTGTCACCCGCCTTTAGGTCAAAAGTTAACTTCCTCAAAAGGTTAATACAGCAAGAGCATCATGCTAGAGAGGTGGGTTTCTGTGCAGTGATTGGCTGGAGGAAGCCAAGTGGAAACACAAGATACAACAGCAGTACAGAGGAAGAAACTGACTGGCTGATTGAATGAATGAGCTCATGAATGCGTTAGAGTGAGTGTGAGTGAGTTAGCGTATAGGTAAGTGAGTGCGAATGTGAGTGAGTGAGTGAGTGAATGTAATTAAATAAATAAGCGCAGTGGTGTAGTATAAGGGTTAGGGAACTGGGCTTATATTTCCAATGATTTCCAATGGGCGTAATTCCCAGCTGATGGCATAGCATAGTACTCTCGAGCAAGGCACTTAACCTGAATTTCTTCAGCAAATATTCAGGCTGTATGAATGGAATGTCTGTAAAGATGTAATATGCGCGAGTCTCTAGTAAAAGCGTCTGCTAAATGTCCCATTCACAGCCAGAAACTGCAGCCAGCAGCTGCAGTGTACAGCAGCCAGCAGCTGCAGTGTACAGCAGGGATACTCAAATCTGGCCCCCGGGGCCAGTAGTGCTGCTGGTTTTTATTCCTCCCCTCTAATCAGGGAATGATTTAAACCTGACGCACCAGGTGAGTAATCTCTGGCCAATCAGTGACATGATTGGACTATGGACTATCAGGCAGGAAACCAGCAGTACTAAATGACCTTAATGCCCAGATTTGAGTATCCCTGGTTTAGAAGATGCAGTCTCATTATCGGTGTACTATTACTCTCACCTGGTTCAAGGCGTAAATACAGTATAATGGTTAAGGAACTGGGCTTGTAACCTAAAGGTTGTAGGTGAAATTCTCAGGCAGGACACTGCTGTTGCACCCTTGAGCAATGAACCAACCCCAATTCCAAAAAAGTTGGGACAGTGTATAAAATTTAAATAAAAACAGAAGGCCATGACTTGCAAATCCTTTTTTGTAATGGGGGAAAGAACAGATATAACGTTCCGTGGCTACTTCCATAAGCTAACACTAACAGTCACATGCAGAACCTAAAGGGGGTAAACGCCCGATCTCCCAGGGGGGAGAAACATTTTACAGGCGAGCCGACGGAGAACCGCAGTCCCATAGCCTTACCAGCAAAATTACAGCTTAAAATAGAGAGCCACGCCCTAGCCTCTCAGTAAAGAGAAATGTAACGAGGCAAAGGAACTGTAGGATATCTAATATTTCCCCCCTTCTCTCTATCTCTGTCACTCTCTCACTCTCACCCCCCAACATCAAAGATAAGCCAGTCTTTGTCATAAATGACCCCTCCCCCCCCCTCCCCCATACCTTAACCCAATCAGGACAGGGATGGTCTTCCTGTGGAGGTATTTTATGAGTGTACCGCAGAAAAAGAAGTTAGTCAAGTTTGGAGTTTGTTGGTGAAGAAGTCATTCTTTTTGGTTCCTCGTGCGTTTCCTTTTGTTCCTGTTCAGCTGGAGGGTAAATAATTTGGCAATTTTTGGCTTATCTCTCTCTTTACTGGTATTTCCTAATTAATGTCTGGTTTAATGCCTTCACTTTTGTGAATTATAAGTAGTCAGCCTACATTCCTTCGTGAATGTATGATTCCCAGTCATTATTCTAATTGAATGTTTTTCATTTAATAAAATTATTTAATCTCAAGACCTGATTTAGACTTTGTTTTGGCTTGTTGGTTGATCCACCAGGTTACTGTTCGACTTACCTATTAACGAATTTGGCGATTTAATTGATGATTGTAATATTTAATAATAATTATTAAATTAAATCACGTAAAGTTTGTTTTGAATGTAGGTTAAGTGAGGGGTTCTAGCACGCAATATCGCTTGTGTTCAGTATTCAGAGTGCTGAACGTTTTAACAAGGGCATTGTCTGTTGGAACCGCTGGATTCAGAAAATACACATTTTACCTAGTCCTCACTTACCCGACATAATTGGAGGTTCCACCGAGATAGGTTGTCCTATAGCATACTAAATTTTGCTATTGAGTAAACTGCGGTAAACTCTGAGACAAGTTCAAATCTTTTTCTAATCGACTGGTCTTAGATTTATTGATTTTATTTTATTTTTTATTTTTTTAAATATTATTATGGCATACCAGACAAAGAGAGAGATGCCTCATTTACCCTCCACTGCTAACCTACCAGCATTCCCTGGCCAGTCAAGGCTGGATCAGCAGTGGTATCTCATGTTATCAGAACGGCAATATTTGATAGCCCAGTGCCCAAAATTTGCAGAACAGCTCAAGGCAATGGACCAGCTGAAGGAGGAGGCCCTTTACAACCTGCGGACTGAGTATTTGGACTATCTGATTTCTCCAGATAGTGATGAAACCAAGCGCAAGATTGTCCAAGGGATAAGGTCGTACCTAGAGAAAAGACAACATTTTCTCTACCTCTGGCGGTCAAAGCAGGCATGGGAGGAGGTAAACCAGATGTGGAAACTGGCTTGGGAAAAGCACCACTCTAAGTCAGGAGTTACTGCCAAACCAGTTTCTTCTGTGGCAGTCCAGCATGCGCTGGAAGGAGCAGTGCATGGCGCCATTCCAGCCATAACCCAGGCACCACCCCCCACCGAGGACAATACAGCACTCTCCATTGACTCATCCCCACCCCCTTCAGGCTTGGACAATTCTGTGGATTTTGTCACCTCCACAGACAATGTAGCCGCCCCCCTGGTGAGCCCCCCTTCCCTGGAGGAATTTGGGGGAAACAGCTCTGTGTCTTGTATCACACCAGCCACCACAGAGGAGGTGACCCCACAGGACGTGGAATCCGCTGCTGCAGTCCTCTCAGCTGAGCCAGATGAGGAGACC
The DNA here is from genome assembly GCA_029718625.1 of Synaphobranchus kaupii. Lineage (NCBI taxonomy): Eukaryota > Metazoa > Chordata > Actinopteri > Anguilliformes > Synaphobranchidae > Synaphobranchus > Synaphobranchus kaupii. Next base: position 83,517,148 of record CM056377.1, read on the forward strand.
GTCGAACCCCTGGAGGCAGAACCTGCTACTGCAGACACAGCAGCCCAGCCTGGTGAGGAGACTGTCAAACCCCTGGAGGCAGAACCTGCTACTGCAGACACAGCAGCCCAGCCTGGTGAGGAGACCGTCAAACCCCTGGAGGCAGAACCTGCTACTGCAGACACAGCAGCCCAGCCTGGTGAGGAGACTGTCAAACCCCTGGAGGCAGAACCTGCTACTGCAAACACAGCAGCCCAGCCTGGTGAGGAGACCGTCAAACCCCTGGAGGCAGAACCTGCTACTGCAGACACAGCAGCCCAGCCTGGTGAGGAGACCGTCGAACCCCTGGGGGCAGAACCTGCTACTGCAGACGCAGCAGCCCAGCCTGGTGAGGAGACCGTTGAACCGCAGGACGCGGAACCGGCTTCTACAGGCCCATCAGCCCTGCCAGGTGGAGAGGTCTACGCACCCCAACAGGTGGAGTCAGCCCCCACAGAAAAGTCCACCCAGGCCGAGGACCCCACCCCACCCCTTGTGGACTTTTCTTCCCCTCCTGCTGAATCCGGGGAACCTCTGTCTGCTGCACAGACAGAAGGGGTGTGCTCTGTGGACTCTCCCACTTCCACAGTTCCTGTGATGGAGGAGATAGGGGGACTTCTGCGAAAGTCTCGCTCCCCTATCAGAGCTGTAAAGAGACCCCGGGAGAAACGGAGCAGGAAGCCAACCCCCGGCCGTTTTACGACTCCTCTGGCCCTCAAAGTCTCCGCCAGAGTGTTGTCTTGCAATCCAAAGCAAGATGAAAGCAGCCAATTTAGCACAACAATTTCCCCCACCCTCGTCTCTCCACCCCCGAGCCACACCTGCAAACTTCGCACACACACGTCATCCAGGGAGAGGGCAAGAGCCCTTTTCCGACATCAGAAGTGTTCGGAGAGCAGTGATGGACTGCATGCCTACGAGCAACGATCAGCCCAGCTGCCCAGAGAGGGAACCAAAGCCAAAACTGGCATAGACCCCTGGACAGAGATGAGACGGGCGTGGTTAAGGGGCATCCACGTGCGGAAGAAGCAAGATGACAGGATGCCTCCTGTCATCCCGGTTTGCTGAACGCTGTGGCCCTCCGCAGCCAAAGGACTGCCAGTAACCACACTGGGGTTCTAGGAGGTAAAACTGGCACTCTGCCTGCCCCTGCCCCCCTCACCACCCCCCCCACATCCCTACCACCACCTTTTAACATAAGACAATGCCCATGTTTTTAAGTCCCTTTTCGAAAGTGTAGGTGCCCCCTCCAATGCTGTTCCTGGACACTTGTGGACAAGTCTGCCCTATTCAGGTGATTATTTGGACTGGCAATCTTGTGGATAGTAAATCCTGTCCGTAAGGTTCCCCTGAATGGACTCAGTGCTTATAACATGCAGTGTTCTCCTCTTCACATGTTGCTGTGAGTGATAAGGCCTAAACCCTCAAGTCCCACAGTCTTCTCCTGCCACTCCCCGAAGGACCCCCAGAGGCACAAGTGCAACCGGACCCATACCCTGCCGCGGGAAGCTAACCTAAGCGACTGCCGTCAGCAGTCCACCCAACTGGACCCGAGCTCAAGGAGCCAAAACGGATTCCGACAGGGAAAGAGGTGCTTCCCCACCCGTCAGTAGAGAGGTCTTGACCACACTTTTCCGCCTGTGGATCGTCCAGCTGCCTGTCACAGGAGACAGAGCCCCCCGCACGCTGTGCAGAATTGGTAGCAACACTGTGGAATTAGGCGGCCTTTCACTCACACAGTTACAACATTAAGGGGAATAAGCACTGCATGTTATCCAAGGAAGTCCAGGGAGCCTCTTCCCTTGCCAGTCCAGATACCCTGACACTGGAGAAGGAATTGACTGAACCAAGGTGCCATGACAGCAGTGACAAAAAAAAAAAAAAAAAATGTCTGCACCACACCGGATCATCACAATGGGACTAGTAAACTGGACATGGACTAATTGTTTTAAAGATGGTTAATGAACCATTAGGACAGTTGTTTTCATGCAGCTATCATTGTACAATGATATTTATAATGTCCAAATGTGTGGTTGTTCTGATGATGGAACGATAGGCTCTTAGCAGCTGCATGCACCTATCGTTCCAAGAGAGGGAATGACGGGATGTTGCCTAATGTCTTGTGCTCTTTCTCTCTCCCTCTCTCTGTCTCTCTCTCGGCCTCTCTCTCTCGGCCTCTCTCTGCCCCCCCCCCCCATCCCCCCATCCCCCCCCCCATCCCTACCACCACCTTTTAACCTAATACCATGCCCGTGTTGTGTTTAAGTCCCTTTTATAGAGTGTAGGTGCCCCGCTAAATACTGTTCATGGACACTTATGGACAAGTCTGCCCTATTCATGTGATTATTTAGACTGGCAATCCCGTGGACGGTAAACCCTGTCCGTAAGGTTCCCCTGCATGGACTGACAGCGGTCATAACATGCAGTGCTATCATTAATTGTTCCGCTCTTCACATGTTGCGGTGAGTGATGATGCCTAAGCCCTCAACTCCCACAGTCTTCTCCTGCCATTCCCTAAAGGACACCCACAGACACAAGTGCAAACAAGTGCAACCGGTCCCACACCCTGCCGCGGGAAGCTAGCCTAAGCAACTGCCGTCAGCAGTCAACCCAATTGGATCCAGGCTAAAGGAGCCAAAATGGATTCCGACAGGGAAAGAGGCGCTTCCCCGCCCATCAGAAGAGAGGTCCTGACTGCACTTTGCCACCTGTGGATCGTCCAGCTTCCTGTCACAGGAGACAGAGCCCCCGCACGCCGTGCAGAACTGGTAGAGACACTGTGGAGTAGGTTGCATTTCACTCACGCAATTGCAACACTAATGGAAAAAGCACTGCATGTTACCCAAGTCCAGGGAACTTCTGGTCCCTTGCCAGTCTAGATACCCGGACACTGGAGAAGGAAGAGACTGAACCAGGGTGTCATAACAGCAGCGACACAAAAGAGTATCTAATAGAGATATGACTCTAGATCACAAAGGGACTATTAAACTGGGCATGGACTAAATGTTTTAAAAATGGTTGGTGAACCATTTGGACAGTTGTTTTTGTTGTTAGCAGGTAACTGCATCTTCAATGTCCAAATGTGTAATGTGATTCCTATTTGGTGATGTAAGAATAGGTTTTTAGCAGGTGCATGCACCTATTCTTACAAGAGAGGGATGTAGGATATCTAATATTTCCCCCCTTCTCTCTATCTCTGTCACTCTCTCACTCTCAGCCCCCAACATCAAAGATAAGCCAGTCTTTGTCATAATATTACCTAATTAATGTCAGGTTTAATGCCTTCACTTTTGTGAATTATAAGTAGTCAGCCTACATTCCTTCGTGAATGTATGATTCCCAGTCATTATTCTAATTGAATGTTTTTCATTTAATAAAATTATTTAATCTCAAGACCTGATTTAGACTTTGTTTTGGCTTGTTGGTTGATCCACCAGGTTACTGTTCGACTTACCTATTAACGAATTTGGCGATTTAATTGATGATTGTAATATTTAATAATAATTATTAAATTAAATCACGTAAAGCTTATTTTGAATGTAGGTTAAGTGAGGGGTTCTAGCACGCAATATCGCTTGTGTTCAGTATTCAGAGTGCTGAACGTTTTAACAAGGGCATTGTCTGTTGGAACCGCTGGATTCAGAAAATACACATTTTACCTAGTCCTCACTTACCCGACAGAACAGATAATTAATGTTCCAATGCTTAGATTGAGGCTTGCAGTCACACGCAAACATGTCTACAACATCGCCCGGTCTCCCTATGAGACGACATGCACCGAAGGGCGAACAGAACTACAGTTCTGAACAGAATTGCCCAAATCTCCATACACGGAGAAAAAGCACAAAAGACGAAAGGACAGCTGCACCGAAACTATCGGCTATCTGACTAACACAAGCCCTGCCCCTCAGTAAGGGGAAATGTAACGAGGCGAACAGGAACAGAGATTTAACGTTCCATGGCTAGTTTAATAAGTTCGCAGTCTAATGCAGAAAACAAAAGGGGTAAACACCCGATCTCCCAGGAGAGAGAAACATTTTACAGGTGAGCCGACGGAGCACCGTCGTCCCATAACTTTACTATCCATATAGACTAAGGCAAGCTTAATATAAAACAACCGCCCTAGCCTCTCAGTCAAAGAATATGTAACGAAGCGAAGGAACAGAGAGCTGACGTTCCCATGCTACGCGCAGTCACACACAAACATGCCGACAACCTCGCCCAAACTACCGTCACACAATGAGAAACATACCCGGAAAACGAACAGAACAATAGTTCCGAACAAAATCGTCCCGTAGGTAAAAAGAACAGAGGACAGCTGCAACAAAGACCAACGCAAAAATAGCACGACAGCCTCTCAATTTAAACAAAAACCCTGACTCACAACAAAGGGGAACGTAGTCCACGAGAAGGAGACAAAACAGGGAATAAACGTACCAAAGCTACTCACTGGCTCACAGTAACACGGAAATGAGTAGAAGCAAACGCCAGGACTCTCTGTAAGAACCCTTAACAGGCGAGAATGGAACAAAGAACAGCTACTCTATACTTCTACAAGCTAAGAACTAAGTAGAAGCGAAACGCCCGATCTCCCTATGAGACGACATGCACCGAAGGGCGAACAGAACTACAGTTCCGAACAGAATCGCCCAAATCTCCATACACGGAGAAAAAGTACAAAAATGCAAAATAGAGCAGAGATTTACGGTCCCAAACCTCTACGAGATAAGTAACTACCAAGCCAGCAAGAAATAAGCCCTGCCTCAACAAGGAGACGTTAAAATAGGCGAGTAGCCAAAACGGTACGAGTAACTCACAGCCAACAAAAATACCACAGTACAAAACAATGAACAATTAATGTCGAAGCCCCGAACGAAGGAAACGGTAGGCTTATATATATCTCTCCAGGTGACTATGCACAGGTGTGGGCGCTAACAGCAGCCCCGTAATCTAAGCAGGGCGGAGCAAGCATCCACCTAAAGAGCAGCGCCCTCGCGTGGCCACCAAGGAGAACGACCGCATAGGCAAAAAGGGTTAAAACCATGACATTTTTTACCTGAACTCAATTGAAAACAGTACAAAGACAAGATATTTAATGTTTTAACTCATCAACTTTATTGTTTTTTGTAAATATTCGCTCATTCTAAATTCGATGCATGCAACACAGGGGCTTGTTTACCACTGTGGTACATCACCTTTCCTTTTAACAACACTCAGTAATCTTTTGGGAACTGAGGACACTAATTGTTGTAATTTTGAAAGCGGAATTTTTTCCCATTCTTGCTTGATATACGACTTCAGCTGCTCAACAGTCCAGGGGCTCCATTGTCGTATTTTGCGCTTCATTATGCACCACCCGTTTTCAATGGGAGACAGGTCTGGACTGCAGACAGTCTAGCACCCGCACTCTCTGACTACGAAGCCACGCTGTTGTAACACGTGCAGTACGTGGCTTGGCATTGTCTTGCTGAAATAAGCAGGGACGTCCCTGAAAAAGACATTGTCTAGATGGCAGCATATGTTTCTCCAAAATGCATATGTGCAAGTTACCCATGCCATGGGCACTAACACACCCGCATAACATGACAGACGCTGACTTTTGAACCTTGCGTTGGTAACAATCGGGATGGTCCTTTTCCTCTTTGGCCCAATTAAGAACACGACGACCATTATTTCCAAAGAAAATTTGAAAGGTGGACTCGTCAGACCACAGCACACGTTTCTCAGATGAGCTTGAGCTCAGAGAAGTCGCGGCATTTCTGGATGTTGTTGATATATGGCTTGATATGCATGTATGTCTTAACTTGCATTTGTAGATGCAGCGACAAACTGTGTTTACTGACAATGGTGCCCGAGCCCATGTGGTTATATTCATTACAGAAGTATGTCGGTTTTTAATGCAGTGCTCTCTGAGGGATTGAAGGTCATGGGCATTCAATAATGGTTTTCGGCCTTGACCTTTACGCACAGAGATTTCTCCAGATTCTTGGAATCTTTTAATATTATTATGGACTGTAGATGGTTAAATCCCTAAATTCCTTACAATCATGTGTTGAGAAACGTTGTTCTTAAACTGTTGGACTATTCGCTCATGCAGTTTTTCGCAAAGTGGCAAACCTCGACCCATCCTTGGTCGTAAACGCCCGAGCCTTCGTGGATGCTCCTTTTATACCCAGTCATGATAGCGTCACCTGTTACGTATTCACCTGTTTACCTGTGGAAGGTGTTTTTTGAACATACCACAACCTTCCCAGTCTTATGTTGCCCTTGTCCCAACTTTTTTGGAACGTGTTGCAGGCATCAAATTCGGAATTTGCGTATATTTACAAAAAATCAATAAGGTTGATAAGGTAAAACATTAAATATATTTTCTTCAATTAAATATGCAAAAGATAATTTACAAGTCACTGCTGTCTGCTTTTATTTGCATTTTCCATACTGTCCCAACTTTTTTGGAATTGCTTCTGTACATATCCAATTGTATAAATGGACGTTATGTAAAAATACTAAACGTTTTGTAAATTGCTCTGGATATTAGCATGCTAAATGCTAATAATGTAATGTCATGTTTCAGCTCCTGAGCCAGTCAGAGCATGGCCATGGGGTCGGGTTAACCGGGTTAACACTCATCTACAGTTTCATACGTATTATGAAGAATTATGCTGCACAATAACCTTTCTTTATTTTTCTATCCTACAGCTCCACTAGAAACATTTCTTCATGAAAAGACGACTTTACGGGGGAGGGAGGGGGTGCAGTCATTTCCACAGGTGATCTTTTAAATGTATTATCTGCAATTGCAATAGCAGCAGCCAGAATTCAGGCATTGAATATGTTAACATTGAGTACTGCCAACCTCTCTAAATAACAGCACCTCATAATTAATGAAATGTCAGCTTAATTATAAAGCTGGAGAGGAGAACATATTTACTTATGGGGAAAAAGTGTAAGACTATTCAAGAAACCTGTTAATTAAAGCTCAATATATTTAATAGGCTGGTCATTAAATGGCACATTGAAAAACTCAAAATGACCTTCCTTCCCTTAACAATGAACAGACTGAATTAAATTCTTTACAGCACACTGTCAAATTAATTAAGCTGTTCAAAGAACTCTCTTTTTTGTCATTAACGACAGCTGGAATAGAAGTCATGCAAAGTAACCAAAACCCAAAGCAGATCATCTTTCAATCCTTTTTGTAAACAAAAAAATTGTAACTTTTTTTTCAATTTTTTTTCATTTTGCATGATGCATATATCCTAGTTATAAACCAGATCATCAAGTTATTTATTACCTGCTTATGTTATATGGACTTGACAAATTTAACTTTATTATTATTAATTATTATTAGTAACTTTAGTGGCAAGCAAAGGCACTACAAAAGCACTACAAAGCAGAGGCCCAATGGGACAATAAAGACTGAATCTACTTTGAACTTGGCCCTTGTTCTTTTCAAAGGAGAATAACCAACTGAGCAATATGATGATGCTGTGATCCAAGACTCTGACTACGTCATTTCAGGTGAGCGTCTACACCAGGGGACCGTAGCAACACAGAGAACATGCCACCCCTAAACCCCCCACCCCAGACCCCGCCAGGATAAGCAGATGAAGGGCAGGGATTCCCTGGATGACCGAAGAGACGTGCTAGAACACGCTGGCATTCCTTTGAAATGCAGGGCAGAGCACAGCCCACTACACCTGGAATAAATCTTGAAAGAGAAAAAGGTCCAACTGAAGATCCACTTCAATGATTGGCCTGCCCTGAGAGAGAAATCCAGGTGTGGAGCAGGGACCTAATGAACACCCCCCCCCCCCCCCTCCCAACACCCAAGTCTTTTGATGCTCAGTTGTGCGATCCCAAAATTGAGCAGAGAGAAAGAGGTTAAGGACCTCTGAATCCTGAATGAGTACCTTGAGCCGATGGACAACTTGTCATCTACCCTATTAAACAGACCCAGGACCAAACAGAACCAGGCCCAGACCTGTCCCATGTGGCCAAGCAGACGTTGGTCCCAGGAGCTGACTCACCTGTCCAAGTAATTCAGGTAGCCCCAGGACCTGCCCGGTGAAGACACCCATGCAGATGAAGACGGAGTTGAACTGGCCAATTGAACCCCGGATTTCCTTGGGGGAGATCTCTCCAAGGTACATGGGCAGGGCGCTGAGGGAAATGCCTGGTGCAAAAAACAACCAACCAATCAATAAAGGAACAAACAAAGCAACATTTAACGACGGAACCTAACCTGCTCTTGCATCACTTTATTAAAAA
>CM056377.1:83525936-83578592 GCA_029718625.1 Synaphobranchus kaupii
CCCCCTCAGCCCCCAACTACCCCAGAGAACCAGACCCACCACATTCTCACCCCCCCTCCTCTCTCTCTCTCTCTCTCTCTCTCTCTCTCTCTCTCTCTCTCTTCACTCTGTCTCTGTTCATATTTCACTACACTTCCCCTCTTAATGCATAACATTCTAAAATTAATATTGCATTCTGTTCCACTCTCCAGATATATTGATTTATTGTGTATTCTCAGACAGTTAAATCCAGAACTTTATTAGTTGGGCAATATTTTACAGTTGTGTGTAAAGCTGGTCCAAACAATTTCAGTCAACTTTTGGTCCATTATGACCACTCATTTATACTCTTTCTTACCTACTGCAATTCACACTTTTAATAACACAAGGACAATACCTACCAATTGACCTTCTTATTTATTAGCTGATTGTTTTATTGTTTTAATTTAGTGTTGTGCAGGCCTGGTATATGTATGTTTGTTTATTCTTTTTAGCCCTGTCTGTGATGTCTATAGTATTTTTGTGTTGCTATAAGACAACCCAATTTGCCCCTGGGGATTAATAAGTATCTGTCTGTGTCTATCTTAAACAGGCTTCAACTGCTTGCATATTACTATATGTCATATTATTTGCCTTTTCTTGTTAATAGATAACCTAGAATACACACACACACACACTCTCACTCTCTCTCTCTCTCTCTCTCTCTCTCTCTCTCTCTCTCTCTCTCTCTCTCTCTCTCTCTCTCTCTCTCTCTCTCTCTCTCTCTCTCTCTCTCTCTCTCTCTCTCTCTCTCTCTCTCTCTCTCTCTCTCTCTCTCTCTCTCTCTCTCACATTTCATCACAAACAGTCTGTTCCTAAAACTGATTTTATTTATTATTATTACGTATTCTTTTATTTTGAACCAGTAAGCAAACTAGGCCTTTAATTCTGATTTTGGTCGGGACTGAGGTGACTCTTTGAAACGTAATCTCACTAACCCAGCGGTCATGGCTAATTACACACAGCCCTGCTCAATGCCCTGGATCAATGCAGTCTCTCAATCTGCAATTTGCAGTCTAGCTCCTGGCTGAAATGAAATCTCAAATGTATGAGAGATAATTATGGGTGGGAGTAGTGTGCATGTAGCCATATGGCTCAAATTCAAATAGGAGATTCAAATAGGACCTGCATTGGGTTTGTGAAAAGGTCCTGAATCCTGGTCTAGCATTAACTCCAGTAGCCTACTTTATATCTAGGTAGCAAGATAAGAGGCAGTTAGCAACTAGCTGGATATACAGTAGTGACTCCTTGCCTTTGTACTCACTTCTTCCTTTATGAATACTGTTAACTTTATTGTTTTACTCCTACTACCTCCTACTGTCCTACTACCTCCTGTCAATTATGTTGGTACAAAAGCAGAGATTAGAGGAAACACCAGAACATCTTAATAGTGGGTTGTGTTACATAATGACCTTCAGAACATTGACTGACCTGACTTAAAAGTATGAACAGAGACACAATTCTTGGGAAGATTGACAATCATGGACAACTTGACGGTTCCGTCTACCGGCCTGCGTATCCAATAACCCATCAATTGAATCGACATGCTTCGCCTATACTACTCCGCAGTGTATCTGTTAGACACATAAAAGTCCACTGCATTCTTCCCCATTGTGAGGAAGAAGACTGCAGTCCGCTGTGCACAATGTGTTCACTTGACACGTATCACGTATCTCACCGCATATAGTAAAATCAATGTTACAACAAAGTCGTGATTCCCCTGGATGTTTTCCATTGAATGAGTGCTTAGCTTAGCATGCCCCCCCCCATTCAAGCTCCAGAGTAGGTGTCTCACTTCACTTTCATAGAGCAAACTAAGAGATTGGCCAGAGAAATGCGTCTCACTTTATTCTCCGTCGAACCAACTTTCAAAATGGCCTGAAGCCCAGAGACAGTGTGAAAGGTTAGAGGACCGGGTGAGGCAGTCACTGTTTCGACAGGATAGAGTTACTGAGGTGTGTGCCTGTGTGTGTGTGTGTGTGTATTACAGCCATGTTGTCACTCAATGATTCGTACGAGTGACACACACTCAAGGCAATACAGGTGTTGAACGTACAGCTCAATATGCCACGGGGAACCGCACACAATGGAGTCTCTACACCCACAGCAATATAGGATGAATGAGCCTACAGCATGTTTCTGTACGTCTACTGGTTCTCTAAGCTGGAGGCAGAGTGCCCATGTTTAGCTCCTGGTTTAATGTAATGCACCCGATGCTTACTGTCTCCGGTTCCTTCCCTTCGGTTCTTTCCTTACCTCAGATACACAGACATGCATCAGCATCTGTCCCAATGTAAACCTGAAACTAGACATATTTAGAGTCCATCTGAAGCACTGTGTCTTATAATCTTTGTTCTTCTCTCCCTTCCTGTCTCTCTGTCCGTCTCTTTACTCTTTCAGACAGATACACAGATTGCCGCCGAGAGCACCAGACCTCTACACCCAGGGAGAACACAAGGTGAGCCTCAGGGAAGCCGTTTGTAAAAAGGTATAACACTACCACAGGGGTTCGAAAGAGTTCGGCCGCCAGAGGAGTTTTCCTGCTGTTGCGCAGTGAATATCTGGTGAAAATGGAGGAAGAATGTGCTGCTGTAACCAAACGCTCGGTCTTTAGTGTTGTGCCTAACCGCCATACGGGCCCTTTTCTACACAGTTGTTGCACAGCCCGGCAGGAAAAGGAAAGCAATGACCGCTCCTAAAAGTCAGAGGGAGAAGTCCTCCAAGCGGAAGAGGATTTTGATCACCGTGCTGGTGGTGCTGGTCGTACTCGGTATATTGGTGGTAGCCGGCTACTTTCGTAAGTCCATGCTGCAGCCACACCTCCTCGTCCTTTCATTGGCTGTGCTCTCTTGTGCGTACTTGAGTTCTAGACACAATGCATAGAAAGTACAGTCGTCATATTTTTTGTCAAAAGTGCATTCAGGAAATGCAGGCATGCACAAGAATTTGTAACCCTTAAAAAAGTAACTTATTTAACAAGATATTTAATTACGTTTTTGTTCATGATATATTTCTCCTATATATGTATCCTGAAAAATAAGAATAGTTCCTTAAATGACAGTGACAACAAATGCAATAAAATGGCCACAGGTTTGCTATTGCTTACAAGCTGACACTAAAAAACAGTAATTAGTCAGTTAATTCTAGTTAATTAGAAATTTAACTTGGTAGCTTTAGGAATCTGGTTAATAAGGTCAAAGATATTCTGAGAGTAGTGTTGACAACATCACATACTGTATGTTCTCAATGTAACCAAACTGATGCATATTTGAATTTTCGCACACTATGAAGTACAATCTAGCTAGGATGCTTGGGAGAATGTACTTTTGAGTATGGAAGTATGCAGAATGGAGACATATTATTACCTTGTGTCTCACTTCATGACAGCCCTTATGACATTACAGGGACTATTTGTAGAACCGACCCCCCTTTCCTCCCATGTTTTGCCAGAACTTTATGACATTAGACTATTTGCCTAAGGCCTTGTACACACTAGGGCTTTAGTTTCGAAACATTTCGGAAATGTTTTAATTGAGAGCTTTTTGCTACCTTGACCTGTTCGTTCTGGGGTTTTCAAAACCTAGAATGTGCTCCACGCAGCACGTTTCCTTGACTTGATTTTTTGCGTTATTTGCTAAACATATCGCCATGTATAGTTGAGAAAAAAAAAACGAAATAAAGAACATGGATCATTTGCCCCTTTCCCAGTGTTTACGGAGATGCAACACGTCTCCTCCTCCTTCCAAGTTGTACCACGATCGGCAGGCATAATATAGAGACAAAATAATATAATAATAATTATATAAACACAAATGTTCAACTGTCAAATTAACGTTGGGAAGATGTTTGAAATTCCCACGGAACTTGCAAGTACAACCAATGGAACTGTACGCCATTTATTTATGACGCAAGCAAAATGATTCATAGGTAGGCTTCAGAAACCAGTTCTGTACACACTCACGGCTAAAACCAATTAAGGGTTTTCAAAACGTTTTTGATCCTAGCTCCAAGGGGTTTTTAATTAAAATGTTTTTTGAAACCCCTGATAGTGTGGATTTGATGGTTATAAGGAGCTGAAACAGTTTTCGAAACAGGTTTTAGTGCTAGTGTGTACGAGGCCAATAGCCCTCACATCTCCTTCCCCTTTTTGAGAAACCTTTATGACATCACATTGCATATTTGCATAACCTACTCTTCTCCCTTAATGAAAGCCCTTTATTACATCATAAAGCTATTTGCATAACCCCTCTCCTCTGCCTTTCCACTCCCCCTGCCCACCCCTCACCCTGTCATCCTCCAGTCAAGGAATTCATTCAAAGCAAATACTTCTTCTGCATGAAGTCGGCGAAGTTCATACCACTGGAGAATGCATGTGATGGGAAAGAGGATTGTTCCGGGGGGGAGGATGAGATCACTTGCGTGTCCGACCTGACCGTCAATACCACCTTCCCAGGTAAACCACTGATAGGCATCCCATAACCCTTAAGTGCAGGGGGGGGGGGGGGGCATTCATTCATTTAGTATATGTCCAACCAAACCGTTTTTGTTGGTTTAATTCATTATTGATGTTGTCCAGAGAACATCGAGCTGATTTCATGCTACAACTATATTTTAAATTGGAAAATAATTGGGAAAACATAAAACATTTTCAAAGAATAACAAAAATATACCTTTGTCTGTGAAGGGCCCCAAAATGAACATATCTTTCCCCCGATTCTTCTCACCCTCCACACAGTGCGTCTGGTGTCCAGCAATAAGGTCCTGCAGGTGTACAGGCCCAGATCAGGCTGGAGGACGGTGTGTGCAGATGACTGGAGCCCCCAATACACCGCGACCGCGTGCCAGCAACTGGGTTACACACTGTGAGTAGCGCAACTTAGCAACGCTTTCTAGCACTTTGGCTACACATTATTAACATCACTTTTTCCATTATCTTACTGCTTAAACACCTTATCTTGGGTGTGTTCGATAAATGATATTTAGCGCATTAGTCATTTATACAGGATGATATTCATCTTAGCAGTCCAAGTTAAAAGTACAGTTTGTGGGCTAGACCAAGCACTCAAACCTACGACCTGCTGAGTTCAGGCCTCAGGTGCCATAGTGCCACCCCCGACATGTTATGTGATACATCACATTAATTTCAGCAATATATTGTGCTAACACTATATAATATTCAGGGTATCTCGGGAACACATTTGAGACACGCTTCCATTTGTCTATTTAAAAAATCTACAGATTTATATAACTCAACAATGAAAATGTTTCAGAAACGCAACAAATAGACAACAGACTCTGGGCTGCCCCAGTATAGTTACAGTACATGTGGTGAATTAGTGCACTGTTCAGATATCAGCATCGGGTTTCTTCCAGAAGTACTTGTTAATCCTTGTTTGACGGTATATAAAAATCAATCGCAGACAGTGGGTGAGGTCCAGTAATCGTAGCTTGCACCAAAAGCAAAACTATGGAAACTCTTTAATGTAATGCACTCACCAGGCTGTCAATCTCAAATAGAAACAGGTGTTCCATAATGCGGCGGGATGCTTATGCAGGAGGCGGTTATATGGGAGTTTACTGTATTTGACCGTTTGCCATTTTTGAACGCTTCAGCAAACGTATTCTGTTGCACTGGAAAGGATGGTCTCCGGCATTGTAATGAATGTTGGTTGCGTGCCTCTGAAAAATGCTTTAAAGAAGGAGACTTCACGGGACTAACACTTCCTTCACCTCTTTCCCAGAAACCCTCGCAGTTCCAAAGTTGACGTCCGCATCCTGCCCGCCGATATCACGGCGTCTTTCTGTGGGGTCAGGTCCAACTCAGGCGCGATCTCCGCCATTCAGCAAGCTGTCTTTGACCGGTGAGCTCCGGGAATCTTCACAGCGTCACAGATCTCTTAGAATTGCCTTAACGGGAGTTTAACCGTTGGGAATGGCGGCTTCCAAAGGGCAGATGGGGTTTTGGAGCAGCTGAGTTTAACACACACAACGCTTTGAAGACCTAGTTTTTTTGGAATGTTTTTTTTTTTTTTCAAAATTCAAAGTCAGTGTTCTAGAACTTCATTGCTTTCAATTACCAGTAGTGACATATTTATGATCTCACACTGTAAAGCAGTCGTTCTCCCCCTGTGTATGCTGGTCTTCATTCCAACCACAATTGCAATTCCAATTTTTCTTAATTGCGCTTTTTTTGATCCAAGTTTTGTGGGATTATTTACCCTCTTAAACCAAATTATGTCAGAAAATAGCTATTCATGCCATGTAGAATAAATGACATTATCCACGTAAGAGAATACAAGTACACTCAGCCGATTAATATGAGACTCAGACTTGGCTATCAACATTCCCAGACCGGCGAGTAAAGACGCAACATCACTGAAGCGCTAATTGTAAATTTCATTGCCTTTTCGTCTGGAATAAAACAAGATGGCGCATGGGGTGCGGTGAAACTCCTTTCAAAATGCATGACACAACGCCAGCAGTTGCTGAGTATTCTGTTTTGTTTTTGTACGCCAACCCCCAAAAAATATCCCGGGGCTTTAAAGAAGGCAGGCTCACTGCTCTACCCCTCCTGTTTTGGCTTCCCCCTGCACACTTTCAATGGTGTTCTAATGTTTACTATAATCCTGTTTTACACGATGAACTGAACAGGGTGGACAAGCCTGGCATTCAGTCATGACGAGATCAAAAGTGTGATTAGCTCAGTGTTCTGGACGTCACTCTTTTGCATGAGAATGTTGTCTGTGGGTGTGAGTGTGAGTATCGGGTGTGTGTGTATGTGTGGGTGGGTGTGAGTGTGAGTATCGGGTGTGTGTGTATGTGTGGGTGTGAGTGTGAGTATCGGGTGTGTGTGTATGTGTGGGTGGGTGTGAGTGTGAGTATCGGGTGTGTGTGTATGTGTGGGTGTGAGTGTGAGTATCGGGTGTGTGTGTATGTGTGGGTGGGTGTGAGTGTGAGTATCGGGTATGTGTGTATGTGTGGGTGAGTGTGAGTATCGGGTGTGTGTGTATGTGTGGGTGTGAGTGTGAGTATCGGGTGTGGGTGTATGTGTGGGTGTGAGTGTGAGTATCGGGTGTGTGTGTATGTGTGGGTGTGAGTGTGAGTATCGGGTGTGTGTGTATGTGTGGGTGTGAGTGTGAGTATCGGGTGTGTGTGTATGTGTGGGTGTGAGTGTGAGTATCGGGTGTGTGTGTATGTGTGGGTGGGTGTGAGTGTGAGTATCGGGTGTGTGTGTATGTGTGGGTGTGAGTGTGAGTATCGGGTGTGTGTGTATGTGTGGGTGCTAGGGTTCTACTGTTATGTCACAGGACTAGCCTTAGCCAAGTTTGACAGCACTGCATCCAAAACTATGAGAACTTTAGCGTATGTGTGTGTGTGTGTGTGTGTGTGTGTGTAGACAGTGGCATTGACCCGTTCTTCTATCTGTTCATTACATTACATTTAACAGACACTCTTATCCAGAGCAACTTACAATGTAAGGCTACAGTCACACTTACACCCTTTTGTAAAGCCAAAGGGCGTAAGAGGTATGAATGTAGCCTTACATTGTAAGTTCTGCTGTTGTGTCTCTGTGCACACGCACACACCACACACACGCTCCACAGGATCCGGGACATTACATTACATTATAGGCATTTAGCAGACGCTCTTATCCAGAGCGACTTACACAACTTTTTTTATTTTTTTATCATGTTACATATTATCCATTTATACAGCTGGATATATACTGAAGCAATTCAGGTTAAGTACCTTGCTCAAGGGTACAACGGCAGTGTCCTACCTGGGAATCGAACCTGCAACCTTTCGGTTACAAGGCCAGTTCCTTAACCATTATACTACACTGCCGCCTCACGCTACCAGTATGCGTGAGAAACAGAACTCTCAACCCCATTTGTGTACTGTGCGCATTTGTCACATAGCAACAATCAACCAGCAACATAAAGGCGGTTCAGATAATGTGCAAGTACAGTCTGCTTATTTCTTCATCCATGTTCTCGGTTGATTGTATCGGCACACTGACCACAAAAATGGTTTGAAACAGCGAGTAGTTTGACCCTTTCTCTCTCTCTCTCTCTCTCTCTCTCTCTCTCTCTGTGTTTCAGGCAGTCATGCGCTTCTCGTACGGTGATTTCCCTCACCTGCTCAGGTAAGCGCTTTCTTTGCCCCCCGCTGACAGTAAGGAATTCAGCGCTGCTCCTACTCTGTTAGGCTCTTTGTGAAGACAGTGCTCCTGGAGGCTGAGCAGGTTATATGAGAATGGGAATGCTGCATAAATGCAAATACACACTCACGGACACACACGTACACACACAGAAACACGTGTGTACACAAACATGGGAAAACACGCAGACACAAACACAAACAGAGGGACACACATGTACACACAGACACACACACACAGGAACAAACACAAAGAAACATAGACTTATACAAGAACACAGGAACACAGACACACATACATGTAGACACACAGGAACACACAAACACAAGAACACACACAAACACACGCACGCACACACAGACACACAGGATCACACACGCTAAAACATAGACTTATATACACACATACACACAAACATAGGCAAATGACAGGCAGAGCTAAAAAGACATGACTGGACCTGCCTTCAGAAACTAGATCAGCAGCTGAGATGAGAAGGAGCTCATATGTACTGTAGTAGCCCAGTGATTGAATGGATCTTTATATCAATTCTACAGTACTGTGTAAACTTTCAACCAGCTGCCTAACTTAATGAATAAATTAAGTACTCCTGCAACACCTCTCAACATTACACAGGTAGTTTTGCAATGGTGGCATAGCGAGCCACGCTGTATTGAGAGATATGGAAATCCAGGGTGGAGCTGTGTGTTGTAATGTGGCAATATAGAATAATGTATATTATACAGTATATTGCATGCATAATAAAATGCATGATATACTGTATTCATCCGCTCTAGTATAGCAGGATGTAATACAGCAGGCTGGGTAAGGCTGGGCAGTGCTGGGTTAACAGTGGATGTCTGGTATGTGCTGGGTTACAGACTGCGGGGAGCGGCAGGCTCAGGACCGCATTGTGGGTGGTACCGAGACCACCATCGAGGACTGGCCGTGGCAGGTGAGCCTGCAGCAGAATGGACAACACACCTGTGGGGGTTCCCTGGTGTCCCCGCAATGGGTCGTCACGGCAGCGCACTGCTTCTCTAGGTCAGTAATGTAGCCCCAGTGTGTGTGTGTGTGTGTGTGTGTGTGTGTGTGTGTGTGTGTGTGTGTGTGTGTGTGCTTGTGCTTGTGCTTGTGCTTGTGCTTGTGCTTGTGCTTGTGCTTGTGCTTGTGCTTGTGCTTGTGCAACGTCCTCCAAAGACCTGGCAATACATTTCTGTCCCTGTAGGGGACATGAGTCGCTGGTCTTAATCTCAAGAACCATATACACTAATGTTCAAAAGTTTGGAATCACTAAGGAATTTTTATGTTTTTGAAAGAGGTCGATACTTTTATTAATCAAGGTGTCATTAAATTGATCAAAAAGTACAGCCACAACATTAATAATGTTAAACATTTACCTCATCAAGTAATCACGCTAATGTGCTAATTTGGTACTAGAGAAACCATTCCCAATATATTAAGCACAGCTGATTGTGCCCATTTAATGAAGCTATAAACTGTCTTTCTTCAGAGAAAGAATAGAATATTTATTTGAAATAGAAATAGTAGTTTGTAACATTATCAATGTCTTTACTGTATTTTTTGAGCAATTTCAATAAAACCAAATTTTTGGTGAATAAAAGTATCAATTTCTTTCAAAAACATAAAAATGTCTCAGTGATTCCAAACTTTTGAACGGTAGTGTATTCCAATATAAATATAAATACATAATATCATATTTTTGAAAATATTTTCACTGCAACATGTTCTTGTCATCCAAGACACTTGTATCTTGTCAAAAGATTTAAAATACTTCTTTTTGCTGGATCTCAGTTGAATAACCGGCACTATTACAGGTGCCATAATTACATGCAACAGTACAATTTAAGTGCAATTGGCTGCCATTACAATTACAAGTGTTATAATTGCAGTTACACATTGTTACAATTATAGTTCTCTCACCCCTGTAGCAACAGTAAGAAAGAGGTGAGCCGCTGGAGGGTAGTGACCGGACGGACACACATGGGGTCCATGGGGGGCTGGTCAGTGGACAAAATCATCCTGAATGGAGATTATTCCGCCAGAAACAATGACTACGACATTGCCATGATACGGCTCAGCCAGCCCATCACTGTAGGAGGTACGTCTCCCATCTACCGACACTGCACCCCCCCCCCACCCCCACCCCAATTAGCATTGATAGGGTTGTCCATCCTTTCCCTCTTGAAAATGTAGTCATGGGTTCAAAGACAAACTGAACAACTACAGGTGCCAATGCAACATGTTAATGAACAATAAGGACTGCCCAGTACAGGAGGTACATTCATTTGCCTTACGCAGGCAGGTCTCTCTTTTGCTGTTACGGCTGGGGCAATCTTTCCATAGAGATTGCGAGGGATTTTGTAGCCAATCAGATTTAGGAGAGGTTTGACACCCTTATGTTTGCGAGCGCCATGTCTAATGACCCCAGTGAGTCTGTTTGCTATTGCGTCGGGAACATGTTTATTTTTTTTTTTTTTTTTTTTTTTTTAGTGTTGCCTGACCTCTAGTGGTTGCTGTAAGATATGACAAAGAACAGTGTATCGGTGTATGCATTTTGTTTTATTTTTTTTACAGTCTGTTATTTTACGATGCAGCATTCCCTGGCCAGTAACACAATGCACAATATCTTTGTTGAAACCCCCTTGAAACCGATTCTATTTTGCGGCCGCTTTTATAGAACTGCTGCACTGTTTAGAGGAGCAGTATCCCTTTATTCGTGCTATTCAGGGGATAATGGAGCTGATTTGAAATTAATTAGCTATATAAAACCTTTCCAGTAGGGCAGTCAATGCAAGCAAATCTGACATTCTTTTTTGTGTTTTGGGGTCCAGTTTGTATGTATAGCTTACAAATAATGCTACATGTTTAGCGCCTGAATAACAGCTTAATGATGATATATATGTTCCCCCAGACACCCGTAGGCCCATATGTCTGCCCCCCCATGGCCTGAATTTGCCGCCGGGGACACCCCTTGTGGTGACGGGATGGGGCTACCTGGAGGAGAGAGGTAAGACTCCTCCACCTCCTCAAAACACTTCCAACTCTCTCTATTGCGGTACATGGCACAGCAAAACTGTGCAGACTTGTGGCTTGTCATTCTGGGCCAAAAGCCGCCTCCCGATGCCTGTCATCACTAATCGGTTTATCTGGACCCGATTTATCTGGACCCCAGTTTATAATAGTGCCTCATACACTGTAGTGAATAATAGTGCCTCATACACTGTAGTGAATAATAGTGCCTCATACACTGTAGTGAATTATAGTGTCTCATACACTGGAGTGAATTATAGTGCCTCATACACTGTAGTGAATTATAATGCCTCATACACTGTAGTGAATTATAGTGCCTCATACACTGTAGTGAATTATAGTGCCTCATACACTGTAGTGAATAATAGTGCCTCATACACTGTAGTGAATTATAGTACCTCATACACTGTAGTGAATATAGTGCCTCATACACTGTAGTGAATTATAGTGCCTCATACACTGTAGTGAATAAGTGTCTCATACACTGTAGTGAATTATAATGCCTCATACACTGTAGTGAATTATAGTGCCTCATACACTGTAGTGAATTATAGTGCCTCATACACTAGTGAATAATAGTGCCTCATACACTGTCGTGAATTATAGTGCCTCATACACTGTAGTGAATTATAGTGCCTCATACACTGGAGTGAATTATAGTGCCTCATACACTGGAGTGAATTATAGTGCCTCATACACTGGAGTGAATTATAGTGCCTCATACACTGGAGTGAATTATAGTGCCTCATACACTGGAGTTAATTATAGTGCCTCATACACTGGAGTGAATTATAGTGCCTCATACACTGTAGTGAATTATAGTGCCTCATACACTGTAGTGAATTATAGTGCCTCATACACTGTAGTGAATTATAGTGCCTCATACACTGTAGTGAATTATAGTGCCTCATACACTGTAGTGAATTATAGTGCCTCATACACTGTAGTGAATTATAGTGCCTCATGCACTGTAGTGAATAATAGTGCCTCATACACTGTAGTGAATAATAGTGCCTCATACACTGTAGTGAATAATAGTGCCTCATACACTGTAGTGAATAATAGTGCCTCCTACACTGTAGTGAATTATAGTGACTCATACACTGTAGTGAATTATAGTGCCTCATACACTGTAGTGAATTATAGTGCCTCATACACTGTAGTGAATAAGTGTCTCATACACTGTAGTGAATTATAATGCCTCATACACTGTAGTGAATTATAGTGCCTCATACACTGTAGTGAATTATAGTGCCTCATACACTGTAGTGAATTATAGTGCCTCATTGTCTCTTCTGTTTCCCTCCACCAGGTAAAGTGTCCTCAGTTCTGCAGAAGGCCACAGTGCCCTTAATAGACAGATCTGTATGCTCTAGTCGTGAAGTCTACGGCCCAAGCATCACTCCCACAATGCTTTGCGCGGGGTACCTGGAGGGCCGAGTGGACGCCTGCCAGGTACAGACATTTCTCAATTCTGCTTTTTGCCCTGTTGACTAGTTCCGTACTGATCAACTTGCTCACATCAGTATTCAGTGTTAGGTGTTGGTGGGGGAAGGACCCAAACGCAGGCAGGAGTACAAAAAAAATGAAGTTTAATAAGGGCAAGGCAGCAATCCGTGGTAATACAGGCCGGGTCGAAAAACCGGGAAGGCAGGGCAACGGTACCAAGACAGAGTCCAAAAACAGGGTCACAGAACAGGCAGGGGTCAAAACCGGGAAGGCACAGCAAAGGCACAAAAACAGTATCCAAAAATCGGGTCGCGAGAACACTGGCAGGGGTCCGAACCGGGGGAGGCAAGAGAGGAACAACAAAAAAAAAAAAAACGAAGACAGAAAACAGAAATAAAACAACCACGGGTCACGGACGAGGGAATACAAAAAACTCGGAAACAAATAACTCGGGAAGAAACAGAAAGAACCACAGTAGCACAATATTTCATATGAGGAACTCGCGAAGACAGATTGAAATAACAAGGTTTAAATACACGGGGAGAAGATTACACAAAAGGAATCCGGTGTGAAAAGGAGGGGAAATGGGAGAGTACACAGGTGAGAACAATGAGGGTGAACAGGGACCAATAATACAATAACGGGGGAAAACGTAAGACATGGACTGGAATACACATAGACACAATGATAACAAACGGCGGTTAGCAGGTAGACAAGTGCACAGCTCGGAGGGGAGGAACGCGAAAGTGGACACACGTGCAGAGAATGCAAAATCAGATAGATACAGGGATAGGATAACGAGGAGGGAAATGACAGCTGCAGGTAGAAACTCAAGATTAATTAGTAATGTTAGTAGCGAACTCTAAAACCCTAATGTTAGTAGGTTAGCTGGTTAGTATTATATACACCTTAGTTTGTTAGGAGGTTAGTATTCAATCTAATCTAACAGTTAGTATGATTAATACATTAGTATTATATACAAATATCAATAAAGCCAGAAGGAAGAAAACGAGATACGAAATACAGAGGAAACCTGAATGTTCCCAAAATCACCCGAATAGTGCAATGACAAAGACAGGGAGTGGAATCTCAGAAAACATGGAACGCGGACTGACAATCACAAGGGAAAAGAAATCAGGAAAAATAATAATAAAGAATAAACAGACAGACAAATTACAGGATCCTAACATTCAGCTGGCATACCGTTTTGTGTGAATGCGCATATACTACTTTTTTAAACCCCAGTGATATACACACAGTGTTCCGGGCACAGAGAAGGGGAGTTAATGCTAGCAAACGAGGCTCAATCTCCAGTGCGAAGCTGCATGCATCTATAATAAAGTCACAAACACAAACGGTTCTTCTCTGTGTTTTAGGGGGACAGCGGGGGACCCCTGGTGTACCTGTCCACTCGGTCGCAGTTGGTGGGAGTGGTGAGCTGGGGAGTGGGTTGCGCCCGTAAGAACAGGCCGGGGGTCTACTCCAATGTGGACGCGATGCTTAACTGGATCCACACCGTCATGGAGGTTGGTACCCACACGGGGTGGAGTGCAAAACACATCACTACCCATGATGCTGCAGTCCAACCCAGCCCTGGGACAGCTGCGTATCCACACCACTTTAGCGCTTTACATGCAAAATATGAAAACGTACCTGCAGGTGTCAAGAATTTTCAGCAGTTCCTATCTGCTAAGCAGAATGTACAATCATAGTTTGTTCAGAATATCAGGGAAAGTAGATTTATTTTTAAATTCAGTAATGTTCAGGAACTTGTAAAGGGTGTAGTGTTTATTTGAGTAAATGAGGGTGAATCATGGGAAATGATGTCTGCTGCAGAGGTGGGCTTGTTCTGAGCCTGGTTTTGTGACTTCTCTTTCAGAAAAACCGCTGAGCGCTTTCAACGCCAAACAAGGGAGGAGCCGGAGAGGGTTTTAATGCACTGAGAAGAGTTCCTAATATACTACTTTGCCAAAAATGTTAACATTTGTCACACAATAAAGGGCAGGAACACGCGGACACACATACACACACACACACACACACACACACACACACATGCTCAGGATCACACCCTATCCTCTATTTCACATAAGGCCTTTACAACAGGTTCTTTCTGTGAATGATCCATCACAAGAGTTGTAATAAATCTGTCATAAGCACTATATAGCACTTTCATAAGCACTGACTAGATGCTTATGAATCTAGTAATCTGCTCATGAATCCAATTATCTGTGGTCATTGACATAAATTATTTTTTGTCAGTAACTTACATATACGTACAGTGTGTGCTGCGTGTAATTTGGAATGTCATGGAAACATCACTTGCCCTATTAGTGGCGACGTAATGCACTATTAGCAGATACTGACATAAGACATTACATTGTATGTAGTGTTAATGAAGTTGGTATGTACTGCATATGAAAGAGTTAAACAGCTCTTATGGATGACCAGTCATAGAAAATCGTACCAACATATCTCAGGGCATCCATACATATGAAAAGATGCATGCAGTATGGACAAGAAAGCAAACATCTGTATTTTACACTAAACGGCTGTCAAAACTATACATCAAGACTACCTGGGTTTTGATTTTGCCTGAAATTTTGCATTTCAAGTCTGGACCCGGAATGTACAACCAAATCTTAAATAACAGTTGGCTGTTGCTTCATTGTGATGGTTGCTAAGCTAACACTGGGTGCTCTGTAACCATGGCTGTGTTCAGGTTTTTACATCCAGAGTCTTATATTCAGATGCACTATTCTGGATTCAGGTGTTTCTTCCATTTTTGTCTTTGACTGTCATTCCATTTGTCTCCAGTTTTTAGTATGTGCCATTGAAAATTGTATTGATAATGATCATGATTGTGTCTGTGTACATATTGTAAACATAATGATTTTTTTGCCTAAGTTATAAATGCAAACATTGTAAATAAATTGGTGATTGTAAAGTTATCTTGTAAATATCATGTGCAATAAAAGTCATATTTGTGAATTTATTCTGTCTAGTACTTGTTGAAAATGACAAGACTTGGAAACCTGCCCTCATAAGAAAAGTGATGTTTCTCACAGTAAAATATATCTAATCAATATGTGTAATGTACCCACAATATAGAGAACATACTGCATCAAAACTATCTTCACAATACATTTAAAATATACTGCAGTATATTACATTTCAATAAGGGCTAGTTTAATGGCTTTCAAAGGCCAAATTTACATGACAACATTCCCTGGATTTTTGGTAGGGAAAAATAATAAAAGGCACCTAAGGTGTTCATGGTTTAATTGTTATTTTACTTAAATCATTTTGCCTGAAGGATCAACAAATAAACAGAAATGTACCTATTTCACAGGCGGACGACAGCACCTCTGACAGACTAATTACTCACACCAGTCAAAAGCAAAACCAGTTCACAGTGGATGGATTTTTATCCAAAGCTTTATTTGTCATACAGTTTATTTTATTTTACAATCCAAAAACTATAGAGGTGCATAGTTATGAGAGGGAAATGAAGGACATTGTACAGTGGAGAGGGAGGGGTTAAAGAGGAAGAGTTGCACATTCACTTGTAGTATTATTGTTATTGTTATTACTATTGAAATAAGCGCAGAGTGGATTGGAAGACCATTCCAAGATGGGTGTTGGCATTGAGTTCAGTCAGCAGCTGTTAGAGCATGGGGCGGGGGGGGGGGGGGGGGGGGATTGTGGTCAGGCTAAGGGCAGGCCGTTCCCCTCCTCCAAACAGTATGCCTCTCCCCCCACCTGCACATCTTCTCATTGATTGGCCTAGGGCCAGAGGTGTCACATCTTATCGAAAAAGTGCCGGTGGCTGGGTGCAAGAGCCCAGCACTGACACCTGATTCTACTTATCAAGGTCTTGATTGAAGACCAGGATTAATTACTTGTGGGCGCGGCAGGGCGGGGCAGTGGTTGAACGTCTGACGAAGAGAACGACGCACCGAGCGCCGGTATAGTTTGCAGAGGAGGGTGCAAGGCAATGGGTAGTAATGTTGAGCAAAGTGAGTAGGATCCAACACTTCGCTTTTGGCCCCACGGGGCTGTGACTACGTTGCGTATCTGTCTAAAGGGCAAAAGCTTTCAGGAAGTAAGGCCGAGTTTAGTAATTGCGTATGTGAGTTTATAACAGAGCCTCAGGCTGTCCGTCTCTCTTCTGTAGGCTAATCTGGTCATGCCACAAATGTAGATATGTTTTACGTTTGTAAAAATGCTTAAAAACTCTGGGAGAGTCCAGTAAAAACAGGCCTCTGCTTTACCAACTAGGCTTTTCAGATACCTTTAGAAAATTAAACCCTTTTTTGTTTGTTTTAAAATGGCAATATTTGCCGTAAGTACAGCGGCAGTCGTCTGTCACGTGCTTGACGAGATGGGGGAGGGGGGGTTGGGGGCAGCTCCGGGGGTTCAACAACTGGTTATTGACACCGTCTATGCGCTGGAATGTGAAGAGCACAGAGCAGACTACAGACTCTTGGCGTGGCAGTGAGAGTTGGAGCCGCTCAGGCAGTGAGCCTCGGAGTATCCAAAGCCGATATCAAACAAGGCTCTTGATATATCACTGGCTAGCAGTTACAGCAGGGATGGGGGACGGCGCTCCCAGGGCACTGCGGCTCGAACCATTCCAGGTCATCTGAAAGCAGGCAGGCGCACTGAGTGGAGTTCACCAGTCGGTGGCGCCCATTCAGAATCCTTACCTGCCCATCTATTAAGACCAGGAACAGCTCAAACTGCTGTCCAACAGAGTGCCATCTACATCACTGAAATAGTGCGGTATGGATTATAGAATGTTTTCCCTGACTGGTTTTATTAATACAATTTGATCAGAAAAAATAAATAATAATAATAATAAGCCTAATGTGTATTTTTGTTAAATCCTTTGAAAAATAGATAGAACTATCTTTGGAACAGTTTTGGCTTCTGATTGTTCCAATCGGCACAGTATTATTTGAGACTACGTTTCAAAATCTATTTAATTTCTGCATCTGCACATACGAGTGAGTTTGCATACACGGCTTTAATACATTGGCTATTTTAAAAGCCACTTGAGGCCGCTGGGTTATTATAAAAACTGGTATTTTTTAAATTCAGTTTACCTTGTGGCGCTGTGTTCAGCCGTAGACTGCATGAGGAAAGTGTGACGTGGATCCCATGCGTGGATCGCACTGGGACACAGCCGTTTGGATATGCTGCAGTACCGGCAAGTGCAGCTGGGTGCCGCTCAATCCCGACGCGGGCAATCAAGCCCAGAGAATACTTATAAGAGACCAGCGGTAAACTCTTAACAGACAATCCAGAATGGAAAAGGTTATATAAAATATGTATATATTATTTAAATGAAAATCTTAATCTTAATTCTTAAAGGAATGAGGTGAGCGCTATTCCGCGAGATACCAGGGAAAGGGAAACCTAAGCTATTTAGCTGCAGCATTCTCAGATTTGCAAGCGAGAGAAGTGACTTTGAAGGAAAGTAATCATGCATATGAATTAATTAATGAAACCCACGAGAGATACAGAGGATTAATAGGGCTGTCTGTGTTGTCGTATGTTCACAGGTACACACGATATGTAGTCACTCTGAACAGTGTCTGAGTAGCATATATTTAACTTGGCCCAGTTACACGTGTGGCGCAATAATACTCACGTAGAGGCAGCAGTATATATATATTTATATACTAGCTGGATAAGCACTGGACTTGTTGGTTATTTAGATGGATTTGACGGTTCACTGTGTGTTACCTGGGGTGGATGCCTTTATCCAAGGACACACTCTGTATACTTAGTGGCCTACAGTTTACTCTATGCTGGGGAATTTGGTGTTTTTCTTAAGGGTGTAAAAGAAACAAGGCATTTAGGATCTGAATTTATATCACCCTGGTGCAGGTGTGTCTGTAAATACAGTATGGGTTTGTATGTGCGTACAGTGTGTGTGTCTGTGTGTGTCGCGTTGCAACGAGCCAACGTGCATGATTCAGGGCCAGAGGAAGGAGCTGAGATCAGATGAGACGGGACCTGAACAGTACACTCTCCGCGCTTTCAGAGAATTCACATAATGTCTTGTGGCAATACAATGGTAAGGACATTCACCAGGGACCACATCAACAGGAGCAGATAATACATCAGTGCATTCGGCAGGCAGAGCGGGGCGAGACTCAGTTTGGGGTCAGGGGTCAGAGGTCAGTTCTCAGTTCCTTACCTTATGAGTTTATTTTATTGCTAACGTTATCCATATTGAAAACTAAAAAAATGGCACGGTGCTAAAGACACAATGCGAAAAACAAAACGTTGTCTGGAGACTGCCGTGACGGGCCACGGAAGGGCGCAACAACGGGCGGCAAAACGTCGCTACGATGGCCTGCTAACGTCACAAGAACGTTGCACGTGTTTGCTCCCCGAAAGTGGGGAAACGCGGCCTTCAATACCGCGATATCGGAGAGCCTCGTTTTCGCCCGGCACAGCTAAGCCAATCAACAGCCTAGTGGTCTGGCACCGCTCTGCCCGAAAACATCTCCGGCGGGTTCGCCAGATCCCCTGATTCCAGAAGGAAAGTCAAGTGTTTTGGAAGACCTCTTGACATGTGCTCGGTTATTACAAAGACTGAGAGATGGGGGGGGGGGGGGGGGGGGGGTGGATGTCGCTTACTTCCTCCTCCGCCAGACATTCCTCCCCTGTTATCCCAATCTTTCCCCACTGATGACATCCAGCACCTTCCCCACATCCTTATTCTCATCTCTCAATTTTTCTCAACAGCAGTAACATTCTGTACACTCAAAAATAAATGACTCTAGTTTAGTAAAGTGCACAAAAAGCCACCCCCTCCCCACATCACCACCAACCCCTATTATTCTTTGGGAGGTGAGGGGGTTGGAGAGATGAGGGCAGGTACAATTACAGTTTGAGTTTTCGACTGAAAACACCATTACCGTGACATTCATTGACATTTACATCTTTCACAATTACAATTATACTTAAATATACCTCTTCACGCAGGGGAGGGGAAGAGGTATATTTTTTCATTTATTAATGGTGAAATTCAATTTAAAAACATTCTGATGCGGGACCATGGATCATTTGCTTTGGAACTAAAACAAATCAGAACAATAAAAAAGCAATGAAAAATACAGTAGATTAAAATGGGAAAAGCTACATTCTTTTTTAAATTGAAGGATTTACAGGATTTCATGTTGTCGTCATACAGTAAATCGGGATGCCACTTTTTCTCTGGATTGCCTCTGAGTTTCCGGATTACACTGTCCACTTTAGGAAGAAGCCCAACTCCACTGCCCACTGCTGTATGTCTGCTTTACCGAGGGCTTATTCAATAGGCTGACCGGTCTGTTAAGTTCCATCCAGGGTCCGGCCTAAACTATTGGAGGCCCTAGGCACGGCGATGCGGGTTTGCAGATGGGGGCCTAGGTGATCGCCTACGCCTAGAGCTGGCCCTGGTTCTGTCTGTTGAACAGGAAGTTTGCTCTGAACAGTTTACTAATGTTTGCAGCATTTGCTGCAGGTGTGTCGCGGGGGAGGGAAATTTGGCTCAGCTAGACTGGTGGTGTGGTAATATTGCGGCAGGTTAAAGGATGTACGTAACCATAATATAAGGGTCACTATTAGTTTAATCCTAATCTCACTGTTTATCACTAATGAGTTGTTTAGTAAATATGATGCTCTTGATTTATTGCTTTCTACAATTCGACCTCGTTTGCCGAGAGTTTAATTTGAATTAGAAATGTCCCTTATGTCTTTTGCTCTTAATTTAATAATGTTAATGCATCAGTCACCGTACCTACAATGTTCTGTAACCATTCAGACCTGTCTCCGCTCTAAATTGTTCACATTTTGGGGCTCTTTGGTGCGTTTTTCCTCTGCAGGCCTTTACACACAAGGCTCACAGGATTCATAAGATTACACCACCGAGATTACACCATCACAAACCACCCTTTAAGTATTTT
Organism: Synaphobranchus kaupii; assembly: GCA_029718625.1. Taxonomy (NCBI): domain Eukaryota; kingdom Metazoa; phylum Chordata; class Actinopteri; order Anguilliformes; family Synaphobranchidae; genus Synaphobranchus; species Synaphobranchus kaupii. Next base: position 83,546,580 of record CM056377.1, read on the forward strand.
TACGCATCTCGCTTTTCAAAAAGCGGGGGAGGGCGAAAGGGCAGCGTCGGGCCGACAGCGGGTTTTTTTTTTGGCAGTTCCACCGCTCAGAGCGGCTCGCAAAGGGACGGGCGGGCGGGCGGGCCGGAGTGAATTTTCTCACTGCCTGCGCGGTGCTGCAGTGCCCACCGCGCAGGCGTGTCACCTTGACGACGGCCTCCTAGGAGAGAGCCATATGTTCTTTAACAAGGGACGTTTGCTCAAATGGACACCTGCGTCCTTCCACCTCCCCGCGCGGCCCCTGCCCGATGACTGATCGCTTCCCTGTGAACACCTCAAGGACGACTTTGAAACCAGTCTCTGTACCCCTAGTGGCTCCTGGGATATGACTGGGAGGGGTAATTAGGGTAACATCAGATTTGATAAATTTCTCTGTCATTTAATTTTTAATAGGTGACTTGGCTTTTCATAATAATGGCATCTGAAGTTTTTGCAGTTTTTGCATTTAAAATTCACCAAGGAGAGGACATGCGTGGGCCAAGATTTGCACCCCTCAATGACGGTCACCAAATAAATGGCTTAAAATGGTTAATCGTATTCGTGATAACGGATCCCTGTGCTGGTTTTAGAGCAAGGTGTGCTGTATAAACGTTTGGTAATTACTTTGAGTGGTACACGGTGTACAAGACCTGGGAGCTAATGAAATGATCTCGTTTACAAAGGACCCAATATCAGATCCATTTTGTATCATGGTACCTGGATTGGATCCATATCCAGTAGGGACAGGATCTTTTAAGGCATGATCTTACACGATACCTGTTCATTATTTTATCCCTTATCTGTGCTAGATACTCTCTCTGGACAGACAGCAAAATGACGGCCCTAGAAGAGCTGTGTGCCCTATTTTTGTCATTACACATGCATGTTTTTATACTGTTCGAGCACTCCCTCAGAAGTAACGTTTTCTTAGACATTAATGTTCACGTGACCAGTAGCATAATGGGTGCACCAAGGAAATTTGGGGGGGGGGTCTTCAATTTTTGGGTGTACCAATCAAAAACTGGGTGTGCGTAGAATACCCTGGACACAGCATGCTGCCGCCAGTGGGCATGGCCTGCATGTTTTAGTCAATGTGAGTACTGGGGCAGGACAGTGGCCACAGAATCATGGGTAAAGCAGAGCTTGGCTGTGGGCAGTGGGTGGGGCTTGGGCAATGCCGTCCAGTGAAGGCGTACATACCGAGCCGGTACACTGGACTCTATTCTGTGGGGGGGAGCCACAGAGACGGAGATGTAGTGGGGGGGAGGGGTCATTGGAAAACAAGAGAAGAAGAGTTTGTCTGGTGGTAAGCCTTGTGTACAGTATACAAAATTTCTCACATGCTAAAAAAATGCATCGGTTAATTGTCATAAAAGTTCATTAGTTTCTATGGGGAATCGGGATTCAGGGGATTGTCAAGATTTTTTTTTGTGTGTGTTTTTATAATAATTTTTATTTATATGTATTTTGTAAATGTTTTACTTTTCCATAGCAGTTTAAGTCTTCCCAAAAGCCAGGGGGAGCTATAAGCATTTACAGGCAACTGTGTTTCATCTAAAGCAAACCAGTGGGTGGGGCTTCAACCCCAAACCACACCCCCATGACTCTTTTCTGGGCCATTTTCATAACCCTTTGCGAAAGAAGCGAACTAACATTAAGAACTAACATTAAGGGACGGTGATCAATTATCAGTCCCTGTGCTGAACCAGCCCCCACCTTCCGGATGTTTCTATAGTTGTACGCAGCCCTACTTCTCATAAAATCGAGACGCAGTGTAGTGTTTCAGTGGAGTGGAATAGAAACTGTCTGTGTTTAAATGGGTAACAGATATATCACAGGCACAATCTGTATAGTATATTTCCTTCTCATATATAATCAGCTTCCATTTTTTTATAGCTTTCAGATACTTTTTTCCACACTATGAGTGTGATTCCCTGTTCATGTGTATTTCAGTAGCCACACTGGGAGGTGCTTAGCAATCCTTGGAAGGCCCTATGGTTGCAAGGTCCTGTCACGAACCTGGGTTCTCCTGGCGGGTCGGACTCTGGCCCTACCCTCCTGGGGTTACGATTCCCATAACTCTCACAGGCAACGCCCCAAATCCTGCTCTAAATCTGGAAGATCAACACGGTGTTTGATTTCCATCTTGTGCTGTGTTATAGTACACGGCAGTTTGCAAACCTTGGCAGTGAGCGACCACGGCGGGTTACAGTATTAAACATGAGCTGCGTACAAGTATAGCCAGAAGTCGCCAGTTTCCCCAGCAACGTGAGCAGCAGCCGGTTCAACAAGATCCAGTTTGCTCATGTTCATTGTTTGAGAAGCCATGTTTTGACCCCTCGTTGCAGAGTACCAGGAGGGGTTTCATCTAGGACCCAATGAAGCGGGAAATGGAATTTGAATCTAGTCCAGTTTCACTCCTGTTTGGGTCCAGTTCATGTGGTGTCGTCATGGGGGTGTAACTAATCCAGTTCAAATACAGGGCACAATTAATGTTCCCCAATGTCAAGCATACTTTAAAATATATGTCATATATTTTTCATATATTTATATGTAGTACCTTTCCATTATATTTCTATACCATTCTTTAAAAAAACAGTCCATAGTTATATCATTCTTTCTATACACCTATTTAACATAGACATATACATACATACATACATACATATACATACATATCTAAGTATATATATTGTATATATCCCTCTATGGTACACTGTCATGCACAAATTGGTCTTTTCCATAATTTTCATTTGTCCTTTATCCAATTCAATGCCACTCATTAGGCATGTGCACAATTCATTTGATATAGTGAATATTCATAATGATCACTGACACCACTGACAGAATATGTTGTGCTTTTTTTAAGAGTTATGTCATTTAAAAAGAAAACAGAGCACTCCAAGTGGTAAGAGCCATTTTGGGATAAATATTTTGCATATTTTGACACTGTTTGTGCCAAAATAGAAGATACACAGTGACTTTTTTGAAAAATTTTGTTTTAGATAGATGGAAATTTTATGGCAGGAAGTCGAAAACAGTTCCAGTACCTGAGAGTGGTGGAGACAGTGATGCTTAAGAGGAGTTTGAAATTGTGACAGAGGTGACTGTTGAAACAGTGGCAGTGATGGTCACAGAGAAGGGGGGCCTGTCATTACATGAGCAGGAAGCTGTGGTAAAACTGGGGGGTTTCCATCAGGAAACAATGGTCAAACCAGAGGCACAGAAATGTGCAGTGTGTTTGTGTTTTATCAAGACCTTAATTTAACCATATCAGTATAACAGAACTTAATTTAACCCTTTGAAGAGTAGGTTTTTTGGAATGTTTTTCAAATTTCTAAGTCAGTGTTCTAGAACTCCATTGCTTTCAATTACCAGTAGTGATTGTTACATCAGCATTAGAATGTTTGGTTAAGAACATTGTAATCACATATTTCTGATATTTCTTACAGCTTAAAGGGTAAATGGACATGTCTGTGAACCTAAGCTGGGAGTGCCCCAGAATGGGGAGAATGGGACAATAAAACTAGGCCTGTCATTGGTCAGTTGTACGCAAACAATGAAAACTGACACTTGGGTTAGTTAGGTTGTGTTCAGGTAGGTGTCAAAAATACGGCATCAAGAGTCTTTGTGGAAAAACTCCAAAATAAATATATTATTAATTTGTTAAGACGGCAAAAAATGTATTTGTTAAGACGTTACACCTGGCTTGGCACTGTACGTATGATTGACTCTTAAACTGAATGGTGCAGGCACAGCAGTGTGATGTGATTGGCTGAGAAGTTACGGGCTGAAATCCCAGTTAGTGCATGGCTCTTGCACGGTTGTGCGAGGTACTTAAAACTGAATTGCTTAATTAAATATCTAATGGCAAGCTGTCTGCAAATCGTGTGTACAATGTGTAAAAGAAAAAAAAATGTGATCTATGAAAATCACTCTGTGCCAGGGAAATTACATACATAAGTAATGTAATGCATAAAATACTTTAAATATAGGTGCAATATCCAGTCATGGATAATTCACAGTACCATAGAGGGTTTTATATGTATACGTGTGTGTGTATATATATATGTGTGTGTGTGTGAATATATACCATACATACCAAGTATATATGTACATGTGTACATGTATATGTATATATGTACATATGTATACATACTGTATGCATATGCATGTTCTCATGCCTTTGGTGTTGCTTTATTGTCAGCTTTGGATCCCCTGAGGCCATTTTCCGTGTTGTCATTCCCTGAAGAACTCACAAGGCACTCTTTACTGTTGAGGGAAATATGAGGAAGGGGAGTCTACTTCAGAACTAACATTTTTATCCATATATTTAAACACACAGTGAAGATAATTCCCAATTTTTGTTGAAATTTATACATATTTCTCTCTTTCTATATATATATATATATATATATATATATATATATATAATATATATACATACACACACAGACGGGTGACAAATTAAAGGAAAAACCCCTACAGTGAGGGGGTCCGGTGGCTCTGTTATGCTGTGGGGGGCATTTTCCTGGCAGGGTTTTGGTCCACTTGTCCCCTTAGAGGGAAGGGTCACTGCAAATCAATACAAAGTTATTCTGAGTGATCACCTTTATCCTATGATGAAACATTTCTATTCTGATGGGAGTGGTCTCTTCCAGGATGACAACGCCCCCATCCACAGGGCACGAGGGGTCACTGAATGGTTTGATGAGTATGAAAATGATGTGAATCATATGCTATGGCCTTCGCAGTCACCAGATCTCTACCCAATTGAACACCTATGGGAGATTTTGGACCGACGTGTTAGACAGCGCTCTCCACCACCATCATCAAAACACCAAATGAGGAAATATCTTTAGGAAGAATGGTATTCCATCCCTCCAGTAGAGTTCCAGAGACTAGAATCTATGCTAGACTAGAGGTAGGATCTATGCCAAGGCGCATTGAAGCTGTTCTGGCGGCTCGTGGTGGCCCAACACCTTACTAAGACACTCTATGTTGGTTTTTCCTTTAATTTGTCACCCGTCTGTATATATATACAAATATATATATATATATATATATATATATATAGAATAGCAAAACAGTTTGCTAGGTAAAAAATAAATGTCTTGCATTATTGGACCACAGGTGTCATTATAGGACCAAAGGTGTCTAATACAGAAAAATTAAGTTTTGAAATATTCAATTGCCAATTCTATGCTTTTCTGTGGTGGTTCTTATGTGAAAAACTTACTTATACCCCCAAACCATTCCCCCCGTACCCTGCCCCCTCCCATACGTACCTACAGCCCGCCCCTCCCCGCCCACCCCATCACCAACACTTACTTCTTCTCGCGGACTTTGCCGAGTGCAAAGAGGACAAGGGCCTTCACAACCATGACTAAGATGATCAGTCCGATAATCCCTCCCACTACAGACGCAATGATGACCGTCAGGGTTTTATCAACCACCTTCACTGGAGAGTGGACAACAAGGGAAGGGACAGGTGGAGAAGAGAAGGACCGGTCACTCTCATTCCACTACGAGTTTAAATATGTAATTGGCCAATGTGTATAGATCCGACATAAACACCCTCTTAGCTTCCATACCTGCAATGTTTTGCAACTGTATGTTTACTTCAGTTCAGTTTTAAAAGTCACTAATGTTTCCGTGCTCTTAAATCCGCTCAATATGATGGATTGGGACTGACTAAATGGCCATAGCTTTGGCCCACTACGGTATGGTATGGCACAGACCTGGAATTCCATTGTGGATACATGCAGGAGGGAGTAAGGTACACGGAAGGATGGGATAAATTCTGTGTATAAATCCATCCAAATAATAATTGTTTAATTACAATTCCTTACAGTTTGTCATATACAATGTGTTAAATAAATGTGTATTGGTTTTGCAAACCACATAATGAAAAAGCAGGACTCTATTTCCCCTAATTACTGTTTATTTATTTGTTTTTGTCCAGGAAGACAGTGGCTGTGTTCCATTATGCACACTTGCATTCTACGTACTTGCATTCTAGATAGTACATTCTTCCAATTACACTAGCTAGAACGCACTTGATAGTATGCAAGAGCGCAAGTATGCTTCAATTTTGGAACACACTTGATGACGTAGTCAGCAGAATACCTTTGACCTTACACAGGAAAAACAATAGAATCACCTCCATTAATTACTTTACTCGATAACCTAGCAACGGTACAGTTATCACCATTAGGATTAATTAACTACAAATGTTATGGTGCATGGCATTATTTACAATAAATATTGTTTCGCCAAATTTTGCGTTTTCATTAAAACATTACTGCCATGATGAAACTAGCTACTTTGTGTGTGAACCATATGAGGCAATTAGTTTTATCTCAGTTACGGACGGCCAGACCTAAGCAGTGGTGGAATCAGGCCAGATCATCTCATAATAACAGTAGCCTAAAACAGAATAGCAAGATGCCTTAAATATAATGCAGACCTATTATAAATACTGCTTAGGTCATGCTGTCAGTAACTGTCACAAGCTCAGCTTGAAAAACAGTACACCTGTAGCATATACATTTAGTTAGGCTACCGCAGCAATTTTGGTTGCGGTGTTTTACATTTTAACTGAGCTAAGCTCTCTCTCTCTCTCATAAGACAGTTTTGGTTCCATGCCGTGTTATGCTCTTTTTCTACAGTCTATGGTTAGCGCAATGATCTCTGGGAACAGAAATCTCTGGTAGTGTGCATCGATCACAGAACTAGAAAGGCAACTGCCTTCTCAAAACGGCACATTTTCCACCGCCCAAAGTTTTTTCTGATTGGCCAACGTGACATGTCAGGTGAAGGTGGTCATTTCGTCCCTTTTGCAGAGAGTAGGCTAATGGCTGCTGCTGCAAATCTAGAGCCACCGCGGAGTGGGTTTTATGTGAACAATTGATGTTATGTGAAAATCAAAACAATAAATACATCGATAAATTATGAATATGTCAATGCTATGATTACATTCATATACTTAAATAATGATTGTTGAATATGTTTGTTTATTTACCGTCTGTGGTAGGCCTATTGCAGTCGGTGATCCCAACAGCTTTTTCAAGCTTTCCGTGAACCAACGGTCCTTGTCCGGCTAATAATAGCGTGAAGTGTTGCCTGAATAATAAGAAATCGTGATGGAAATGGCCACAGTGATAACCGTAGCCTATTTCACAGGTAGGCTATAGCCTCCCAGAATGTCGATGAATGAACTATGGTGGGTGATTTTTGCAATGTAACGTTGTGTTAGACAGATTAATGTCGAAGGCTGACGTAGAGGCTATCTTGTTAAAATCGCCTCACAGCCTAACGTTACTGCAAATTCATATAAATGCATCTGGTGAGTTAACAGCGGGTGGGTCTGCGAGCAGAGCCCTCAGCCCAGTGCACCAGCGAACGCTACTCCGGCCAACTTGTCTGCTGACTCGCTAGCCTCTTGCTATCTGGGTGGTTTTTCATGACACGAGATGGCATTTCATTAACTTTTCAACATGTTCACTGTGGTATAGGTTACTAGTAATGTCACACATCTTGAGATGTGAAGTCTGCCCTTAGAAATATTGCACATTTGAAAACCATTTCATTATTATGCACAAGATAGCTGTTAGCTAACCAGCTACAGTCAGCTACAGCGCTGTATGCTCCTTGCGAGCTAACCATCATAGTTCAGTGGAGATGAGATTTAATTTGAGGTGAAAATGCAAATAGGCCTCCTCACGTGATTGTACTGTGACATAACTAGGATTACCACGTGACCATGTTACAAATCTCAGTTCAGAGTTCAGTGCGCCTACTCAACACTCACCGATGAGTTTTTTTAAATCATGCCTCTCTTTTTTCTGTGTAGCCCAAAAAAATTTTGGACCCAGGAAAAATGTAAAATGTGATTGTCTGCTTCTATTTATTACCATGTTGTGAACTTTTGGTACCTAGATTGTGCTGGGGCGACTCCGTTGACTTTCACAACGCTCCATTGGAAATACATGACAGAGCTCATCGGTAATACTATTACCGGGCCATGGCAGCCATCTTGCATCCGGTGCCATTGCGGAAGAACCAAATTGAATAGGGTTGACTGGAACCACGTGACCACGTTTCCTTTCTAGTTCTTATATAGTTCTGTGGCATCGATGCACACTTGAAATTCTGGGGCATGTCCAAATACGACCCCTACACACTTTTGAGGGCATATATTTGAGTCCACTTTGTCAAAAAGCTTTTGAGTGGGCGACTTTTTCTCAGAAATGGGGGCACTTAAAATACCAGGATGAACCCCTTGTTTCCGAGATTTTGTTCAGGGGATTCAGGAGCACACTCATCTGCAGAACGGTGCACTCATCCGACAATTCAATTTCAGTAAGTAACCAGGAAGTAAAAACGTAAAAGACATAGAGCGTATGCATCTATGGTACAAGAGTCGGTCATATTACAAACTACTCTTTTATTTCAGTTAATTCTATCTTCATTCATAATCTACACTTTGTAACAATCGTCATATGTCAACTGATTGATATTCTCAATAAAAAATCTTTTTTAAATTACAAACTACTTCCTCACTAGTTTGGAAAGAGTTTTGCGGGATTTCTTTTGCACACTCTGCTTGCAAAGAGAGTGGACAGGGCACATAGTAGACAGGGGTCTGAGTGGACAGGGGACAGTGGACAGGGAAAAGAGGTCGTATTCGGACACAGCCTGGGTCTTGTCAAGTACGGAAGTCCACATCCGGGGATTTTAGAATATACTTGATTTTTGCATACTTGTGGTTCGGAACGCACTTATGACAAACAAAGCACAGTACTCCCCAGTGCAACATAGCTTTTCACTAAAGTTCTCTGTAGAAAGATGTATGAGATTTCTACAGAATGAATAAAGATAAAACTGCTGCAGTATATTTCTACCTCCTTTCCCCTCCATTTTCAGCTTCTTGTGTAGGCAAACCAATGTTGTGGCATTGTTTCCATACTACTTTGAAATCGGCTATTAGATCCCTGCTCTTGGCAGGCATTGAGATGTGCATAGCATTGAAATTGCATGTGATGTTTTTTTTTAACTTATATTTAATCAACTTAACCAACAATGAAGAGATAAACAAGAAAATACACCTTTGTTTGTCATGAAACAAGCTAATTTGATCTTGCTTTGACAAAGTAAGACTTAGTGAATTGACTTAATTGAATTGAATGAATTGAGTTATTGTTATTATAATTTTGTTTACAATTTCTTTATTAAAAATTGAGAGAGGGAGGGAGGACTGACATACTCACATTCATCTACTACGTTGAGCCAGTAGGAGGTACTGTGGTTGCGGTTCTTCTCTTTGGGGTTCCGGGCGAAGCAAACGTATTCACCATCGTCATCAAAGGTGATGTTCCACAGCCGGATGGATATGTTGTTGGTCTTGCTCGAGCCCACAAACTCCACCCTGTCGTGGAAGATCCTGACGTTCGGCTCCACCCCCTCAGAACGAATCACTGAATCGCACAGCTGAGAGAGAGTACAAGTGATATCACTGACAAAAAGACCAGTGCATAAGAAATGCACAAGAGACTGAAAGTTCTTAGGGAAACCTATGTAGGATCCTGATGGAAAGAACTGATTTGAGTCATGGTAGGAATTGATGATGTCATGCCAGTGCTTTCCAAAAACACTTCCTTTTCAAAGTGGTACTGTGCCACACCTGGCTTCATTTGAGACAAAATGTGCCCACTACTCAGTAGAGAGGATTTCTGAGAAATAGCCTAAAACTGTATCGGTAATGGACGATGACAAGACTTTCAGCCCACCGACAGCATCTTCAACATTGGTTACAGACATCTCGTACTCCCTGATTGGATAAAAGGAGGTTGACAGGCAGGGGGAACGTGTGGCCAGGTCTCACCTTATGCATTGTGCCATTGTCGTTGTAATGCCAGCTGAAGTACAGGTCCTTGATGCCGATGCAGCTGGAGTAGACGCAGGGCAGGAGCACGGTGCTGCCGTTCTTGGCCTCCACCTGGTTGATCTTCCCAACGGACACCTCCAACGCCTGAGCGTACCAAACAGCTGACAAGGGAGGAGAGAGGGATGTCGGGTAAGTGAGGACTAGGTAAAATGTGTATTTTCTGAATCCAGCGGTTCCAACAGTCAATGCCCTTGTTAAAACGTTCAGCACTCTGAATACTGAACACAAGCGATATTGCGTGCTAGAACCCCTCACTTAACCTACATTCAAAATAAGCTTTACGTGATTTAATTTAATAATTATTATTAAATATTACAATCATCAATTAAATCGCCAAATTTGTTAATAGGTAAGTCGAACAGTAACCTGGTGGATCAACCAACAAGCCAAAACAAAGTCTAAATCAGGTCTTGAGATTAAATAATTTTATTAAATGAAAAACATTCAATTGGAATAATGAGTTGAAATCATACATTCACTAAGGAATGTAGGCTGACTACTTATAATTTACAAAATGGAAGACATTAAACCAGACATTAATTAGGAAATACCAGTAAAGAGAGAGAAAAAAAAAAAAAAAAAAAAAAAAAAAAACTGTGTCTATATGCTTTTCTTCTGGAAGACGGTCCACATCAACCAAACTTGATGTTAAGATCAACAGTCAGTCAATCAATCAAGTTTCTGAGGTCAAATATCTAGGTCTAATACTGGACCCTTACCTGAAATTTGATAAACATGCGAAAAAGATTAGTAGAACTGTGAAAATCAATCTATACACATTTAGACTAATCAGAGACTGCCTAACATTTGACGCAGCAAAAATATATATGCATTCAATGATTTTCTCACACTTCAGTTATTGTATTACCTCATGGTCCCAGGCAAGTTCATTAGTGACCAAACCCCTGGAGAGGTTATACAATCGTACAATAAAAACACTGGACAAAAGGCCGCTAAGATCCCACCACTGTCACATTCTGAGAAAACTGAACATGCTAAGTTTTGACAATTATATTGCATTTTCAAATGCTAATCTTATCCGCAAGTGTCTACATGACCAGGCCTCCCAGGCTCTCTGTGACATGGTGCGACCGTTACAGGCCTTTGGATTGTCCACTAGGAGTGCCACCTCAGGGAACTGTAAAGTGTCGTATCGGAAAACCTCCTTCGGTCAGACGGCCTTCTCTATAAAGGGGGCTAACACTTGGAATGCGCTGCCCATTGAGCTCAAAACAGACCAAAATGCTCAACATTTCAAAATCAAATTGAAGGAATTTTTAAAAACCAATCAATTATGTAATCATGTGTAGGTGTACATTGGAGGGAGGAGGGAGGGGGGGTATATATATACTTGATTGCCTGTCTGTTGTACTGCTGCTGTTTCAAAATAAGATTGAATAAGTTCAACAACCCACAACCTAGTTTTAACTCTGTTGACTGTAATGTTTTAATTTTGTAATGTATATGTCATATATCAGTTTTTTTAAAGGTCCTTCTAGGGACGGGCATTGGAAATTAGCAGAAGCTATAAATGCTGTGATGCATTACATTGGATTATTGTTCTACAATTCTCTATGTATACTGCATCTGTCCCTATCAAATAAACTTGAAATGAAATGAAATGAAATGAGATAAGCCAAAAATTGCCAAATTATTTACCCTCCAGCTGAACAGGAACAAAAGGAAACGCACAAAGAACCAAAAAGAATGACTTCTCCAAACAAACTCCACAATTGACTAACTTCTTTTTCTGCGGTACACTCATAAAATACCTCCACAGGAAGACCATCCCTGTCCTGATTGGGTTAAGGTGTGGGGGAGGGGGGGGGGGAGAGGGGTCATTTATGACAAAGACTGGCTTATCTTTGATGGGGGGTTGAGAATGAGAGAGAGAGACAGAGATAGAGAGAAGGGGGGAAATATTAGATATCCTACAGGGAATACAGAGGGAGGGAGTAGGGATAGAGGGATGAGGAGAGGAGGGGAGGGGGGGTCAGAGGGAAGAGACGGAAAGAAGGGAAGGAAAAGAGGATAGGATAAGGAGCAGGATTAGATTAAGCAGACAGGAAGAGGAGGATATAGAGAGGATGAAAAAGAGAGGGGGAATATGGAGAAATTAGAAACATAAGAAAAGGACGGGAGGGAACAGCAGGAGGAGGAACGTAAGGGGAAAAGACAGAAAGATTAAGGAGGGAAAGAACATTTTTGCGTTTGCAGGCACGTTGAGTTTTGGGAACTTCCAATATTCTCACAATTTTGTTGTACATGAACAGCAGTGGTCACTGATGTATGCTGACAATCTTCTCAGCAACACAGTCAAACCAGACTCTAACGAGAGCAAAGGATAGCTATCATGAAGCACTTCAGGGATCAGGGCCACTACTCATAATGCGTCTCTGTAAGGGGGAGTGTAAGGTTCGGAGAACCAGGCACGACAGCCAAGGAATCTAAAAGTGTATATCGTAATATACACCACTAAAGCGGACAACTCTGCAGCAGGAAAGGAATAAACGAAAAATGGGAATGAAAACCTCCCGACATAAGCCAAATCAAAAACAACCCCAAAAGCGGGCAAACTCGAAAATAGCGAGTAATAAAACAACAAAAGAACCTCACGCTCTCACACAAAGAGCGTTAACAGGAGGTCAGAGAAAATCAAAAGAAAGCCCATGTAAATGGGCGAGAGAAATTAAAATAGAACCTGTTACCTTAAGCTCTAGGTGCGAAAGCGCTGAACAAAAAGGGAACAGGTAGAGGAGTATAAAAGATAAAGAGGCAGATAGGAAAGAAAAGACTAAACTAATCTTTATCCTAACTCTAACCGGACTTGCTACATTTCTTATTTGAAACAACCAGAAACGTAGTGACCGAGTTCCTATACCTTACCGACTTCGATGTCAAATAGCAAAGACAATATCGAAGTACCGGAAGGCGGAAGCCCAGGGCTATTTATAACCAGCAGGAAACCCAAAACAGGTGCAAAGGATAATAGCCGGGCGAGATGAAAACACCGGAACAGAGGACGGAAAATTTGATAGAGCGCCCTGATGACGCCAAAAGAAAGAACGACCATAGAAACAATGAAGGCTGCCAAAAACCATGACAGTCTCAGAGTGGAAGTGTTGATCTAGGATCAGTTTTTCCCTCATAATGGATGTTAGGATGTGGGCAGGAGAAACATGATTCTACTCTGCTACTTTATGAATATGGTCCAGATGCAGAAATTCAAACAGTGAATGCCTCTCTCATGCTGGGATTTATATCCAAATGCCCAGATGTTGTCAATAAAAGAATAGTCCTTATTCTTCCATGCATTAGGGACAATTTCACTGAGCCAAATAATTGTTCTGCTTAAGCAATAGTTCTTGCGAAAGAGAACATTAAGTACAAAACCAGGACAGGAAACATAAGAAAACAATGTTATCACTCGTCACATAATTTGTGCCAAGCACAGTCGATTCAAATGCTAATGGCTAAAGATGTGGTTATATAGCTTATACAGAGAACCACCTGGATCAGTCATAATTCCTATGAGGGAATTCCATATGGTACCAGACGGGTTCACTGTTCAGAGAGTCACCGTGACATGCTGGCTAACGCTCTGACATGCCACCCTGACAGACTTCTGGAGATATCTGAGGTGAGGTGAGGAGGGGCATGGCGAGAAGTAGGGAGAGAGAAAGGGAGAGCGTAGAGGGGAGAAGAGAGTGTGATATTTTTCGCCGTCAGCGCCGCCTCCCACCCCGGCATTCTCGCCATACACCCTGGTGTCAGTCCTGAGTGGTGTGGTACAGGGCGCTATTTTTAAACTCTCCTGTCCCTTCTCAATTATTCAGTCTTGGGACACGGGGTAAACAGCAGCAAAACACAGACTTCGGGCGATGCTCTTGTGATTTAGAGATTGCATGGGCCCGTAGGCTGCACCATCGGCGGGAAGAATGTAAGGGTCAAAGTACCCCCCGTACTTCCGCCTCACCTTCGATCCTTGTAGACCCGATTTAGGTAATGGATGCGTTGGGGTTTCGGTAATTGATGCAGCGGTGTTCGGGTAATGGATGCTCTGTAGTAATGCATTGATGTTGGGGTAATGGATACGCTGGCATTAGGTAATGGATGCGCTGGTGTTTGGGTAATGGATCCGCTGGTATTGGGTAATGGATGCGCTGGTATTCGGGTAATGGATGTGCTTGTATTTGGATAATGGATTCGCTGGTGTGGTGGTAATGGATACGCTGGTGTTGGGGCAATGGATACACTGGTGTTCGGGTAATGGATGCTCTGTAGTAATGATGCATTGATGTTGGGGTAATGGATACGCTGGCATTAGGTAATGGATGCGCTGGTGTTTGGATAATGGATTCGCTGGTGTGGTGGTAATGGATACGCTGGTGTTGGGGCAATGGATACACTGGTGTTCAGGTAATGGATGCACTGTTAGGATCCTGTAATTTGTCTGTCTGTTTATTCTGTATTATTATTTTTCCTGATTTCTTTTACCCTCGCGATTGTCAGTCCGCGTTCCATGTTCCTCAGATTCCACTCCCTGTCTTTGTCATTGCACTATTCGGGTGATTTTGGGAACATTCGGGTTTCCTCTGTATTTCGTATCTCGTTTTCTTCCTTCTGGCTTTATTAATATTTGTATATAATACTAATGTACTAATCATACTAACTTTTAGATTAGATTGAATACTAACCTGCTAACAAACTAAGGTGTATATAATACTAACCAGCTAACCTACTAACATTAGGGTTTTAGAGTTCGCTACTAACATTACTAATTACTAATTCATCTTGAGTTTCTACCTGCAGCTGTCATTTCCCTCCTCGTTATCCTATCCCTGTATCTATCTGATTTTGCATTCTCTTCACGTGTGTCCACTTTCGCGTTCCTCCCTTCCGAGCTGTGCATTTGTCTACCTGCTAACCCCAGGCCGTTTGTTATCATTGTGTCTATGAGTATTCCAGTCCGTGTCTTACGTTTCCCCCGTTATTGTATTATTGGTCCTTGTTAACCCTCATTGTTCTCACCTGTGTACTCTCCCATTTCCCCTCCCCTTCACACCTGATTCCTTTTGTGTAATCTTCTCCCTGTGTATTTAATCCCTGTTATTTCAGTCTGTCTTTGCTAGTTCCTCACCATTGATTTTCTACTGTGTGTTTTGTTAGTTTCCCGAGTACCTGCCCTAGTATCTGTTTCTGAGTTTTCGTATCCCTCGTCCTTTGCCTGTGGTTGTTTTATTTCTGTTTTCTGTCTTCGGTTTGTTTTCTTTTTTGTTTCTCTTTTGCCTCCCTGGTTTCGACCCCTGCCTGTGTTCTCGCGACTGATTTTTTGGATACTGTTTGTGCCTTCCCGGTTCTGACCCTTGCCTGTTCTGTGACCCTGTTTTTGGACTGTCTTTGTACTGTTGCCCTGCCTTCCCGGTTTTTGACCCGGCCTGTTTTACCACGGATTGCTGCCTTGCCCTTATTAAACTTCGGTTTTTTGTACTCCTGCCTGCGTTTGGGTCCTTCCCCTCACCAGCTCCTAACAGCACTGGTATTTGGGTAATGGATGGACTAGAGTATGGGTAATGCATGCGCTGGTGTTGGGGAAATGGATGCACTGCCGTTGGGGTAATGGAGGTGCAGGTGTTGGGGCAATGAATGTGCTGGCATGGGGTAAAGGATGCGCTGGTGTTTGAGTAATGGATGCACTGGTGTTAAGCTGTCAAGGATACACCCCACACATTTTAGATTGTCGATTCGCGGTGGTGCCCTGGAAGTTTGCTCCTGGGAACATTTCGGACGGTACGGTATATTGCAGTGGACGAAGTGTCACCAGTAAGAATAGCCTTGACTTATGGCAACAATAGTAGCACGTAAAGAGGAGCTGCAATCGGTTTTTGGTTTATTGTTCTCTACAACCCTAAAATGACCTACCCTTGAGAGAGTCGGGCAAAGAGAGGATGAGAGAGAAATTGTATGTGGCAGCTTACCACAGCCAGAGGGACAGTCAGTAGCCCACTACAGTCCCATATTCTCCCTAAAATAAGTTTGTTTGTATTGTGATACATGTATATTTAAACCTCCCCCCACTTAATATTATGTTTCCCCTAGATAACCCACTCCCTGGTGACTCGCAAACTGATAACTAGCGCTTGTGGAGTTGGCTTATGGGCATGACATAAATAATGTCTGCACACAATGGGCCTCATTCATGAAACATGAGCAGAACAAATTTGTACGTAAAACGTTTGTGTTAGCAATTTTGCCAGTATTTTGACATTCATCAATGTTTTCCTATCAGATTTGTTCGTATGTAGGCTACGAACAAACTTTACACCTTCACAGGACCATACGTACCTCATACGTAAATTCAAAATGCCACTGAATCTAGCATCAGAATATCAATTTGAATTTATTATTTTTTTCAGTTAAATTCACAAGACTACATGTAACCTTTGAAGTGCACTATGCAAACGTAATAATTGTGATGGTAAAAAGCAAGCACTAGATTAAGCCTATTAATCAATTGTAGGCTATGAATTTATTTAATTAGACCTTTAACTTAATTAATGCCCCCAGCAGGCTACTATTTTTCTGAATTGATTAAATTTAAATGTTATATGACTTTAAATAAGTTAATTAAAACACACATTTAACCATTGAACTAAATTTGCTATAAAATGACTTACATGTCTGTAAAGCCAGCGTTGCAATGGCTGACCTTGTGCTGTTGGAGGAGTTGACTGCTTAGGAGAGAACCGAACGCATCTTTAGGATCGCGTAAAAGTTATTTGTTGGCTGAGAGTGATGTATGGCTGCTTAGTCGTTTTCGAGTTATGAAATTGCCAACCTGCCCAATGTTATTGGTGCTGTAACTGTACTGCACAAATGTAGCCTCAAGGCTCCATCCAAAGATACGTTTGCAAAATATGCATAGAAAGGGCTGTCATATCTGTGCAGCTCATATGTCATGAAAATTTATTACTGAAATGTATTACTCAACATCCTGGCCATGTTGCCTTGACGGGTGGGAGCTTCAGTTGGCAGTTTGCAGAACGTTGTGGTGAGAGACTTGTTGGTGTAGCTATGTCAAATTTCTGTTTACTGTGTCAGAGTATAGATTCCTAAGTACCTCTTTCCATCACTAGGACCGGGGATTCTTTTTACTTTCTTTTTTTTACTTTACCATGTAGGCTACTTTACTGTTTACTTTATGACACCGGAATGGACAATACTAAACTATTTATTTTTCTTGATTGAACATCTGCTAATAAAACTTAGATTTCAGTGTCGGAATAATTCTTTCTTTTGCTTTTTCTGGGCCGTTTTGACTTTGTATGCACCTTTAAATGGAAGTGACAACCTCCATAAAAGGCCATTCATGGGCGGGGATTTATGCTAATCACAAAATAATGTGAACGCGCTTGTCATGAACATACGTGAATACAAAAAATTCTGCCTTTCCCACACCCGGCATAAATTATTCGTACCAACTCATTTCCTACATAAATGTACGTGCATATTTAGGAACAATTCATGAATGAGGCCCAATGTAAGAATTATCTGTACCTACAGTTGAAGTCGAAGGTTTACATTAGGGGCGTGCAGCGATGCCACTATCTGTATCTGTATCTGTTCAACCATTAACAATATCTGTATCTGTATCTGTATTCAGATTAGAAACCGGAAGTGGGCGGAAGTTGTATTACATATAGGAAATGTGATCTTTTCTAGTCTAAAATTAATTGTTATTGCAATTTATGAGTATTCACCCGCCTCACTGTCTTTTTTTCTTTTCAAAACTTTTTATAAGAACTATATTCTGTACTTTATACTTATTTATCTATTGTTTTGTTTTGTTAAAGGTAGTTTTTGTTAACCTATTTGAACCCCCCCACCCTCTAAATGGGGGGCACTGAACAATAATTTTGGATAAGAACTGGAAAACATCTGAGGTACAATATATAATCAACTCAGAATGAAAAGGCAGTTTTATAAAAGCATCAAACCATTTCATTGTACATTTGAATGGAAACTATTTCCACAATAACAGCCCTTTCTGCCTGTTGTGATTTCATATTGTACTTTTTTGTTATTTTATTTTACTATATGAACTTTAATACATAAATGATTATGTATAGTAATATTATTATCATTACTATTATTATGCTTTATAAAATTCAAGGAGAACACTTAAAGGGACTATATGTAACAAATTCACTGTACTAAATCATTAAATGACCATGATATTTCATCAGAGATTAAGGAAACATGCTAAATCGAAATACTGGCTTCTCCGACAACAATGCTACAGCCAGTATATTCTCCTTTGAAATTTCCATTCCGGGTCGGAACGTCTGTTTTTGTCCTGTGTGATTCACTATTTTCCGAGTTGACTCCGCCCACTGCCCGATCGTCTCCGAGTTGACTCCGCCCACTGCCCATTTCGACACCCTGGGTTGCCTGATAGGAAACAAATTGGCACAGAAACACAGCGCGCTGCAGCTATGGAAGCAAGCAAATGAACTGGATCAACTGCGATGGTACTAGATTCTACCAAACCTAAAAAGCCTCGTCCTCTTTCGAAACAGCTCCACGACCAGAGCCGTGCTAAAACACGGGTAAATCTTGCACTGGCATTTGAAAGATGGAGACAGCTTAGAGCCCAGAAGGCTTTCAAGACGGATGCCGAGTTGGCTAATTTTCTCATGAACAGGTGAGCATTGAGCTTCAGCTAACGTTAGCTAACCTTAGCTAATTTATCAAGGCTACTAGCTAGTGATCTATCCTATCTAATGAAAACCAGATACCTGTTTTAGAAGAGTGTATTCCATTTTGTGACTGAATCAATGAATGTGTTCAAATTTCGCTAGCGTTAGATTGCCAGGTAGATATTTTAGTGAAACTATGTGCGTCTAGGTAAGGTATTCTTTGTTTTGAGGCTAACGTTAGCTAGCAAGCTAGCTAAGGGTATCGTTCAAACAAAGGAATTTTGTTGTCTTACATTTCAGAATAATGTTAGCCAAACACTGAGATTTAGGGCACTGAGCTGGCTGAATTTCTCACTGCCACGGTTTAAAACAGGAAGCAGTCCTGAGATCACAATTAAGCATGCAAATGGGTTTAATGCAATTATAGGCCTATAATGAAATAAAATCAGTCTTTGATTTTATCAACCTAGTGTAATTTCTGCCTACATGAATTATTACAGCTCCAGAGTGTTTTAAAATGATCAGGGGAGCTTGATGTTGTAAGCTATGTCATCCACTCTCACACCAGGAAAACAGTAGGCTCATGTTAAAATCCATGAAACCACTGGCAACATTTACGTTCCGAACATAGAATCACCAATTACAACTGCGTTCGTCGGAGACAGCAGTAACGATGAGCCAGATACATGCTTCCTAGAAGATGTTTTTAATCAAAGCGACTAGGCTATATGAATGAATACATTATGAAGCAGGGGTCGATGTTGGGGAGCTGAGGACTTCAAAACGATTTCAAAAGTGTTAATTTAGCCTAATCATTATAACACTACCCAATTGCTGTTGTATAGAACAATGTTGCTGAAAACGTTATTTTCATTTTATCTTTGCTTGACATTTTTTGCCTGTTTCTTGCCTGTGCTATACAATCTCTGCCTCAACGGAGGGGAGTGGGTGGGGTTTAGAACGGAGGTGGAGACTTTTTTGATTGTAAACACAGGACTACAGCCAGGCTAAAAATCCTACATAGTGCACCTTTGAGGATTATAGCCTAATGATTTATTGAGAAAACACGCAAAATGAAAAAAGTAAAATGAACAGTCCAACAAGATGCATTTCTGAGCTAGCACCAGTAACAACAACATTGTAGAACACCTGAAAAACTTGTAATTCAATAAAATGAAAAAAAGTTGGGACATGGCTGCATTTCAATAGCTTTTAATATGTTTTTAGTATACCATTGGTTAAACCGATCACCGCGACAAGCCTAGTTAAAACTTTTTTTTTTTCTGCAGTGTAAAGCGTCACATTTTCGTTTTATTAATTGCGTTGCAAGTTTGGGCTCATGGAATGGCAAAATTAACGGAGTTGATTACGCAGCAATACGGAGGCAGAATGGACAGTCAGTAGCTACAGTTTAAAAATACAAACAACACAACTAGCATGAATACAATAATGATTTTGATAGCCAGTAAGTGACATTTCAAAACGGGACATAGGCTACTGATTCTAGCTGTTCCTTTGCTTTATTTTAAATGGTGTTTTTACGTTCTGAAAAAGTGCCGGCATTAAGTAAGCAATAATGACCGAGGAGCCGGGCATTACACAGTTTAAATGCCCTCCGCGAAGGCCATTTAAACTGTTTATACCATGGCTTGGATAAATAGGCTACATGATTCTGATTGGCTGGAGGGTGGGCATTTAATTCGTGTAACTGCCCGGCAATGAAGTAGCGCTGGCAACATTTTAATCACCGTTCTAAATTAATGCGCCGTCTACGTTATCTGCTGCCAGCGCCATTAGAGTCGACACTTTTATGAATGGTATCCATAGCAACACCAACAGCTGATTAATAAAGCCGGCAAATAACGCTAAATCCGCTGATTTAAAAAGTTAGTATTCGCCAAATGTCTTAGTTACATCAACTTTAATCTAGCAAAGCAGTTTTGTGGTTAGAGGTGCAGTATTTAGTATTTATTTCAGTTTGGAAATATGAACGTAACATAGTAGGGCTTTAGCCTAGCTACCTAATGACTGTAATGTCACGCTAATGTGAGCAACGCCGGTTGTGAATGCGAGCAAGTTACTTCACAAAGCACGTTAATCTGTGTATTAAAAAAACATTTTATCCAGCGAAATGTCTTAGATATGACAAGTTACATCTAACAGTAACAAACTGTATCTACAGTAGACTATTTTTTCAGATGTTCCCATCTCATGATGCAGATCGTGAAATGCAATTTCCTTAGCCTGGGCTGTTTAAAATAGGCTGCGTGACCAAAGCATTTTTAAAAAGCAAGACGGGGAGAGGGAGGTAAATTGAGTTGCGGTTTCATGAAATTTTCTTAAATAATGTAACTAATGACAAAAATAACCAAAATTGGTGCTAATTTTATGGTATAAAGTTGAGAAGGAACTCGGCTGTGTAATGCCCGGCTCATCGGTCATTATTGCTTACATAATGCCCGGCTCTGAGGTCATTATTGCGCTTATACCATGGTTACCACCTATTATTATATATGGTTACATTTATATTTATTGATTGTTGGTAACCATGGTATAAGCGCAATAATCAACTCCATAAACGTATATATGTAGCCTATAAAGTTATCCCATGGTATGGGTGAATACTCGATTCTGATTGGTCAATGACTGGTCGTTATTCTGTATAACCGGTCAGTCATCCGGGTCACAAGTTTAATCACAGTTCTAAATTAATGCGCTGCCTGCCTGGCCAGCTAGTACTACGCAACCTGGGAATGGCAAACATGACCGGTCAATTCAGACTCCAAGACGTTCTAGAAAATAAGTGGAATAAATAAAGTGAATTAATAAAGTAAACGAATGTAGCCTACCTACTTTATTTTCCTCAGTGACTAACGTTACTGTAGCCTACGGCAGACGGCTACTTCGCCTCGTAGGTATGCTGCAAATAGTGGGCTAACTTTGGCTACGATAAACTTTTGTCATTGTTTTTAAGATAATGCAAATGCAATACGTGGCGAGGTAACTATATAGCTAGCCAAAGTTACATTATCACGGAGTTAGCAAAGCGCATGGTGTTTATGTGCGATGTGTAGCCTAATCTTTTTCTTTTTTTTTTACTGCGAGCCATAAATCCGTCTCTAACTAAGGTAGAAGTTAACGTTGCCGTAGCAACAGCATACATCTGATTTATAAAAATCGGTAAACAACATTAATCTACAGATTTAAAAAAGTTTGTATTCGGCAGATATCTTAGTTACAACTACTTCAATATAGCAAAACATTTTTGTGGTTAGAAGTGCATTATTTATTCAGTTGGAAACACAAATTTATCATAGTAGGAATTTGCATGTAAATTGACGTCGGCAACACGCTGACTGCTTGTGAATGCAAGCTAGGCTACTTCACAAAGCATGTTAATCTGTAGCCTATAGGCTATATGTAGAAAACTTTTTATCCAGCGAAAATTCTTCGATAAGTTACATCTAACAAACTCCGTAGTATTTTTTAGATGGTCCCATAGGACATCATGATGCGAATCTGCTACACACTGCGTGACCAAACCATTTTTAAAAAGCAAGACAGAGAGAGGGAGGTAATGTTGAATCTGATTGAGTTATGGTTTCATACAATTTTCTTAAATAATGTCATGACAAAAATAACCAAAATTGGTGCCAATTGTATGTTATAACCGAGAAGGAACTATTTTCCCCCCCGATAGAATCAATTATTTTCAGAACTAACGACGAGAGGGTTTGCATAGCAACGCAGTTAAATAGAACTAGTAACGAGAAATAGAATTAGCAACGAGATGTTTTCTGTTCAATTAGAACTACCAACCAGCTGTTTTGCATGACAACGCAAAAACAACAAGCCCAAAGAGCTGCGGAAGTACAGTATATTTAAATTTCAGCTGATTAAATCGATAAAAATCTATAAATATGAAAGTAACTATATAATCATTGTTGGTAACCATGGTATAAGCGCAATAATCAACTCCGAGGTGTGCGTTACACGGTTTTAACCGCACTCCGCTTCCGCACTCCGCTTCGCGTCGGGTGGGTCTTCGCCTCAACGTCGTGCGGTTAAAACCGTGTAACGCACACCTCGTCGTTGATTATTGCTTACGTAACTAAGATATTTGGCGAAGACAAACTTTTCAAATCAGCGGATTTAGCGTTATTTGCCGGCTTTATTAATCAGCTGTTGGTGTTGCTATGGATACCATTCATAAAAGGATCGACTCTAATGGCGCTGGCAGCAGATAACGTAGACGGCATATTAATTTAGAACGGTGATTAAAATGTTGCCAGCGCTATTCATAGCCGGGCGGTTTAACGAATTAAATGCCCACCCTCCAGCCAATCAGAATCGAGTATTTAGCCAAGCCATGGGCAGTTAAATTCAACCGAGCCGCATTAAAGGGATATCGTTTGCATGCAAGATGTTGAGATTCTTCATTTAACGTTTTGTTTCCTTTTCTTTTGCTCTCACAAGATTGACATAGGCCTAACAAGGCACACTGTTCGATTATAACGAGCACGTTAAAGATATAGGTTGAGTATCCATAATTTCAGGGACTGCCGATTGAGTCACATGGCCCATATCGAACGGCCCCATCCATAATGATATATTTTAATGTTTTAATAAACAAATAAACAATCCAATGCTTAACTGTGTAAAGTTCAGAAGAGGCATACAGACAGGTGGGCACTGAATCAAAGATTTCCCTGCAACAATGTAATTTCCCGCATCCGAATTATGAACTGGTAACTTCGAATCCGTTTAACCCACTGTCCGTGCACTTCTGGATTTCGGCTTCGGGCACACCCCTAGTTTACAAACACCTTAGCCAAATCCATTTAAACTCAGTTTTTCACAATTCCTGACATTTAATCCTAGTAAACATTCCCTGTAGGTCAGTTAGGATCATGACTTTATCTTAAGAATGTGAAATGTCAGAATAATAGTAGAGAGAATGATTTATTTCAGCTTTTATTTCTTTCATCACATTCCCAGTGGGTCAGAAGTTTACATACACTCTGTTAGTATTTGGTAGCATTGCCTTTAAATTGATTAACTTGGCTCAAATGTTTTGGGTAGCCTTCCACAAGCTTCTCACAATAAGTTGCTGGAATTTTGGCCCATTCCTTCTGACAGAACTGGTGTAACTGAGTCAGGTTTGTAGGCCTCCTTGCTCGCACACGCTTTTTCAGTTCTGCCCACAAATTTTCGATTGGATTGAGGTCAGGACTTTGTGATGGCCACTCCAATACCTTGACTGTGTTGTCCTTAAGCCATTTTGCCATAACTTTGGAAGTATGCTTTGGGTCATTGTCCATTTGGAAGAGCCATTTGCGACCAAGCTTTAACTTCCTGGCTGATGTCTTGAGATGTTGCTTCAATATATCCACATAATTTTCCTTCCTCATGATGCCATCTATTTTATGAAGTGCACCAGTCCCTCCTGCAGCAAAGCACCCCCACAACATGATGCTGCCACCCCCGTGCTTCACGGTTAGGATGGTGTTCTTCGGCTTGCAAGCCTCATCCTTTTTCCTCCAAACATAACGATGCTCATTATGGCCAAACAGTTACATTTTTGTTTCATCAGACCAGAGGACATTTCTCCAAAAAGTAAGATCTTTGTCCCCATATGCAGTTGCAAACTGTAGTCTGGCTTTTTTATGGCGGTTTTGGAGTAGTGGCTTCTTCCTTGCTGAGCAGCCTTTCAGGTTATGTCGATATAGGACTCGTTTTACTGTGGATATAGATACTTTTGTACCTGTTCCCTCCAGCATCTTCACAAGGTCCTTTGCTGTTGTTCTGGGATTGATTTGCACTTTTCGCACCAAAGCACGTTCATCTCTAGGAGACAGAACACGTCTCCTTCCGCAGCGGTATGATGGGTGCGTGGTCTCATGGTGTTTATACTTGCGTACTATTGTTTGTACAGATGAACGTGGTACCTTCAGGCATTTGGAAATTGCTCCCAAGGATGAACCAGACTTGTGGAGGTTCACAATTTTCTTTCTGAGGTCTTGGCTGATTTCTTTTCATTTTCCCATGATGTCAAGCAAAGAGGCACTGAGTTTGAAGGTAGGCCTTAAATTACATCCACAGGTACACCTCCAATTGGTTCAAATAATGTCAATTAGCTTACCAGAAGTTTCTAAAGCCATGACATAATTTTCTGGAATTTTCCAAGCTGTTTAAAGGCACAGTCAACTTAGTGTATGTAAACTTCTGACCCACTGGAATTGTGATGTAGTGAATTAAAAGTGAAATAATCTGTCTGTAAACAATTGTTGGAAAAATTACTTGTGTCATGCACAAAGTAGATGTCCTAACTGACTTGCCAACACTATAGTTTGCTAACATGAAATCTGTGGAGTGGTTAAAAATGGGTTTTAATGAATTCAACCTAAGTGTATGTAAACTTCTGACTTCAACTGTATAGTCGATAACAGCATTTTATAGTCGCTGACTGCAAAAAATATTATATCCTTGTTTGCTCAAAAATTCTGATATTGTAAACTGTAAGGTGAAATGTCAAAGAGACTCACTCCTGAAACAAAGAAAACCGGAATAAGTCTTGCATTGCGTTCATAAGTTTGAGGAAAAAATTGAGCGCATGTTCAACAAGAGACAGGGTGAAACAAAGGATACACAGGGGACCCTAGAACCACTGACTAAACTTTTCAGGTTGAGAACAAGAGCATTTGCCTCCCTCAATGGATTCAAACATACAACCTGCTGCCGACAGGCTCGGTTGCCTCCTACAGTTTACAAACCCAATGGAATTAATGGTGTGTGGATCGCTGCCATGGTGATGTATTGTATATTTGTTTGTATGTTTACCAACAGTGGATTTATTGTTAAGGATCCGAGGAGGGACTGAACTCAAATGCACGACTCAGAGACAGAAATACAATAATGCTCACGAAGAGCGTTTATTAGTTTGTACTAAACTCCAGAAGTATAGGGAGAGTGAGGGAAAGGACTGGATCCTGGGATGGCGCGAACAGGGGCAGAACGGGAGTGGGAGCAGGCAAGGGGCTGGATAGTGGCTGAATCCTGGGTAGGCGTAGCAGAGGAGGAGCAGGATGCGGGAGACAGGGATGCGTAGCGTGGGCTAGGATTTGGCTGCAGGCAGGCAGACAAGCAAAGCATAAACAAGACGTTAGTTTCAGCAAACATGAACAAAACTATGAGGTGTTAGTTGGCTAGGCGAAGCAAGACTTAGAGATTTAAGCAAGACAAAACATGACTATGACTGTAGATACGAGACCAAACAAGACAAGACAAGAGTTTTCCAACAACAAAACTCAACAAACTGGCACAATACAATGAAGAGAATATATAGAGTTAATCAGTTAATGTATGCATGCAGTGTGAGAATGTATGCGAGAGTGATTAACAGAGAAGAGAGCGTGAGGAATCCAAGCGGGGAAAGGAATGCGAGAGGGAATTAGTAACAACAAAGAGGGAAACCACGCCCAGCCTGCACCACGAGGAAGACGAACAGGAAAGCATGAAAACAAGACAAGAAACATGAGGAAAAGGGTCAAACAAGGAGCACAAACAGGGACGGGGACTGAGAGGAACGGAGGGTGTAACATTCATCTTGCTCATATCACAGACCAATCACCTGGTGGTTTTGACTTGAATGATAAGGCAATGACTGTACTGTTAGCACATTAGTTAAGTGTGTCTTCAGGGGCCTTTGCAAGGACTGCCATTCTGTTGGTAGGGCTGTAGGTCAGCATAGTCCCCTATTAGCAGTGTGGTAACCAGTAATACAGTGAGCATTAGTGCTAGCCTGCTGTTGGGCATTGTGCAAGTACTGTACAAGAGCGTGATAAGCTTCTCCTTCTCAACCTCTGCACATATACAAACACCAATTCCAAAAAAGTTGGGACAGGTGCAAAAAAAAAAGACTGGGACACAATCTCAAGCCAAAATATCAGTTTCGTTCAGCTCAATTCTTTCTACAACCAACTTCGGCCACCAATACCACATGATATATCATAGTATCAATGTTCAAACTGCACCAGTGTAATGTCTGTGGTCTAGACTAATACAAGTAGGCATTGGTAGCATTTACTGTACAAAGCATGTTCAATCTGTTTTCTGAGAATTCATCATAGAAAAACTTATTTTTGTACTTTCTTTGAAGGTTCATATCACCATGTGGGATAGGGGGTTGGTGAAAACAATTGTGCAAGGTGAAAGGGCTCAATTTCCCCTACATTGTGATACCAGGCCCAACCTCTAGCCATGATTCCTTCTGTTTCAAAATAAATGTCAAATACATATTTTGACACTCACGAATGTAGTTTTGTTAGGTGCTGGTGGGGGAAGGACCCAAACGCAGGCAGGAATATGAAAAAAACCGAAGTTTATTCAGGGCAAGGCAGCAATCCGTGGTAAAACAGGCAGGGTCGAAAAACCGGGTAGTCAAACAACGCAACAAAACACAATCCAAAAGAGTAGTCAAGGAACAGGCACGGGTCAAACCAGGAAGGCACAGCAAAAGCACAAAACCAGGATCCAAAGACAGGGTTGCGAGAACACAGGCAGGAGTCAAAAACCGGGGAGGCGTAGAAGGAACACAAAGAAAACAAAAACAGACTGCATACAAAACAACAACAGGCAAAAAACTAAGGAAACAAAAACTAGAAACTACAGAAACTACAGAAACTACAGAAACTACAGAAACTACAGAAACTACAGAAACTACAGAAACTACAGAAACTACAGAAACTACAGAAACTACAGAAACTACAGAAACTACAG
This sequence comes from Synaphobranchus kaupii, assembly GCA_029718625.1. NCBI lineage: Eukaryota > Metazoa > Chordata > Actinopteri > Anguilliformes > Synaphobranchidae > Synaphobranchus > Synaphobranchus kaupii. The sequence continues at coordinate 83,574,024 of CM056377.1, forward strand.
AATAAACAAAACAGCTCGGGCAGAAAAACAGAAGGTAACACAGAAGCAAAATATCATAAGAGGAACTCGCGAAGAACACTGAAATGACAAGGTATATATACACAGAGGGAGACAGACATAATGGGAATCAGGTGTGTAGAAGCAGGGAGGGGAGATTGCTCACAGGTGAGAACAGTGAGGGTTAACAGGGACCAATAAAACAATGACAGGGGAAACGTAAGACACGGACTGGAATACACAGACACAATGATAACAAACGGCCTGGAGTTAGCAGGTAAACAAGTGCACAGCTCAGATTGGAGGAACACGAAAGTGGACACATGTGCAGAGAATGCGAAATCACAGATCGATGCAGGGATAGGATAACGAGGAGGGAAATGACAGCTGCAGGTGGAAACTCAAGATGAATTAGTAATGTTAGTAATGAACTCTAGAACCCTAATGTTAGTAGGTTAGTATTATATACATGTTAGTTTGTTAGCAGGTTAGTATTAAATCTAATCTAACAGTTAGTATGATTAGTACATTAGTATTATATACAAATATAAATAAAGCCAGAAGGAAGAAAACGAGATATACGAAATACAGAAGAAACCTGAATGTTCCCAAAATCACCCGAATAGTGCAATGACAAAGACAGGGGGTGGAATCTCAGAAACATGGAACGCGGACTGACAATCACGAGGGAAAGAAAACAGGAAAAATAATAACAAATGAAGAACAAACAGACAGATTACAGGATCCTAACAAGTTTAGGGCAATGAAATTGACAAACAACATTGGTATACACATGTTTTATATACTAGAAGTACAACTGACAATGTACTGTATACTAATAATTATGATGAAGAAATAACATTGGAAAAGTTGGGAGCATTCAGCATCTCCACCTGTATGGGACCCTAACCTAATCCTAACCCTAACCCTGTTTCCGTTGTCAAATTGTGAACTTCACTGATGATTTCCAATATTATATCTTCATCATAACTATTAGTATACATTGTCAGTTGTACTTCTAGTATATAAAACATGTGTATACCAATGTTGTTTGTCAATTTCACTGCCCTAAACTATATTTGCGAGCATCAAAATATGCCTATGTTTGACATTTATTTTGGGGGAAAATATATGGGAAAAATGGGAAAGTACAAAAATGATTTTTTGAGATTTGTATGAGGAATACTCAGAAAACAGATTATATGTACATGCTACCAATGCCAGCTTGTATTACAGTTTTTTACGATTGCTTTGACTCATTTTGCACAACAGAGTTTCAATGTGCAAAACTCTTAACACAGAATGCTATACTGCTCATTTTGGGTTCAAAATGTAATATAGCATGCAAAATAAAAATACCAGTGTCAAATCCGAGAATATTATATGCAAAAGTTTATCACAGCACCAGAACATTAGATATTTCAAACAATGAAGTTAAATCATTGCTGCATTTTCAATATACAACAGTCATCATGAAATAATGCTGCCAAACACAAAATCCTTCTGATAAAAAAGAGTTTGAAAGTGTTCTTTGGTCATAACGCAAAATGCTATACTCCTAATCTTGGGCTCAAAATCATATATATCATGCACAATAGAAACAACTGTCCCAAATTAGATTGTATTTCATGCTAAAGTTTGTCATAGTGTCAGAACAGTGGATATGTTCATCGTTGAAGTTTAATTATTGGTGCATTTTCAAATACAATGGCCATTATCAAATAATGTGGTCAAACACAGAATACTTGTTACCAAAAAAGACTATGCAATGGTCAATTCCTCATAAGTACTTGAAATTATGTACAGCAATCATCCCCTGTGATAGACTGCAGTTTTGCGCTTGTGTTTTTATGAAAGACAAACAAAATATTAGATTTGATTATATGAAGTTTAATCATTAAAGAAAAATCATACAGTAATGCAGTACTGTAAACTCAACTGTATTGTACAGTAAAAACAAAATCAACAGTAAAAGCAAAAACAGTTATAGTAACAACAAACTTTACTGTAAAGTAAAAAAAAAACTGCTTCTCGGTGCTTAAGCAGCATTTTGCCTCTCCGCTGCATTTGGCCACAGAATTTTGTCGACGTCGCATCTGATGTCTTCGTTGGCAAGACAGCGCTGGTAAAATATTTTAGAGTGCCTTATCCACCCCTGACACTGCTGGGCTGTAATGTCATCGCATGCCTCATCCATGGCCTGAAGGAGCGTTTCCTGCTCATATGGACACCTATTGTATACCTTCCACCTCCAGGCCGAGAAAAACTCCTCGATGGGGTTCAGAAAGGGGGAGTAAGGTGGAAGGAATTGGAATCGGAACTCTGGATGGGCTGTAAACCAGTCTTGCACAGCCAATGCACAATGGAAGTTTACATTGTCCCAGACAATGATGAACACCATCTGAGCATTTGGCTGTACAAGACGGTTGTACAGCCCATCCAGAAAATGTATGAGGCGCACGGAGTTGTATGCCCCCAGCAGAGGGTCAGGCTGACCAATCAGGGATGCATGTGTGTGGGCCTGCCCAATGGTCTCAGGGCCGGGTCTAGGCAAACTAGGCATGTACAGTACCTATTACCTATATACTGTATATTTACTGTACATGGTCCACGACCATGATCATGACCACGACCACGACCCTGTCCATGATCCTGTCCTTCGTTACCAACCTCAACCTCACTGACCTGCTCCATGTTGTCAGAAACTGCCATTCAGGTTTCTAAGCAGCCTTTTATGTAGTAGTGAAGAGATTATCAATTGTGTTGCAATGCTACTCACCTGGGCAAGGTTGTTGGAAGTACTGAGACATGACTACAAAGACCTGTTGAATTGATTTAGTGATCTGCATTTGTAGTAATAAGCATTTGAACATTGTTGTAATATTAGGTGGCTGTATTCTGAGAATGGAGCATATGATTTAGAGTTTGGCACTTTGTATTAACAGTTTTGCACTGTATGTCAGCATAGGATGTAGTGTCTTAAGGTAAGAATTCTGCAAGTCAGTTTAGCACTTTGCGTTAACAGTTTTACACTTTGTATGTCATCATAGGATGTAGTGTCTTAAGGTAAGAATTCTGCAAGTCAGTTTAGCACTTTGCGTTAACAGTTTTACACTTTGTATGTCAGCATAGGATGTAGTGTCTTAGAGTATGAATTCTGCAAGTCAGTTTGGCACTTTGCATTTTGAGTTTTGTACATTGAAATTCTGCTGTGCAAAATCAGTCAAAGCAATTGTAAAAAACTGTAATCTAAGCCACAGACATTAAACTGGTGCAGTTTGAACATTGATACTATGATATATCCTGTGATATTGGTGGCCAAAGTTGATTGAACTGAATTAAACAGATTTTGGCTTGAGATTGTGAGAAGTGTTATGCATGTAAAATAGATCTGATTGCCGTTTTGAACACAACACCAATGTATCTTTGAGCCCTGGACATTTCATGTGGCTAGCACCTTTAATTATGAAGCTATGAGGGCTGAAAAATGACAGAAAATTTAATGCAAAATAAAGGTAATTCAAGGGGCCATAACTCTCAAGATATTCATAGTATAAAGTTTACATTTTGCATAGCTTCATTAAATAGATTATAGTTCAAAAGTCCAAGCTTGAGCATGATATGTACTGTATGTATTTCATTCATTGGGATCAGTGTGCACCAGCTTGCATTACGGCAAATGCCCACTGCAGCAGAAGAGAAAGATAAATAGAAAGGAGAGAGGAAAAATGGGGAGAGAGAGAAAGAGAGAGTGTGTGCACTCAGCCTTCAATTCCATTAAGGAGAGGTTGAAAGAGCTACTGACATTGACTGACCTGTGTGTGTGTGTGTGTGTGTGTGTGTGTGTGTGTGTGTGTGTGTGTGTGTGTGTGTGTGTGTGTGTGTGTGTGTGTGTGTGTGTGTGTGTGTGTGTGGAAAAGAGGGATTCTGTTCTGACCTTCACATTTACCGTCATACAGGATGGTGTTTGAGTATTCTGCAGTGCCTTTATGTGTCTATTCTGCTGCACCAGACTACAGCACTGCAGCGTTTCAACTGCTTCTTCACCAGCCGCTGCAACCAGCCTAGCAGAACCAGCACTACTGCAGTAATCCCCTTTGTTTCATGAGTAACAATGGGTCGCATTTCCCTTTACAATCGAGTCAAACTGCGAAAGGGCAATTAGATGTTCATTTTGCTGCAGATTTCAAACTGTAGTCACACAGCACATGCCATGCAATTGTTTCCATTATTATATTAACGTAATAATTTGACAGTGTGAGTGTCAGAGAACACATGTACTGCACACTGTAGTCTGTAGCCATTGTTTCTGATGTCACTGTAAACTGTGTCGCTATTTGCAATGATGCACCGAAGATCAATTGGCGATTCAAATTAGTGGCAATGAACAAATTAGTTATTGCCCCGCCCACTTTAATGGTAATTGTGAAGAGGGCGGATCTTAAAGGAAATGAGGACAGAGGGAGGTGTTTTACCGCAGTTGTTGTCAGATAGTTCTGAATGTTGTCTTTTGTCCATGAGTGCTGTGCAACCACCTTTTTCCGCCTCAGCCCGTTTTCCCCCTCAGAATAT
>CM056377.1:83579092-83599596 GCA_029718625.1 Synaphobranchus kaupii
CCCCCTCAGAATATTTTTTTCCTCTTTCCTTTCATCCCTTCATACTAGTGAATGACTGTGTGGATCCTGCGTTCCTCAAGCCGAGTACAAGTTCCCTGCCTTGCTTTTGATGTGGTTAATTGAGTGGAAAATATTCTTCATTACAGGTCTTTTCAAGATTCTGTTCTCTCCCTCTTCGATGTCTCTCTTCTCCTCTTCTCCCCCATCTGACACTCCCAGGATACCATTAACAGTCTGTTTGCTACTGTCACAATGACAGCCCCCCCCCCCCCCCCCCTCCCACTGGGGATGCGCGTTCCCTAAATGTAGGTCTTCCTTCTGCACAACCATGCTTCCTGCATCTCTCTCTCTTTCTCTGTTGGGTGTGGACACCATGTGTCCTGCGTCAGTATGTCATCTTTATAGCGGTAAAGGTAGTACTGCAGGCTGCCTTCTCACATCAATCACCTCGTGACTGTATCCATACACTCACGCACTTACACACACACATGCACGCACACACACACTTGCTTTTACCTATACTTAAATGTATGGTTGGTCTTTTTTATTTTTAGTGATTTATGTATTTTTTGTTATATTTTTTTATCATATTTGGTCATTTTAATCCATTTCTTAATCTTTTTGTCATTTTACAATTTCGTACATGTAATTGTCATTTCTTCTTTTAACTGTCCTCCTGCTTTGTGAAGCACTTTGTGCTTTAAAAGTGCTATATAAATAAAGATATTATTATTATACACACTTGTACACACACACTCACATACTTCTCTCAAACCATATCAGAGCTCTGTCTGAGACACACTCACAGACTCTCTCTCTCTCTGATTTTGTACTCTTGTAATTTAGATTTTTTGGTTCATGTAATTCTATTTTGCGTAACACTCAATCTCTATGTTATTGCTCTCAGCCCAGCTCTTTGTCCGGGTCATCTGTCTTTGGATTGATTCATTAATAAAAGGGTTTTTTTAAAAAAGGTTTTCAAAAGCCAATTTCTTTCTCTCTCTCTCTCTCTCTCTCTCTCTCTCTCTCTCTCTCTCTCTCTCTCTCTCTCTCTCTCTCTCCATATTTGTAATATATTTGAGAAATTATTATTATTATTATTATTATTGGCTGCAATCTTTATATGTTGTGCAGTGGTCTGTGTTCTGTGCACCCTGTGAAGTCTCTCAAGTCTGGATTCCATCCACATTCGTCCTTAACTTTCACTCACAATTAAAAGCTCATTTTTTGGGCTTTCTTTCCTGACACACACAATCTGGCGAGTTCATCAGTCACCAAAATGAACGTGGCAAATTGCCCTTGTCAGGAAAAGAAAAAGATTGCATTTATGTTTAAGTCATTGTCAAGGACAAATGTTGATTGAATCCAGGAACTTCTGGGGACAGGGGGTCACAGTAGTCTCAGCCTCAGCCACTTTGACGCACTTCGTACGCAGCGTCTGATGCATAAGCCTGCATAAGCTGGACAGAGCTGTGGGAAAACTCACAGTTAGCACTCATTGGCTAGTAGCACTGTCAATCACAGGAGTGCCTGCGTATTTCCGGTACGATGCAGTGCTTTTGGTTTTATCAGTCCGCCGGGAAACACGTTAAGTTCTTCTAACTAATCGGTAGCTAGTGAATGCTGCGAATCCATCAAGAACAATGAGTGTTTCGGACCAAGAGCTTAACGCTGGATTGAATAAAGTTTTAGAAGTTCACGACATTCCATCTCTGAAAGATATTCAAGAGTTTGTTTTGAGGCAGATAATTAATAAACGAGATATACTTGCATGTTTGCCGACAGGATACGTGAAAAGCCTTATATTTCAAGCATGTCCGACCCTCTGCAAACACATACCAGGCTTCCCAACTAAACCTATTTTGTTAGTCGTCTGTCCCCTTACATCGATAATGGAAGATCAGGTTAAGTACCTGACAGGCAAAGGGTTGTCTGTGGCATGTGTTGGGGAGAGTGAGGCCACCGATGTAGAAATCGCAGCAGGGTGTTTGGATCACCCGAATTACTTGTGGGTACCAAGAAATGGAGAGACGTGCTACAAACAGAAGTTTATCTGGAACGCCTCATCGGAATGGCAGTTACATTACATTAGTCATTTAGCAGACGCTTTTATCCAAAGCGACATACAGAAACATCATCGAAATCACTACAGAACAGACAAGACAAAGCACATCCTTCCCATAATGTAGCAGCTATCCAGTTGATGAAGTGCACACCATAGAGCAATGGTAAGATATAATTTTCTTATTTCAACTACAATGGAAACAGTCTCGAATATGTTACAATGTTTTAGTCAGCTAGCCAGCTAACGTTACTCGTTAGCCTAAATTGTTAATTACATGGCAAACGGATAAAACGACCGGTTCTGTGCTCTGCATGTAGGCTTGCTAGTGTGAACATTTGGTTTTAATATTAGTTTACAGTAATGTTTACAAAGATGTCTAAGAAGGTCCGGTCAGGTCAGGTCAGGTTCTGTATCCTTCTTCGGTGTGATAGACTGTTTTAATGGAGATCGCCGTGCCATTTTAGTACATCACATTTGTTTCATGCCGGTCTGTTGTTCTTGTAGCACTGTTTCTGAATCGACCGCCCTCTGTAGCGCCTCAAAACATCACGGAACATAGACGGTCTGTGGTTGGTTATCTTGCATGTCAATCAAATGCGCCATCTTGTCAAAGTGGGCGGCTCTTGTCCACGTTAAGCAAGTCTATGGACCAGACTTTGTGTTCATCACAAAGTCTGGCCTTCGCGAGACTAGGGTCACAGGTGAGAAGGCCTGAGCTCCAGGAGGAGAATATAAATCTTTAAGTAGCTTTAATTACAGACAACATCAATGAACTTATTTTGTCTCCTTCAACCAATTACCCCCCTCCCCTCCTCTCTCTGTCTCCCTTTCACTCTATTTCTCCTTTTCTCTCTTTTCTTTCTCATTCTCTCCAATCAAGCATGATGCAGCACCTTCTTTCTAAAAAAGGAAACATTCTTCTCGCTCTGGTTTTAAGTTTGTGACCTCAGCCATCCCAACGAGAACCCAGAGGCGAGAGACAGAGTGTGCCTTTTATCCTGAAATTTTTGTATTCAATATCAGTCACACTCTCCCTTTCTCTTTTTCTGCTCCTCCACAGAAACCCATATTCATTGATAATAAATAGTAAATTCCTTTTTTTTGTTGTTCTTGTCAGGCCAGCTGAGGTTGGCTTTACAAGCATGTGCTCTCCTCTGAAACGTAACGTTGCAGTTATGTTTGGTATTTTGGCATTCTATCCCCTCCCCTTCTCAGTGCTAATCCCAGATTAACAAAGTAACATTGGTCATCCTCCCAAAACAAACACAAAGACTCACACATTTACACATATGCACACACACACATGCATGACCATACTCACTCACACACATACAGTTGTGTTAAAAAAAAATAGCAGTACAAGATCAGTAACCTGATGAACCACTGTTATTAGTAGTAGTGATATTTCTGCATGGCAAATAATTTACTTGTACATGTAGTAGTGTAATAGAAAAACAACAGACCCAACTGTCATGATATGCACGCTGCTTGTTCTGAGTAATTGACTCATTCATTGAAAGGGGCATGTTCAAAATAATAGCAGTGTGGAGTTTAATTAGAGAATTCATTCATTCTGTGAAAAGACAGGTGTCATTAATTGTCCTTTATTAAGGAAGAAGGGACCTTATAACACATTGTTATAAAATATATTTCCTTCTGAATTGCTAAGTAAAATGGGCCGTTCCAAACATTGTTCGGAGGAACAACGTAATTTTATTAAAGCGTTGATTGGAGAGGGGAAAACGTATAAAGAAGTGCAGCAAATTATAGGATGCTCAGCTAAAATTATCTCAAATGCTTTAAAATGGCAACAAAAACCCGAAACACGCGGAAGAAAACGAGCAACTACTGTTAAAACGGATCGAAGAATAGTCAGAATGGCAAAGATTCAGCCAATCATCACCTCCAGAAAGATCAAAAATTATCTAAAATTACCTGTAAGTGCTGTTACAGTCAGAAGACCTTTGATCGAAGCTAAGCTATCAGCAAGAAGCCCCCGTAAAGCACCATTGTTGAAAAAACGGCATTAAAATTTGCCAACACATCGATTGGCCCAAAGAGAAATGGCGTAACATTCTGTGGACTGATGAGAGTAAAATAGTTATTTTCAGGTCTAGTGGTCGTCGACAGTACGTCAGACGACCCCCGGGTACTGAATTCAAGCCATAGTACACTGTGAAGACAGTGAAGCATGGTGGCGCAAAAATCATGGTATGGGGATGTTTTTCATACTACGGTGTTGGGCCTATTTATCGTATACCAGGGATCATGGATCAGTTTGAATACATAAAAATACTTGAAGAGATTATGTTGCCGTATGCCGAAGAGGAAATGCCCCTGAAATGGGTGTTTCAACAAGTCAACGACCCCAAACACACGAGTAAGCGAGCAACATCTTGGTTCCAGACAAAAAGGATTGAGGTAATGGAGTGGCCAGCTCAATCCCCCGACCTCAATCCCATTGAAAACATGTGGGGTGACATTAAAAATGCAGTTTCTGAAGCAAAACCCGAAAATTCACAGGAACTGTGGAATGTAGTTCATTCATCCTGGGCTGAAATACCTGTTTCTAGGTGCCAGAAGTTGGTTGACTCGATGCAACGCAGATGCGCAGCAGTTATCAAAAACAATGGTTATGCAACTAAATATTAGTTCAGTAATTTAAAGTGAAGTTAAATCTTGAAAAATTTCTTCAGTTTATACAGTAAGTGTTTGAGTTTGAAGAGAAAAATGTCAACACTGCTATTTTTTTGAACAGATTAATATTCCTTTTCTTTGCTTCCTGTAAAAGAATAACGCAGACTTGATAAAATTTGTTAATGCTTTGATTTGGAATTGAATGTGTAATGTTTCCACTACATTTGAAATATGGAACTAAAAGCTATTAAAAAATATTTGCACTTTATTCACTTTTTTTAACGCACTGCTATTTATTTGAACACAATTGTACGTACATACTCAAACTTTACATTACATTACATTCATTTAGCAGACGCTTTTATCCAAAGTGACGTACAATAAGTGCATACAGAGACGTCATCAAGATCACTACAGAACAGACAAGACAAAGCCCATCCTTCCCATAATGTAGCGGTTATCCCTAGTAATGAACGTTGACTGTAGTTCACAGTAAGCTGTGGGTAAATCAGCTATACTACACTTCTATTCTAAATACTATTATAAACTATAACAAACAGACAGGGAACTAGTAAATACAGGGAACTGATATTCCTAGGTTAGAATATCATTCAAGGTGCAGTCTGAAGAGGTGTGTCTTCAGGCCTCGACGGAATGCAGGCAGGGTTCGAGTAGAACGTAAGGGAATGGGAAGTTCATTCCACCACTGAGGAGCTAAGGTGGAAAAGCTCCGCAGTCGGGACGAGCGAGAGCCGTTGACACGGAGGGGGGGAAGTGCGAGTCGCCCTGCTGTAGAAGAGCGAAGTAGTCGAGCAGGAACATAGTTCTGGATAAAGTCCTGCAGGTAGGCGGGGCCTGTCCTATTGGCTGCAGTGTAGGCCAGGGTCAGAACTTTGAACCAAACTCACACGACAAACACACACATGCACGCACTTACACTTGCTCGCACATTCTGACACTCGCACACACACACACACACACACACAGGCACATACAATGTAACAAAATTATCAGAGCTTTTTTCCTTTGAGTTTATTCTGTCATTTTGTGTGTTTATACTTATGTATTGTACATAGCCACTGGGCCAGAACACCCTCACAACGAGATAATTATCTCAATGGGGGACTTTCTTGGTACAATAAAGGGTAAATAAAAATTGGGATGGGAAATTATGAGATGGAAGGTTGGATTAAGGGTGTTTATCCATCTCCTGGGTAACTGAAGCGGGGGCGGGGGCTTGGAGCTGCACGGTTCCTGTGTGGTCCCTGATGAACCCCCCCCCCCCCCCCCCCCCCCCCCCAGCACAGCTGCGGAAGCATGAGAGCGTTGCTCTCATGGGCTCGCATGCAAAAGACTGACCTAAATGTCAGCCATCTGCGTTGTTAAATGTGAATCCACAGCGGGCCCTTCGCGTTGGCCGGTACGCACATTAGGACAGCGTCCCGCGATCCGAATCCAGGACCAGGTAAACCATATCTGTCTCTTTTCCCCTGTTTTTTCTATCCATCTCTCCCAGCCTTGTTTCCATCCTTCTCTCTCCTCTCTGTGCTCTGTCTACCTCCTCCCCCACTCTCCATCTCTTTCCCTTCATCTCACTCTCCCTCTCCCTCATTCTGCTCCACCCCACTTCTCTTCCCTCCTTCCCTCTCACTCCATCTCCCTCTCTCTTCCTCTGTTCTTCCCTCTTTCCTCCGCCTCTCCACCCTCTGTTGCGCAGGGTCCCCTGACGGTCTTGCGCCCCTCACACCGGGCCTCGGGATTCCGGCTGCTGTCCCACACTCTGTCCATCATTACAAAGCTAAGAGATGCTTAATTATTCATTCATGTTGCTCTTTCTGAGAGACAGAAATGCTGACACCGGGGTTTTTTTTTTTTTTTTACTTTACTCATGCGTCCATCTGTCTCTCCCTCTCCTCCCTCTCTCTCTCTACCCCTCCTCCCCCTCTCTCTCTCTCTCCCTCACTGTCCCTCTTCAACTCTCGTTGTAGGGTCAGACTGTGGGGAGGTTGTTTTTTATGCTGCTCTTAGAACAGCTGAGCTCTCTCTTGGCTCCATCATTCCAGTCTCTTATTGGTTGCGGCTGCGGGGGCGGGGGGCGGGCCTGGTTATCCTCGGTTCCCCCGGGCTCCTCGCTCTGCGTCCACAGGGGCAGCGATATGCAATTACTTACAGCAATGCTCCTGGGGGGGCGGGGGGCTTAAAGCATCAGAAGCTGTGTCTCAAGCGGGAAAGAGGCTCTGACACAATTAGCATGCGCCGCGCTGCACCCGTACGTATCTCTGCGGACTGGAGATATGGAATTGAGAGAAAAAAAAGGCATTTTATCCGTATAAAAACACCACACAGCAAGTTTATGCTATGGATTGCAGAAACTTTGCCTGGGCCAGATGGTGCAAAGAGTGTAACCAATTTGTAGGGCCGGATTGCTCTTCTTTGACCGACGCGGCTTAGGTCGTTAGCTTAGCAGCGCTACCACAGGCTGCGATCCCACATTTGAGCGCATGCCGTTGGGATTACGGGTTCATTCATACCCCCAGAGGACCACAGTCTGAGAGGTTTAGGGCATCACAGCCCTTTACCTCACTACCTTCCCTGACCTTATTTGTCCAGTGCTCATTTGCCGCATTTCTACCTCCATATTCAGTTGAAAACGGCACTTCGTTTTTTAGGACATAATGCAAATCAGTCAGAATTGAAAACAAACCTCTACTAAATTAATCCAGCGCCTCGTTACACTGTAGTCATCCCATGATTCAATTAAAGATGGTAAGCTAAGAGGGGTAAAATCATTCTGGCACGGCATCAGAACTATTTTTTTTTTTTTATTGTTGATTGAATAGCACTTTACTGTAAAATGACTTGGCAGTTTTGATTGAATCCTGGAGTTAAAGAGGGCTAGTAAAGTAAAGAGTTCAGCCCACCAGGCATGGAGGTTACACCCACCATAACCCAGGAGTGTCCAATCTTGTCTGAAATGAGCCAGTGTGGGGGAAGGTTTTTGTTTTAGCCCAGCACTACAACAACTTATTCAACAAATGAACTAATCATGATCTTCAATTAGAGTCCGGTGTCTTAGTGCTGGGCTAAAACAAAAACCTGCACACACACCGGCCTTTTTCAGATTGGATAACCCTGGTTTAACCACGGTGCCAGTGACTATAACTGTGGGCCACAATTCAAACATTTTAGGGAAGCAGTTGGTACTAATTGGTGAGTCCTGATAGTGATGAGGACAGAAAATAAAAAAATATCTGTATAGCATTTAAATTTCCACCCACAAGGACTGTACCTACACTTCTGTTTGAAAATGTTAAATTCCTATTTACCGAACATAGACATACAGTCCCATATTTTGTCTACATTTGTATGAGGAAAAGGCAAAAATGTAGGTCCTAGCTTCAGGTGCTTTCGGAACTCTTGGCGTAGGGTGACTGCAAATGTGTATGGGACTTAACAACAAGTGAAAATGTGCTGAACGAACACGAACAAGATTTCACTCCGGGTATTATCCCATCAGCTGACAGCAGATTCAAAGGGAAAGCGTGGGGGATGAGTCACAGTTGTGCAGGTGTAATTCTCCTGATACCAGAGAAGTCTTGTACACAAATGTAATATAGGCCGTGCTGCCGTTCACTGCCATAATCCTTCCCAAATCCTGTATCGTCAACGCTGATGAAATTGAAACAAATCACAGCCTACTTCACTCATATGAATGACAGATTAAAAAAATGTATTGTCTCACGTGACCTGCATATTTGGACCAAACCCATACAAACCCAGCTATACTCTGTGGTTATGACCTCTGACCCCAGATTAATGTATAGACAGTCTGAAGTTCATAATCTGGGTTCTCTCACAGATATTCTATATATTGACCAGATCGATAGCTCCCGTGTTATTTACATCCTTCCTTTGAATTGGAGGAGAGTGACTGCAAACCTTATGGAAATGAAAATCAACAGATCCTGTGGTTCTCAGATCCAGGACTAGGGACCCCTGCATTAAACAATCATCAAAAAGCACTGACCTGCTCAGACCAGGGCTGACCGCTAACAGATAAGGTGCGTAGGTGCATGGGCTTTCATTTGAATTCCCCCTAAGGCTGTGCCTAATGCACTCTCAGAATAAGGGGTTATTTGGATTTCCTCCATAGGGGAGCTCTTTTTAGTTCATCATGGGACCCTCTATGGTAGGTGTGAGAAGTGTGAAAGCTCCCAAATGTAACCATTTTGCCCGACAAGGAACCCTTGAACTAGAATACCTCTATGGAGATACAGCGCAGCCTTTTGGAACCCTTTCTTCTGAGACTGTAGATAGGGTTCCCTTATGGAGACACAGCAGAGCCTTTTGGGAACCCTTTCTTCCTAGATTGTAGATAGGGTTCCTCTATGGACACAGCGGAGCCTTTTGGAACCCTTTCTTCTGAGATTGTAGATAGGGTTCCTCTATGGACACAGAGGAGCCTTTCGGAACCCTTTCTTCTTAGAGTGTAGATAGGGTTCCTCTATGGAGACACAGGGGAGCTTTTTGGAACCGTTCTGAGAGTGTGGCATTGGGGTGAGGTCACACGTCTGTCAGAAACTGCCCTTCACATTCAGCGAAGGTCTCCCATTAGAGCGCAGGCCCAACATGACGCCCAGCCAACACGTATCCCTACAGATACATAAACATGCAAACGCCCTCTCTCCCCTCTCTCTCTCTCTCTCTCTCTCACTTCCCAGGATGATGTGGTTACACATCTCATGTGAACAGGAAACAGGAATAGAAACATTAGTTTCCGAACCGAGAATTCAGTTCCACACGACAGACAGGAGAATAAAAGTGGGCTGGGAAATCAAGGGGACTGTGTAGCCAATCAAATTGTTAATGAGTGTGTGTGTGTGGGGGGGGGGGGGGGGGGGGGGGGGGGGGTGCGTCATCACTGAACCTAACAGCAGTGGCAACGTTTTCTCACTAGGGGGAGACAGGGCAAGAAAATCGGTGGCAGCCTTTTGACAGTGCCTGTTCACTTCTCATTTTAACTACATAACATTCTCAGTTGATTGAATGATTGAATGTGTATAACTCAACTAACCTCCATTACTTTTTTTTATTCATTAAAGCTTAAAAATATATTTGAATTGCTCTCAAACGATTAAATGTTTTTCATGAAAATATATTTTACAAATTTTATAGTAATAAACCTGTCATCCACGCTGCCTCCCAGCCCTCTAAGGAGAACCTTGCCTCCATCTAGACCAAGAGAGTGAGTAAAGCCAAAAATCCCTGGGTGCTGCACTCTGTTCTGCCATATCTGAATAATTGCAGGTTTTTGGTACGATTGTGTGTAAATGGCTGAGTATAAGAGGTGTGGGTAGAGGGTGATGTGGTAAGATTGTGTGTAAAAGGCTGAGTATAAGAGGTGGGGGTAGAGGGTTATGTGGTAAGATTGTGTGTAAAAGGCTGAGTATAAGAGGTGTGGTAGAGGGTGATGTGGTAAGATTGTGTGTAAAAGGCTGAGTATAAGAGGTGTGTAGAGGGGTTATGTGGTAAGATTGTGTTGTAAAAGGCTGAGTATAAGAGGTGTGGTAGAGGGTGATGTGGTAAGATTGTGTGTAAAAGGCTGAGTATAAGAGGTGTGGTAGAGGGTGATGTGGTAAGATTGTGTGTAAAAGGCCGAGTATAAGAGGTGTGGTAGAGGGTGGTGTGGTAAGATGTGTGTAAAAGGCTGAGTCTAAGGTGTGGTAGAGGGTGATGTGGTAAGATTATATGTAAAAGGCTGAGTATAAGATGTGTGGTAGAGGGTGATGTGGTAAGATTGTGTGTTAAGGCTGAGGGTAATAGGTGTGGTAGAGGGTGATGTGGTAAGATTGTGTGTAAAAGGGCTGAGTATAAGAGGTGTGATAGAGGGTGATGTGGTAATATTGTGTGTAAAAGGCTGAGTATAAGAGGTGTGGTAGAGGGTGATGTGGTAAGATTGTGTGTAAAAGGCTGAGTATAAGAGGTGTGATAGAGGGTGGTGTGGTAAGATTGTGTGTAAAAGGCTGAGTCTAAGGTGGGGTAGAGGGTGGATGTGGTAAGATTATATGTAAAAGGCTGAGTATAAGATGTGTGGTAGAGGGTGATGTGGTAAGATTGTGTGTTAAGGCTGAGGGTAATAGGTGTGGTAGAGGGTGATGTGGTAAGAATGTGTGTAAAAGGCTGAGTATAAGAGGTGTGATAGAGGGGTGATGTGGTAAGATTGTGTGTAAAAGGCTGAGTATAAGAGGTGTGGTAGAGGGTGATGTGGTAAGATTGTGTGTAAAAGGCTGAGTATAAGAGGTGTGATAGAGGGTGGTGTGGTAAGATTGTGTGTAAAAGGCTGAGTCTAAGGTGTGGTAGAGGGTGATGTGGTACGATTGTGTGTAAAAGGCTGAGTATAAGAGGTGTGGTAGAGGGTGATGTGGTAAGATTGTGTGTAAAAGGCTGAGTATAAGAGGTGTGGTAGAGGGTGGTGTGGTAAGATTGTGTGTAAAAGGCTGAGTCTAAGGTGTGGTAGAGGGTGATGTGGTAAGATTATGTGTAAAAGGCTGAGTATAAGAGGTGTGGTAGAGGGTGATGTGGTAAGATTGTGTGTAAAAGGCTGAGTATAAGAGATGTGGTAGAGGGTGATGTGGTAAGGATTGTGTGTTAAGGCTGAGGGTAATCGGTGTGGTAGAGGGTCATGTGTTAAGATTGTGTGTTAAAGCTGAGGGTAATAGGTGTGGTAGAGGGTGATGTGGTAAGATTGTGTGTAAAAGGCTGAGTATAAGAGGTGTGGTAGAGGGTGATGTGGTAAGATTGTGTTTTAAGGCTGAGGGTAATCGGTGTGGTAGAGGGTCATGTGTTAAGATTGTGTGTTAAAGCTGAGGGTAATAGGTGTGGGTAGAGGGTGATGTGGTAAGATTGTGTGTAAAAGGCTGAGTATAAGAGGTGTGGTAGAGGGTGATGTGGTAAGATTGTGTGTAAAGGCTGAGAGTAATAGGTGTGGTAGAGGGTGATGTGGTAAGATTGTGTGTAAAGGCTGAGAGTAATAGGTGTGGTAGAGGGTGATGTGGTAAGATTGTGTGTAAAGGCTGAGAGTAATAGGTGTGGTAGAGGGTGATGTGGTAAGATTGTGTGTAAAAGGCTGAGTATAAGAGGTGTGGTAGAGGGTGATGTGGTAAGATTGTGTGTAAAGGCTGAGAGTAATAGGTGTGGTAGAGGGTGATGTGGTAAGATTGTGTGTAAAAAGCTGAGTATAAGAGGTGTGGTAGAGGGTGATGTGGTAAGATTGTGTGTAAAAGGCTGAGTATAAGAGGTGTGGTAGAGGGGTGATGTGGTAAGATTGTGTGTTAAAAGGCTGAGTATAAGATTGTGTGGTAGAGGGTCATGTGTTAAGATTGTGTGTTAAGGCTGAGGGTAATAGGTGTGGTAGAGGGTGATGTGGTAAGATTGTGTGTAAAAGGATGAGTATAAGAGGTGTGGTAGAGGGTGGTGTGGTAAGATTGTGTGTAAAAGGCTGAGTCTAAGGTGTGGTAGAGGGTGATGTGGTAAGATTATGTGTAAAAGGCTGAGTATAAGAGGTGTGGTAGAGGGTGATGTGGTAAGATTGTGTGTAAAAGGCTGAGTATAAGATGTGTGGTAGAGGGTCATGTGTTAAGATTGTGTGTTAAGGCTGAGGGTAATAGGTGTGGTAGAGGGTGATGTGGTAAGATTGTGTGTAAAAGGCTGAGTATAAGAGGTGTGGTAGAGGGTGGTGTGGTAAGATTGTGTGTTAAGGCTGAGTCTAAGGTGTGGTAGAGGGTGATGTGAGTAAGATTGTGTGTAAAGGCTGAGAGTAATAGGTGTGGTAGAGGGTGATGTGGTAAGATTGTGTGTAAAAGGCTGAGGGTAATCGGTGTGGGTAGAGGGTCATGTGTTAAGATTGTGTGTTAAGGCTGAGGGTAATAGGTGTGGTAGAGGGTGATGTGGTAAGATTGTGTGTAAAAGGCTGAGTATAAGAGGTGTGGTAGAGGGTGGTGTGGTAAGATTGTGTGTAAAAGGCTGAGTCTAAGGTGTGGTAGAGGGTGGTGTGGTAAGATTGTGTGTAAAAGGCTGAGTATAAGAGGTGTGGTAGAGGGTGGTGTGGTAAGATTGTGTGTAAAAGGCTGAGTCTAAGGTGTGGTACAGGGTGATGTGGTAAGATTGGTGTAAAGGCTGAGAGTAATAGGTGTGGTAGAGGGTGATGTGGTAAGATTGTGTGTAAAGGCTGAGAGTAATAGGTGTGGTAGAGGGTGATGTGAGTAAGATTGTGTGTAAAGGCTGAGAGTAATAGGTGTGGTAGAGGGTGATGTGGTAAGATTGTGTGTAAAAGGCTGAGTATAAGAGGTGTGGTAGAGGGTGATGTTGGTAAGATTGTGTGTAAAGGCTGAGAGTAATAGGTGTGGTAGAGGGTGATGTGGTAAGATTGTGTGTAAAGGCTGAGAGTAATAGGGTGTGGTAGAGGGTGATGTGGTAAGATTGTGTGGTAAAAGGCTGAGAGTAATAGGTGTGGTAGAGGGTGATGTGGTAAGATTGTGTGTAAAAGGCTGAGTATAAGAGGTGTGGTAGAGGGTGATGTGTAAGATTGTGTGTAAAGGCTGAGAGTAAATAGGTGTGGGTAGAGGGTGATGTGGTAAGATTGTGTGTAAAGGCTGAGAGTAAGAGGTGTGGTAGAGGGTGATGTGGTAAGATTGTATGTAAAGGCTGAGAGTAAGAGGTGTGGTAGAGGGTGATGTGGTAAGATTGTGTGTAAAGGCTGAGAGTAAGAGGTGTGGTAGGAGGGTGATGTGGTAAGATTGTGTGTAAAAGGCTGAGTGTAAGAGGTGTGGTAGAGGGTGATGTGGTAAGATTGTGTGTAAAAGGCTGAGTATAAGAGGCGTGGTAGAGGGTGATGTGGTAAGATTGTGTGTAAAGGCTGAGAGTAAGAGGTGTGGTAGAGGGTGATGTGGTAAGATTGTGTGTAAAGGCTGAGAGTAAGAGGTGTGGTAGAGGGTGATGTGGTAAGATTGGTGTGTAAAAGGCTGAGTATAAGAGGTGTGGTAGAAGGTGATGTGGTAAGATTGTGTGTAAAAGGCTGAGTATAAGAGGTGTGGTAGAGGGTGATGTGGTAAGATTGTGTGTAAAGGCTGAGAGTAATAGGTGTGGTAGAGGGTGATGTGGTAAGATTGTGTGTAAAAAGCTGAGTATAAGAGGTGTGGTAGAGGGTGATGTGGTAAGATTGTGTGTAAAAGGCTGAGTATAAGAGGTGTGGTAGAGGGTGATGTGGTAAGATTGTGTGTAAAAGGCTGAGTATAAGAGGTGTGGTAGAGGGGTGATGTGGTAAGATTGTGTGTAAAGGCTGAGTATAAGATGTGTGGTAGAGGGTCATGTGTTAAGATTGTGTGTTAAGGCTGAGGGTAATAGGTGTGGTAGAGGGGTGATGTGGTAAGATTGTGTGTAAAAAGGCTGAGTATAAGAGGTGTGGTAGAGGGTGGTGTGGTAAGATTGTGTGTAAAAGGCTGAGTCTAAGGTGTGGTAGAGGGGTGATGTGGTAAGATTATGTGTAAAAGGCTGAGTATAAGAGGTGTGGTAGAGGGTGATGTGGTAAAGATTGTGTGTAAAAGGCTGAGTATAAGAGGTGTGGTAGAGGGTGGTGTGGTAAGATTGTGTGTATAAGGCTGAGTCTAAGGCTGTTGGTAGAGGGTGATGTGGTAAGATTATGTGTAAAAGGCTGAGTATAAGAGGTGTGGTAGAGGGTGATGTGTAAGATTGTGTGTAAAAGGGCTGAGTATAAGAGGTGTGGTAGAGGGTGGTGTGATAAGATTGTGTGTAAAGGCTGAGTCTAAGGTGTGGTAGAGGGGTGATAGTGGTAAGAATTATGTGTAAAAGGCTGAGTATAAGAGGTGTGGTAGAGGGTGATGTGGTAAGATTGTGTGTAAAAGGCTGAGTATAAGATGTGTGGTAGAGGGTCATGTGTTAAGATTGTGTGTTAAGGCTGAGGGTAATAGGTGTGGTAGAGGGTGATGTGGTAAGATTGTGTGTAAAAGGCTGAGTATAAGAGGTGTGGTAGAGGGTGGTGTGGTAAGATTGTGTGTTAAGGCTGAGTCTAAGGTGTGGTTAGAGGGTGATGTGGTAAGATTGTGTGTAAAGGCTGAGAGTAATAGGTGTGGGTAGAGGGTGATGTGGTAAGATTGTGTGTAAAAGGCTGAGGGTAATCGGTGTGGGTAGAGGGTCATGTGTTAAGATTGTGTGTTAAGGCTGAGGGTAATAGGTGTGGTAGAGGGTGATGTGGTAAGATTGTGTGTAAAAGGCTGAGTATAAGAGGTGTGGTAGAGGGTGGTGTGGTAAGATTGTGTGTAAAAGGCTGAGTCTAAGGTGTGGTAGAGGGTGTGTGGTAAGATTGTGTGTAAAAGGCTGAGTATAAGAGGTGTGGTAGAGGGTGGGTTGTGGTAAGATTGTGTGTAAAAGGCTGAGTCTAAGGTGTGGTAGAGGGTGATGTGGTAAGATTGTGTGTAAAGGCTGAGAGTAATAGGTGTGGTAGAGGGTGATGTGGTAAGATTGTGTGTAAAGGCTGAGAGTAATAGGTGTGGTAGAGGGTGATGTGGTAAGATTGTGTGTAAAGGTCTGAGAGTAATAGGTGTGGGTAGAGGGTGATGTGGTAAGATTGTGTGTAAAAGGCTGAGTATAAGAGGTGTGGTAGAGGGTGATGTGGTAAGATTGTGTGTAAAGGCTGAGAGTAATAGGTGTGGGTAGAGGGTGATGTGGTAAGATTGTGTGTAAAGGCTGAGAGTAATAGGTGTGGTAGAGGGGTGATGTGGTAAGATTGTGTGTAAAGGCTGAGAGTAATAGGTGTGGGTAGAGGGTGATGTGGTAAAGATTGTGTGTAAAAGGCTGAGTATAAGAGGTGTGGTAGAGGGTGATGTGGTAAGATTGTGTGTAAAGGCTGAGAGTAATAGGTGTGGTAGAGGGTGATGTGGTAAGATTGTGTGTAAAGGCTGAGAGTAAGAGGTGTGGTAGAGGGTGATGTGGTAAGATTGTATGTAAAAGGCTGAGAGTAAGAGGTGTGTAGAGGGTGATGTGGTAAGATTGTGTGTAAAGGCTGAGAGTAAGAGGTGTGGTAGAGGGTGATGTGGTAAGATTGTGTGTAAAAGCTGAGTGTAAGAGGTGTGGTAGAGGGTGATGTGGTAAGATTGTGTGTAAAAGGCTGAGTATAAGAGGTGTGGTAGAGGGTGATGTGGTAAGATTGTGTGTAAAGGCTGAGAGTAAGAGGTGTGGTAGAGGGTGATGTGGTAAGATTGTGTGTAAAGGCTGAGAGTAAGAGGTGTGGTGTAGAGGGTGATGTGGTAAGATTGTGTGTAAAAGGCTGAGTATAAGAGGTGTGGTAGAGGTGATGTGGAAGATTGTGTGTAAAGGCTGAGTATAAGAGGTGTGGTAGAGGGTGATGTGGTAAGATTGTGTGTAAAAGGCTGAGTATAAGAGGTGTGGTAGAGGGTGATGTGGTAAGATTATGTGTAAAAGGCTGAGTATAAGAGGTGTGGTAGAGGGTGATGTGGTAAGATTGTGTGTAAAAGGCTGAGTATAAGATGTGTGATAGAGGGTGGTGTGGTAAGATTGTGTGTAAAAGGCTGAGTATAAGAGGTGTGGTAGAGGGTGATGTGGTAAGATTGTGTGTAAAAGGCTGAGTATAAGAGGTGTGGTAGAGGGTGATGTGGTAAGATTGTGTGTAAAAGGCTGAGTATAAGAGGTGTGGTAGAGGGTGATGTGGTAAGATTGTGTGTAAAAGGCTGTGTATAAGATGTGTGGTAGAGGGTCATGTGTTAAGATTGTGTGTTAGGCTGAGGGTAATAGGTGTGGTAGAGGGTGATGTGGTAAGATTGTGTGTAAAAGGCTGAGTCTAAGGTGTGGTAGAGGGTGATGTGGTAAGATTATGTGTAAAAGGCTGAGTATAAGAGGTGTGGTAGAGGGTGATGTGGTAAGATTATGTGTAAAAGGCTGAGTATAAGATGTGTGGTAGAGGGTCAATGTGTTAAGATTGTGTGTTAAGGCTGAGGGTAATAGGTGTGGTAGAGGGTGATGTGGTAAGATTGTGTGTAAAAGGCTGAGTCTAAGAGGTGTGATAGAGGGTGATGTGGTAAGATTGTGTGTAAAAGGCTGAGTATAGAGGTGTGGTAGAGGGTGGATGTGGTAAGATTATGTGTAAAAGGCTGAGTATAAGAGGTGTGGTAGAGGGTGATGTGGTAAGATTGTGTGTTAAGGCTGAGGGTAATAGGTGTGGGTAGAGGTGATGTGTAAGATTGTGTGTAAAAGGCTGAGTATAAGAGTGTGGTAGAGGGTGGTGTGGTAAGATTGTGTGTTAAGGCTGAGTCTAAGGTGTGGTAGAGGGTGATGTGGTAAGATTGTGTGTAAAGGCTGAGAGTAATAGGTGTGGTAGAGGGTGATGTGGGTAAGATTGTGTGTATAAGGCTGAGGGTAATCGGTGTGGTAGAGGGTCATGTTTTAAGATTGTGTGTTAAGGCTGAGGGTAATAGGTGTGGTAGAGGGTGATGTGGTAAGATTGTGTGTAAAAGGCTGAGTATAAGAGGTGTGGTAGAGGGTTGAGTGTGGTAAGATTGTGTGTAAAAGGCTGAGTCTAAGGTGTGGTAGAGGGTGGTGTGGTAAGATTGTGTGTAAAAGGCTAAGTATAAGAGGTGTGGTAGAGGGTGGTGTGGTAAGATTGTGTGTAAAAGGCTGAGTCTAAGGTGTGGTAGAGGGTGATGTGTAAGATTGTGTGTAAAGGCCTGAGAGTAATAGGTGTGGTAGAGGGTGATGTGGTAAGATTGTGTGTAAAGGCTGAGATTAATAGGTGTGGTAGTGGGTGATGTGGTAAGATTGTGTGTTAAAGGCTGAGAGTAATAGGTGTGGTGTAGAGGGTGATGTGGTAAGATTGTGTGTAAAAGGCTGAGTATAAGAGGTGTGGTAGAGGGTGATGTAGTAAGATTGTGTGTAAAGGCTGAGAGTAATAGGTGTGGTAGAGGGTGATGTGGTAAGATTGTGTGTAAAGGCTGAGAGTAAGAGGTGTGGTAGAGGGTGATGTGGTAAGATTGTGTGTAAAGGCTGAGAGTAAGAGGTGTGGAGAGGGTGATGTGGTAAGGATTGTGTGTAAAAGGCTGAGTATAAGAGGTGTGGTAGAGGGTGATGTGGTAAGATTGTGTGTAAAAGGCTGAGTATAAGAGGTGTGGTAGAGGGTGATGTGGTAAGATTATGTGTAAAAGGCTGAGTATAAGATCTGAGGTAGAGGGTCATGTGTTAAGATTGTGTGTTAAGGCTGAGGGTAATAGGTGTGGTAGAGGGTGATGTGGTAAGATTGTGTGTAAAAGGCTGAGTCTAAGAGGTGTGATAGAGGGTGATGTGGTAAGATTGTGTGTAAAAGGCTGAGTATAAGAGGTGTGGTAGAGGGTGGATGTGGTAAGATTATGTGTAAAAGGCTGAGTATAAGAGGTGTGGTAGAGGGTGATGTGGTAAGATTGTGTGTTAAGGGCTGAGGGTAATAGGTGTGGTAGAGGGTGATGTGGTAAGATTGTGTGTAAAAGGCTGAGTATAAGAGGTGTGGGTAGAGGGGTGGGGTGTGGTAAGATTGTGTGTTAAGGCTGAGTCTAAGGTGTGGTAGAGGGTGATGTGGTAAGATTGTGTGTAAAGGCTGAGAGTAATAGGTGTGGTAGAGGGTGATGTGGTAAGATTGTGTGTATAAGGCTGAGGGTAATCGGTGTGGTAGAGGGTCCATGTGTTATGATTGTGTGTTAAGGCTGAGGGTAATAGGTGTGGTAGAGGGTGATGTGGTAAGATTGTGTGTAAAAGGCTGAGTATAAGAGGTGTGGGTAGAGGGTGGTGTGGTAAGATTGTGTGTAAAAGGCTGAGTCTAAGGTGTGGTAGAGGGTGGTGTGGTAAGATTGTGTGTAAAAGGCTAAGTATAAGAGGTGTGGTAGAGGGTGGTGTGGTAAGATTGTGTGTAAAAGGCTGAGTCTAAGGTGTGGTAGAGGGTGATGTGGTAAGATTGTGTGTAAAGGCTGAGAGTAATAGGTGTGGTAGAGGGTGATGTGGTAGATTGTGTGTAAAGGCTGAGATTAATAGGTGTGGTAGTGGGTGATGTGGTAAGATTGTGTGTAAAGGCTGAGAGTAATAGGTGTGGTAGAGGGTGATGTGGTAAGATTGTGTGTAAAAGGCTGAGTATAAGAGGTGTGGTAGAGGGTGGTGTGGTAAGATTGTGTGTAAAAGGCTGAGTCTAAGGTGTGGTAGAGGGTGATGTGGTAAGATTGTGTGTAAAGGCTGAGAGTAATAGGTGTGGTAGAGGGTGATTGTGGTAAGATTGTGTGTAAAGGCTGAGATTAATAGGTGTGGTAGTGGGTGATGTGGTAAGATTGTGTGTAAGGCTGAGAGTAATAGGTGTGGTTAGAGGGTGATGTGGTAAGATTGGTGTGTAAAAGGCTGAGTATAAGAGGTGTGGTAGAGGGGTGATGTAGTAAGATTGTGTGTAAAGGCTGAGAGTAATAGGTGTGGTAGAGGGTGATGTGTAAGATTGTGTGTAAAGGCTGAGAGTAAGAGGTGTGGTAGAGGGTGATGTGGTAAGATTGTGTGTAAAGGCTGAGAGTAAGAGGTGTGGTAGAGGGTGATGTTGGTAAGATTGTGTGTAAAGGCTGAGTATAAGAGGTGTGGTAGAGGGTGATGTGGTAAGATTGTGTAAAAGGCTGAGTATAAGAGGTGTGGTAGAGGGTGATGTGGTAAGATTGTGTGTAAAGGCTGAGAGTAAGAGGTGTGGTAGAGGGTGATGTGGTAAGATTGTGTGTAAAGGCTGAGAGTAAGAGGTGTGGTAGAGGGTGATGTGGTAAGATTGTGTGTAAAGGCTGAGAGTAAGAGGTGTGGTAGAGGGTGATGTGGTAAGATTGTGTGTAAAAGGCTGAGTATAAGAGGTGTGGTAGAGGGTGATGTGGTAAGATTGTTGTGTAAAGGCTGAGAGTAAGAGGTGTGGTAGGAGGGTGATGTGGTAAGATTGTGTGTAAAAGGCTGAGTATAAGAGGTGTGGTAGAGGGTGATGTGGTAAGATCTCAGGAGAGACAAATATACAGAAATTAAAATTTTACATACAACCAATATACATACAAATCTATAACATATACCATTAAGTCACCCAACACACTATGAAACTTATACATATATTCCATATATTCAATAAAATAAGATAATGCACATTAGCTCTGTCCATATACAGTATATCCACATAACAAAATTAGTTAATTGATGTCATTGCGGATGAATATATCCAGCCCACATTCGATGAGTCGTGCATTCAGTGGATTTCGCAAATCTTTTTAATATTATTGATTTTGTTTCGTGTGACGTTTTAACAGGAGACCTTTTTTCCCCCCTATTCTAAAAAACCACACGCATTCAGCCTATCCATCAACATCACTGCGGAGTGCTGGAGCCTAATTCTGATTGGCTGCAGAACTCACCGTGTGCATTGGAGGGCCGCATGGGTCAATTGAATTGGGTCATTACATTCAGAGAGGTGTTGTTGACTCTGTGTTAAATTGTCAATTCCTGGACTGTCACTTCCCGCTTCTCTCGTCTTCCCTTGTGTAAATATATTTGGTAGCCGTAGAAAATAGAATTCCTAGGTCAGCCAGGAGCCCCATCTGATTTGTGTGATGCAATTCCATCCTATACAGCCCCTGTCCCGTGTATTCAGTAGCTGCCACAGGTATTCTATGCGAGCCAGATGGTCAGCTCTGGTGTACCTTCCATTCTCTGTGCTTCCTTAATGCGGTTCCTGTCTGATGCTTTGGGACAT